>CM068954.1:113182678-113198425 GCA_035128595.1 Eptatretus atami | reverse complement strand
TTAAATTTCAGTAAAAACTGAAAAAATGGGGTGTTCTAAAAGTTTTTACTGGAAGAGTATGTCGCTGGGACTATAATTGTCCAATGTGATTGGAATCCTCCAGTTCAAAACCCCTGGCAACCATGGACAAGGATTGATTTCTTATTGCTCTATCTCCTCCTCTCATCAGTTTTCCCATCATTCACTAAAATGCCGAGGGACCAGAGCCTGCGTGTAGGCATGACTGCCCGCCTTGAGTGTGCGGCTGCTGGTCATCCAGCTCCGCAGGTTGCCTGGCAGAAAGATGGTGGCACGGACTTCCCTGCAGCTCGCGAGCGCCGCATGCACGTCATGCCAACCGACGATGTCTTCTTCATTGTGGGCCTCAAGCCTGCAGATGCTGGCGTGTACACGTGCACGGCCCAGAATGCTGCCGGATCTATTACAGCAAACGCGACACTCGCAGTGCTTGGTGGGTCACCCCTTCACCTCATCAAGTAACGATAACCTCCTCCTTTAATCTAAAATAGCTTGTGAGGAGAAACTTTTTGTCCCCAAGTTCAGAGTCATTGGGAGAAAAATACACCCCACACTTTTGTTTCTTGTCTGCCAGTTCTTCATACAGTGACATTGCAGTCTCAGCATGTCATTGTACAAAACCTTGGTTACGGTTTCCATGTTGATGTTGTGATGACCTTTTGTGAAACCACACCCAGAAACTCCATGGTTTGTGCGGCCTTTGCGTGATCGTACGGTGGTCGTGGGTGAGACTGCAGTGCTCCATTGTATTGCGGCCGGCAGCCCCCCACCTCGCCTCACATGGAGCCGCAGAAATGAGCCCCTCACCCTGACTGAGCGTCATTTCTTTGCTGCGGATAATCAACTGTTGGTCATCGTGAATGCCAGTCCCGAAGACTCTGGAAGGCAAGACATGCCCCAATCCCAGGCGTGCCAGACATCTGCTAATTGGCAAATTTTCTTTTTATGGCTTATGGCTTATAGCTTATTTTTTCTTCCATATCAATGGCTTATGAAAATTCAATGGAACTGTTTTGTGTTGGAACGTGAAGCCTTTGCCCCTGTTTATATCAGTGTACACCCCCCCCCCCCCCATTCCCCCTTCCCCTCAGGGGAGCTCCTATCACTTATCTATTACCCTGAGTGTTATGAGAGACTTAGGCAGTCCTCGTCTGGCACTGACAGTCTTTCACTATGTCCACCACTTTGCAGTTACACGTGCGAACTTTCCAACACATTGGGGACAGAGCGTGGCCGTCTACACCTGTCTGTGGTCCGTTCGCCCGACTGCCAAGTGCCCCCTGAACCTCAGGTGACCGGCATGGCAGCAAGTTCCAGTGACCAAGCAACAACAGTTGGCGTTGTTGTAATTGTCGTGGTGTGCTGTGTCGTGGGTACCTCTGTGGTCTGGGTCATCATCATTTACCACACACGCCGGCGTGGTGAGGCCTACAGTGTGTCAAACACGGGTAGGGACCATTTTTGTGCCAAGATATCTGTTTCTTTAACATTGGTTAATGTTCCTGTTTTATTGCTAATTTGTACTTCATTCAACAAACAACAATATACAGAGTGTGGTTTTCACCCTCGTGTTTGGCAGATGACACGCTGGTGCCACCTGATGTGCCCAGCTACTTATCCTCACAGGGCACGCTGGCAGAGCGTCCTGAAGGAAGTGGTCGCTCTGAAAGCGGTAGCAGCAATCAGTTGACCTCTAGCCCTGGGGTCCGTCCACCCGTGTTGGAAGATCCTGGTATTTCTGCTCAGCAGGCCTTCACAAATACAAACGTAGTGCCACAAGATGTGTGATGCATCAAAGATTGTTGTGTCATGTATTGAAAATGATTAAAATGTTGATGTACTGTGTATGAATGCACATTTGTGGTTCTGTGTTAAAAATCTTGCTCCCCCAGCATTTCCTTTACAAATTAAACGTAATCTCCTCTCCAGGTGTTGGGGTGCCTCCTGAAGTTGCCCCACTCTGCGCAGAGTGCTGCCAGCGCTCAGTGGGTGGTGGTGAGTCAATGTCAGATGAGGTATCTTCAAAACTCTCGTCGGTCGTCGGCTCAAGTTCCGAGTTTGCCATGACGACGCATGCCGGCCATGTGACTACGCCATATCCCAGCAATCACGATCGGCCCCATGGTAAGTCGAAAGCAATGAAAATGTTTTTGCTTTGTTCTTTGCTCCCAAATCTATCCTGTGATTGTCAATATTGCTGTTGTGTAAAGCTGCTGATTTTGGTGGTGGTGGGGTTCAGCGAGGAGGCAGCATTTCTAATAGCAGCAAGACTATTATAAGCATTTCTTTGAGTTGTGAAATATACATCAGATCAGTGAACGAGTGCGATGAATGCAAACGTTTCTCTTTGTATTTAACACTGAATGTACGAGGGCAGTTCAAGGTTGATGTAGACTTTGCAAAGCTGAAATTTTGTCTCATGATATTGTCCACTGTGAGTAAGTTCTACATTAAATGCCACCAACCTCCCCAGCTGCAGAGTAAGTAAAGGCTCAGGTTTGATGTTTTCATTACGGAGTGGTCTTCATCCAGGAATATTCATATTGTCTGAAGATCACTCAGCGGTCGATAAGTGTGACCTCTGTTTTGTCCTGTCAGGCATTTATTTTTTAAACATGGATCTTCTCAACTCCAACCAGATTTTTTTTTTCTTTTTTTGAGGAAGTGACATCGATGCTAGTCAAGGCATTCTTGACAAAACCAAGATGGCAGCCAACACAGTCACTTGTGCAATGGAGCAGGACTGTATCAAGTTCCTTGTGAAGTAGAACATCAAAGCAGCTAGAATTCACAAGAAACTGTCCGCACAAATTGGTGATGCGTATCTTTCACAGTAGTTGTCGTTAAATGGTGCAGCAAGTTTAAAAAAAAAGAAAAAGAAATGGCCCTGAATTGGTTAGCGATCTTAAGCATTCTCACTTGCAACCAAATAATGTCACGCAAGCAAAAATGTGTTGAATAGCTGACTTTTAAGAATCACACCTAGAGTTGTAGAAAAATTGGATGTCAGTGTTGGAAATGAAGAAACAACAATTCTTTATGCCTCCGAAGCCAAAGGCATTATGTTTTCAGGTTGTCCGTCCGGCTGTGCGTGCGTGCGTTAACAGATTTTCGTTACTGCTATAACTTGTGAGCCACTGAAGGGATTGTGACCAAACTTGGTGCAAGATGAACTGATTTGATTTTGCAGTCAAAAGGTGAAGGGTATAATAAAAATCATGTGACCTTTAGCTGAAAGTAGCAGATTTTCATTACCACGATAGCTTGTGAACTGCTGAAGGAATTTTGACCAAACTTGGTACAAGTATGTACTATGATACAAAGACTAATTGGTTAGGTTTTTGGCTCAAAGGTCATGTGGCCTTCAGCTGAAAAACAAGCGGATTGCCGTAAACGTGATAACTTGTGAACCGTTGAAGGAATTTGGACCAAACATGACATAACGATGGACTGATTCGATTTTCGATTCAAAAGGTCAAACGCCTTAAGGGCCTGTCAACACCTTGACGATTTAGCGAACGTATGCCGTTTTTTACAAATTTGCCGAATACGCTGGCACACGTCGAATACGTTATGGTAAGTTTTGTATACGTTAGGAATACCTGAAAAACACTGCCATAAGTCGTTTTACGCTGGCTTTAATCGTTGACTTTTGTGCTTGTTTCTCTTTTTCGAATGCTTAAAATTTTACGACGTACTCGCGCGTTTGGCTCACACGTTCCGCTACGCCGCCATAAGGTTTAGGCACGTTATGCGATCGTTGACACACGTTAATTGTATGTTACTCATAAGTCGAAACACGTAGAGGTAACATTCGCGTACCCGAAACTTATTTCTAACCTATGAGTAACGTTTTGTAAGCACGCTACACAAACGTTGTTCACACTTCGCAACACACTACTTGAAAGTTCCTCATACGTCGAAACACATCAAAGTAATGTTTAGGGTACCCGTGACTTATTTATAACCTATGAATAACGTGCTTGGGAATTATTACGCTATGCATACGCTGGACTATCGTTGGGCATAGGTGTGGACGCCTAAAACACGATAAACAATCGTTGTATAACTTATGTATAAGTTCTCGAAGCGTTCTGTGTTCATTACTAGTACATTATGCATTTGTCAAAGTCGTTTTTAATACTTTAAAAAGTAAAACAAGAAAATATTCATCGTGGGAATGAGGAAAAAAAAATTAGCCGAAAAGAACATCGAAACATGGTGCAAAGTAGTCTCCTATTCGTGACGATAAGAGGATCCATCATCACCACACCCTCCCCATCACGCTCACCTACTACTACTGACATGACCTACTACTACTACCACTACTGACATAGACATACTACTACTACTACTACTACTACTACTGACATAGACATACTACTACTACTACTGACATAGACACTACCACTACTACTACTGATGTAGACATTCTACTACTACCAATGCTACTACTACAACTACTACTACTATTACTACTGTCACGCACACCAACTACTGCTAATAGTATTACTACTACTGATACTACTGGCATTGACATCTACTCAACATGTAGTCTGGAACAATGATGGGTTTCTCTTGTGAAGCCCATTTGTATGTACCAATTCCCCTAAACGCTGCCAATACGTCAGTACACGGTAGATGTAAGTTAGAAACACTTTCAGTAAGTTCTGTGGTTGTCCGGAAGACGTCAATTTAATTCGTCTACATACGACAAGTTGCGTTATACATACGTTACAAATAGGTTCATAGCATGTTATTCAATGTTAGATGCACGTTTTACTTAGGTTCAAAACATGCTACACATAGGTTAAACGCACGTTACTCTTACGTTCATAGCACGGTAGCCATTGGTTCAAGGCCAGTTATACATAGTTTTCAATGCACGTTACTCATACTTTCCAAGCACGTTAAACATAGGCTAAGCTGACGTTACTCATTTGTTCAAAGCACGTTACTCAACGGTTATAAATTGGGTTTCAAGTATGGTTGCCATTAACTTGACGTGCTTCGACTTATGACTAACCTACAAGTAACGTGTGTTCGCCGTGTTTAAACGATCGCGGAACGTGCAACAACAGATGCCAACGCATGCGAAACGTGTGAGCCTTACGTCGAGTACGTCTTAAATTTTCAGCATGCTTGAAATTTCACGACGTATCGAACGGACTAGGTAATATGCCAGCGTACTTCAATGATTTCGAGCATAATCTTAACGTATACTCAACTTTCCTATAGCGTATTTGACGTGTGCCTAGCGTTGTAAACCCATTTTTCATAGAATGGCATACGCTGGCAAAATCGTCAAGGTGTGACTGCAATGTTGACAATTCAAAATCTCGGGCAGTTTTGATTTCAATCGGCGTCCGGCAAGTTCTTAACAGGCTACGCCACGAGTTCGCCGGCGATACGTATAGCGCGCAAAGGGTAAGTTGAACTATCGCTTGTCTTAGGTTTTGAACGCCGATCACAAGGTAAGCATTCGTGGTAAAAGTTATGTATAACACAACGAAACGTTCTGTGCCCGTTACTAATATGTTATGCAAACGATCAACACGTTTTGAAATTACGCAAAAACACACCTCCAAAAACACAAACAAACCCACAACACAAAAAAACCCCCAACAAACCCACACCAACCCAAAACAAACCACACCCCAACAAAACACACCCAACAAAAACCAAAGGCCCACCACACCCCACACACACCCCAACCCAACAAACCAAACCAAAACAGCAAAAAACAAAACCCCACCAACAAAACAACAAACAAAAAAAACCCAACAAAAACACCAACAACAAACAACAAACACAACACCCCCACAAAAACTCACCAACAAACAACAAAAACACACAAAAACCAAAAAAACCACAAAATTTTCAGCGCTACGTTCAACGTTTTAGATCAATTTTTATACGTTGCCATTGCTGGCTTAAACGTCAAGGTGTGACAGGGCCCTTAGGTTAAGTGCCCTTTAGTTGAAAATCTGTGTTACTGCAATAACTTCTGAACCACTGAAGAGATTTCAACCATACTTGACACACAAATGGGCTGTAATACAAAGATGAAGGCATTACATTTTGGGTTCAAAAGGTCAAAGAATGTGCCCTCCAACTGAAAATCATTTTATTGCTGCATTAACTGTCAACCACTGAAGGGATTGCAACAAAGCTCGGCACAAATATGGGCTGCAATCGAAAGATGAACTGATTCATTTTTAGATTCAACAGGTCATGTGCCCGTTAACAATCATTTTGCAGACGTTAACTCGTGTTGGAAGTATCTGATGTTTTCTTTTCTACATATTTGTCACTTCTCTCTTGCACACTTTCTCTCAGGTGACCTTTAATTTTTCTTGTGACCTTTAATTGACCTCAAACGCAAGCAGGATGACATATAGTATGGGTGAAGCCAAATCCATTGACTCATCCATGTCAAATTGTACTTTCTAGTTCTTACTTGAAATTCAACAAGGATAGTGCAAGCTGGCTACCAAAGGACCCTGATGGTTGATCAAAAGGAAACTCGTGTGGGCATGCAGCAGAGCTCCTGGAATGCACCCAGGAAAGAGGGAGATAACTTCTTGAAGAAAATTGATGTGTGATGAAACATAGAATTCATCATTTTATGCCAAAGTCAGTTTTGACATGGAGCAGAGGCATTTTGGATCACCACCACCAAAAAAATTACAAGGTTTAGCCATCAGCTAAAAAGCCAGGTGCCGAGTAATGTGGGGTGCTATTGATTGTGGGATTTATTTAACATTTAAATAAAATGTCACTGCACAGTACAGCAGTGGCTGGTTTTGCAATAAAGTGAGATGAGCAATAAATACACAGACGATGACCAGGTATGATGTCTCGGAAATTTTTTTAACTGCATAATAATGTTCAACCACATAATAGGAAATGTGTCCACAACTACTCCATCAGAGATGCGGTGGGAAGTTCTAATTCGTACACCATAGGATCCAGACTTGTCACTTTGTGATATTCATGTCTTTAGACCAATCAAAGAACATCTGGGCTGGCAGGATGGCCTAGACCTAGAGGTACGCACACTCGCCTCCAAGCTGTCTCGCCTGGGTTTGAATCCCAGCGCAGCTATACACTGTCATCCCGGTGTTTTTCAGGCAGGGTGATTCATCAATGTGTGTGCCGTCCCTCAGAAGGATGTTAAAAATGCGTCCCATCTGCCAGCATTTGTTGGTGAACGTTAAAAATTCCATGGCGTCCTTCACGAAGAGTAGACGAGCTATCGCCGACACCGTTAATAAATTCCAAGTTCCTCCATAACCAGCAGAGATCAATGCATCAGCAGCATAGCCATGCCCTCAGCCAATTATGCTACCCCACAACCTTGCGCTACATACTAAAGAAGAAGAAAGAAAAAAAGAACATCTGGGTGACTATCCGTTTACAAATGCTGAAGATGTCAAAGCCGATGCCCTGGAATGGTTGCGTACCCATCCCAAAGATATATTTTCACCTCCGGTATTTTATGAACTTCTAGAATGGCCTCCCGATACTTTTTGCATTCGGCAAACAAAAAGTTTACTTCGACTCCGAAGGACCCTCATCTGTTGCATATTTTCAACGTTTTCACTCTTATTTTAAACTAGTATAAAAGCCTGTCAAAAATGACAGGTTTTAATTATTTTTTTTCGAAATATTCAAGGACACTAGAAGATATGATGTTTCGTAGCAAGAAGAAGTGTTATTTTAAAACGTGACACGTACAAATGTGACCATATTTTCTTTCTTTTCTGGGACATTTCATTTTGATGGTATAGCCTTGTGAGTGTGCCAAAATCTGAAGCCTCGGCCGACCGTCAGGTGTGCCGATATATTCTTCATTTATTCGACATCCTTCAGATGTAAATGAACACTCCTTTTACTCTGTGTGCGTTACACATCACGTACAGGGAATGTCACCTCCCTGTGCCTTATATTTATTATTTTTTTGAAAAGTTTCTATACATCGCCCTTGAGGCTCAGTTTGCAAGCCACTGTCTATGATTCCAATAGAAGAGATGTAATTACTCTTTTATGGAAAATGTTTTTCGAGTTTTTTTTTTAAATCCTGAAAAATAGACTGCAGTAAACATACAGTCGTGTTGAAAGATTGGCCTTTAAAACCCCACTCAAATCGTCCTTATTAAGGGACACAGACAAATACATTCTGTACAGACAAATACAATAATTTTTGACCAAATACAATTTGTGGGAAAGACATAGATTCATACATTGGCAAATTTATGATTGCATATAAAATATAGGTTGCCTTGAGGTATGCAGGTCTGTTATCACCTTCAACAATGTGCATTGTAATGTTCTGATGCAGGAATTATAATTGTAACAATAACACTATCAACGAAGAGTTTTCATAATAATAATGCTCAAATTTAGCTGAGTTGAGCATAAATTCCTCACTGTCATGACAACACAATATCGAGTGATGGAAACAGCAAGTATAGGAAACACTTACAGTTCCTCCAAACTTTCCAGCTGTGAAAAAGCATTATTGGTGATCAGCTTTATTTTGTTTCCTTGCAGACCCCTTAAAATGAGCCATAAACAATCACATGAAGAAACCCCTCTTCTGAAATGGATTCACCTTGACTAGACATACTGTCAGGAAAATATGCAAAGTAACACAAAAAGGACTCACAGGGTCGTCAATCTTCCAAAACCAGAAAATGCTCCATTTGTGTCCTCCACACTCCAGGATATCTCATTGTGACTGATGTTTCTGTGGAAAAGAAATACCAAAAACTATAAAACAGAATGATGCAAATGTGTCGATGGATATACCTCTGCCCACGTTGGATGTCAACCCACTGTTAAGGTCACATGTCATTTGACCTGTTGGATTCAAAATTGAATCAGTTTATCTTTGTATTGCAGTCCATACTTGTGGCAAGTTTGATTGAAATCCCTTCAGTGCTTCACAAGTTATCACGTAACAATGATTTTCAACGAAAGGGCACATGACCTTTTGAACCCAAAACAAAATCAATTAATCTGCATTAAAATACATAGTTGAGCCAAGTTTGGTTGAAATGTTTTCAGTGGTTAACATGTTATCACAGTCACAAAGATTCGCCTGGCTAACCTTGAAGGGTCAAGACTGTACATATTTTCACTTATTGATCTCACTTTTTACAGCGCGGCGACATCGCGCTGTTATATAATTGGCTACTCTGTCCTGTGTCTTCTGTCACGTCTTCTGTCACACTTATGGCCACGTACGTCCCTTTGATCTGAGGGCTATAGATAGAAATTTGACCAACGTCACAACTCTTCCCATCATGCATGCTAATTCACCGTGTCTACATTTAAATTTTATAACTGCAAAATTGTTTCATCATTCTTAACCTAGACTTTTACTGCCCCCAGCTGCGCGATATCGAAGTATTCGCTTCTTGTTATCCTAGTAATAGAACCCCAACCACACCATGTTATGTCTAAGACAGAAATCAAATCCTCTTGCATGGCTGTATGCTTGGGGTCGTTGTCCTTTTGGAATGTAAATCCTTACCACAGTTTAAGGTCTATTGCACTCTGAAGCAGGTTCTCCTCAAGGATTTGCCTGTATTTGGCTCAATTCATTGTTCCCTTTGTCCTTGCAAGTCTCCCAGTTCCTGCTGCATAAAGCACCCCCAGAGCATGATGCTGCCACCATGTAGAGATGGTGTTGGATGGGTGATTAGCTGTGCTGAGTTTTCACCAGACGTAGTGCTTTGCATTCAGGCCAGTGTTCAATTTTCGTCTCATCAGACCAAGAATATTTTGCCTCATGCTCTCAGAGTCTTTCACGTGCCTTTTTGCAAACTCCAGACGTGCTGTCATGTGCCTTTTTCTCAGGAGTGGCTTCCATCTGGCCACTCTCCCATAAAGCCTAAATTTGTGAAGTGCTGCAGAGATTATTGTCCTGCCGGCAAGTTCTCCCATCTCAGCCAAGGAACTATAGTTCTGTCAGAGTGGTCATTGGGTTCTTGGTCACCTTCCTGACCAAGGTCCTTCTTACCCAGTTGCTCAGTTTGGTTGGACGGCCAGCTCTAGGAATAGTCTGGGTAGTTCCATATTCTTTCCATTTCCTAATGATGGAGCTCACTGTGCTCGTGGGAACTTTCGACATGAGAAATTTTATAACCTCCATATCTATGCCTCCTCACAATTCTATCTTGGAGTTCTACAGACAGTTCCTTGGACTTCATGGTGGAGTTTCTGCTCTGATATGCACTGTCAACTGTGGGACCTCATATAGAAAGGTGTGTTTCTAAATCATGTCCAATCATTTGAATCGGCCACAGGTGGACTCAAATTAAGTTGTGGAGACATCTCAAGGATGATCAAATGAAATTGGATGCACCTGAGCTCAATTTGGAGTATCATAGCAAAGGGGTTGAATACTTATTGATGCAAGACATTTCAGCTTTTCATTTCTAATTAATTTGTCAAAATTTCTAAAAACCTGTTTTCATATCATTATATGGGGTATTTTGTGAAGATTGGCAACAAAAAAAATCAAATTTAATCCATCTTAAGTTCTGGCTGTAACGCAACAAAATGTGACAAATGTCGAGAGGTGTGACTACTTTCTGAAGGCTATGTATAGGTGGCATCAAGTTAATGAATTGTGATGACGTTGATGTACGCTTCCAGAAATGCTGCGTACTTATCCCATAGATTTATATGCAGGTGTCAACAAGATGCTGCCACATTGACAGGACAACCTTGAGAAACAGGTGAAGTTTCCTCAACTTTTCTGTACTGTTTCTTTTTTTTGAGATTGAAGTCTACACCGAAATTAAAGTATCATTGCACAAAGTCCACACCAACCTTGAACTACCTTCGTAGCTTAATCAGAACATCTGATTCCTCGAATAAACCCTTCATGATTGATTGTGGTGAAATGAGTTTGCACAGCATTGGAATTTGACCGTGCCTCAAGCTTTCTCACTGTAGTGTTTAACAGTTGATTGACAGCTGGGTTTAAAAATAACGATTGTAATGATTGATCACCAAATATGTGACGATATAACTGCCGAGTAACATGCAATGGAACCTTGGTAATGATCGTGTTTGAGATTATATGATCTTCCCAACTGTTATGAACCAATAATTATATTATCATTGTTGGCTATGCTTGCAGTTCTAGTCGCAGTAGTACAATGGAACATGCAAATAGACATTTGTTTTTTCTTTGCAGGAGTAAAAGAACACTCCCTGCTTGGTGGACTTCAAAGTCAGAGCCAAGTGTAGGGAGTGCAAGAAGTGCTTTCACCAGACTGGCTCAGAACACTACCAATATGTTCCCTCCCTTCACCTCATGCTCCCTCCACCTTCCAGTCCCTCCAGAGAGAATGTGATTTCATTCAGCACCGCATCTCAAACCTTACAACTTATACTAGGTTTGCTTTCGTCGGTTCATTTTGTTCAAGCACTTGACTGGACAAGTCCCAGAGTGGACCTGCTGGGCATTGCACTTTTTCTCCATTCGTTTGGAGAGGTCCATGGTGTTTTATGGAACTTGTGGCTGCGAATGGTGTTTTTGGTACAGCCTCATGGGAGGTGGACATTTGGTGCTTCCCATGATAGTTGTTGGTGAATATAGGTTTCAGCTGTCACTGCCTTTCCACTTTCCATGTCATGTTGGTACTTGTGAAATACCTTGAAAGGTACGACTCTGAGTGTGGCTTAGCTCCGCACACGAGCTCTCAACCACACTAGCCCCGTAACTGATTAACACGTTCGTGGGTGCACGATGCATGCGCTGCCATGGCTTCCCTTCATTTGGTGTGTGCACATCAAGACCCTGGATACCTCGCGACACTTCACGGTACTCTGGAGCTCATCAAATGTCATTGTGTGTTTGTCCCATCATGCTGCTCGCCATTTGCTGTGATAAAACCCAGTCCAGCCATCCAATTGTGCTTGGAATTCAATGCTTTTTTTTTTGTTGTTGCAAAGTTGAACATCAATCGCCTCATCAACCAAAGCCTTTATCCAGAATGGATCATGTCATGAGCGGTACTTTGAAATTAACTGTTGTGATCAAGGATTTCCCAAATAGATTGTCTCTAACATGAGTTGTAATACTTTGCATTCTGACCTCCTATTCTCATATCATACGCTGCTGTTTGTGGGGACGTTACCACCACATCTTCCACTTGGAGAATATCCTGATGCATGAATACCTTCCGCTTAGTTGGATCAACAATCCATACATCCATTGGGACCATACTCTGTGCAGAGCGTTGGTGCTGCCTAAGCAGTCTCCTTGGCTATTGGGCAGAATCCTGGACGGGTCACCACTCTGACACAGGATACCAGCAAGCTGGCACTCATTTTGCCGACCTCGGAAGGATGACAGGCAGAAGGTTGTAATTTGTAGTAATTTTTAGTAATTTACTACCATTACACCTGGTAGTAATTCAACAGGTGAGGGAGATTTGAACTCAGGATCCTAGGATCCCAAGCCCACCACCATAACCATTAAGATCAACAATCAGTTGTGACGTTTTCGGTCTTTCCAAGTCAAGAAATTTCTCTGGTTTATGTTTGACAGTTCGCTAGAACTCCTGGGAGCTACACTGCTGAGAAATGAAGACATGGTTCTCAGGTATGACTATCTCATGAAGTGGGAAATAAAAATAAAAAGGACAGCCTTGCTAACTGAGGTGTCAGTACCCAGTGAATTTGGCCTAAATAATGTTGAAATTAGAAAAATGTCCAAATAGCTATACCTGAAAAACGAATTGAAGAGCTTGGAAGTTGAGGAATGCCCGACATCACCATGCCAGTGATAGCCGGAGCAACTACAATGACAAAGCAGACCTTCACTGGGATTCTGAGAACTATACCGATAACTATTGCAACAAGCGAAATGCAATTGGAAACTGTCTGTAGTTCACTGTCAATCTTGGAAAAAAAAATCCCAATTGGAACAAAGATATGAGAATAGAACGAGCTCTGAAAACATCACAACTGGTTCCTCGAAACTTGATCCTAGTTGAAAGAAGGGGACATTTTGGACCCTGGGAGAACTCTGTTCCACTTTCTGACACTCACTCAAGGATACCACAACCAAATGAGAAACCCTCTATACACTACCGGTTCAAGTTTGCATGCTGTTTTGAATTCTTATCACAAGGCCGGCTGGTCGAGCTTTCAGTCTGAGGTGCTGAGTATTCCTATAAGCGCAGTGGAGTTTTATTGTCTGCGTTTGGTTTTTAATAGCCCATTGCTGGAGTCACCTCCAATCCATGGTCGGTCAATGAAAACCTTCTGCCTTTTATGACATTTCAAGCCATCACCAGCAAGAAACAAAGCAGCCTTAGATTGAAAGTAACACTAACAAATGGGTACCGTTATCAAATACAGCGTACCATCATAGGGGTGCAAGCGTGCATTGTAGCCACATGCTCACACTATGATGTAAATATGCTCAGTTTGTGACAAATTGTACAGTTTGTCTTTTGTATTTGACATGATGGAAAGTTTTTCATGCTCTGCTGTTAAAGAGTGCATGTTTTACAGAGATTTTATTTTCATTGCCTTCATTTGTTCTTTTCAGATTTCACATTCTATGAAATTTTACCTTAAGCTTTACAAATTCTAAGAAGGATGCACATTTTTTTTTTGGGGGGGGGGGGGAGTTTTTTTTGTTTTTTGTTTCAGTGTTGTTCATCAGATTCTGAAATAAAGTTTTATGGCTGAAGAGGATAAAGCTGGAGCACAATGAACTGTATGGGAAGGGGGCAGGTGGGGATGATGATAACAACTACAATTTTTTTATTAATACAGTATCTCCACGGGCTTTGATTTTGAATGTAATGGAGTGTTTAACGTATTTGGGGAAAATATAATTTGATATTTGGGAAAAGGAAAGGTTGTGGTGGCAAACTTTTATATCGGGTATACTCTTGTATTAATCTTACATCATGTGAAGGTGCCATCTACATATTGCATATACAGAAATGATAATTTTTGAACCTGCCCATATGTGCCAAAAAGGCCCTTGCATCTCTTTTCAAACCTCACCCTTTCTATTTTCTTCACCTTTTTCCTCCCCCTCCCCCCCAACACCTCCCTCCATCTTATCTTAGCTTATCATATGTCTCCCCTTCCTTTCCCCTTTTTCATCACTCCTTCCTTATTGCTGCTGTTAACTGCTAAAGGTGCTGTCACACCTTGACGATTTAGCCAGCAATGGCAACGTATAAAAATGTATGTAAAACTTGGCGTACGCTGAAATTTTGATGTTTTTTTTTAAAGTTTTGGTCGTATTCATAACGTGTTGTCGTATGCATAACATATTAGTAACGGGCACAGAACGTTTCGTTGTCTTATAAATAACTTATACCAACGAATGCTTAGCCTGCGCGTTCACAACCTATGCCCAACGATAGTTTAACTTAGGCATAGCGCGCTGCACGTATTGCCGACGAACTCGTGGCGTAGCCTGTAAAAAACCTGCCGCCACGCCGATTTAAATCATAACCGCCTGAAAATTGAAAGTGTCAACCACGCAGTCACACCTTGACGATTTAGCCAGCGTATGCCGACCTATGAAAAATTTGCCGAACCAAGCTGGCACACGTCGAATACGTTATGGGTAAGTTGTGTATACGTTAAGAGCACGCTGAAAAACGATGAAGTATGCTGTCATATTTCGTGGTACGTCTCATACGTCATGAAATTTCAAGCATGCTGAAAATTTTACGACGTACTCGCCGTATGGCTCACACGTTCCGCTACGCTGGGAATAAGTTGTAGGCACGATATGCGATCGTTGACACACGTCGACACAAGTTCCTTGTAAGTTACTCATAAGTCGAAACACGTCGAGTAATGTTTAGCATACCCGAAACTTATTTTCTTTTTTGCTCCTTGGCTCCGTGAAGGCACGTGACGAAATATCTGAAGTTGTTGTTGTTTTTTTATTATTGTTTTTTTTTTAGTCTATCACGAATTTTAAAATATATTTGGACATTTGCTTTTAAGTTTCGACGTCGATGTGACATAATCCTCAAACAGAAAATATTCAGAGGGAGGAACTAAGAATAAGACATGAGCAAACTGAAAGAGCAATCGGACGTGCCGTAACGGCACGTGACGAAATATCGGAAGTTATTGTTTTTTTTTTTTGTTTTTTTAACGCTGCCAATACGCATTATACGGTCGCTGCAAATTAGAACCACGTTCGGTAAGTTGTGGTCGTCCGGAAGACGTCAATCAAATACGTCAATATGCGTTGAGGTACGTTACACATAGGTTCAAAGCACGTTACTCATAGGTTAGAAATAAGTTTTGGGTACGCTAAGCATTACCTCGACGTGTTTCGACTTATGAGTAACTTACAAGTAACGTGCCTCGACGTGTGTCAACGATCGCATAACGTGCCTCGACGTGTGTCAACGATCATGTAACGTGCCTACAACACGTTACTCATAGGTTATAAATAAGTTTCGGGTACGCTAATCATTACCTCGACGTGTTTCGACTTATGAGTAACTTACAAGTAACGTGTGTCGACATGTGTCAACGAATCGCAATAACGTGGCTTGCAACTTATGGCCAGCGTAGCGGAACATGTGAGTCATGCGCTAGCATACGTCGTAAAATTTCAAGCATGCTAAAATTTGAGGACTACCGCAAAGTACAACGATGAAAGCCAGCGTACTACGACGTATGGCAGTGTTTTTCAGCGTGCTCTTAACG
>CM068954.1:113164422-113182668 GCA_035128595.1 Eptatretus atami | reverse complement strand
ACGTATTCGACGTGTGCCGGCGTTTTAGACAAATTTTTCATAAGTCGGCATACGCTGGCTAAATCGTCGAAGTGTGACAGCGCCTTAAACAGCATTATTTCCTTCTTGGAAGGGGGTGGTGGGGAACAAAGGCAGGTACAGTGGTGGGGGAAGTACAGTATATATGTATATTATCAGCCTGGTTCTTATGCACTGCCCACACTTCCCGCTGAAACAAAGCAATGTGCTTGATGAATAGCCAAATCAAATGAACCCATGTTCGAGTGGAAAAATGCAGCTTCTTTCCCGTACAGGATGTGTATCCCACCAGTCTCTAAAAACGAGTTGGTTTAACAAATTATATCTCTCCCGGGGATTTACCAAATGGCCGGAACAGCTGTTATCGGTGTGTGTGTGTGGGTGTGTGTGTTTGTGGTGTTGTGTGGTGTGTGTGTGTTGTGTGTGTATCCGGTCCCTGAATAACTCCAAAACCATAAAACTTAGCAGCCTGAAACTTGCATGCATACTAAGAATACTCGCAAGGAAGTGCAAGAGTGAAAATTGGGGTGTTTGGGTTATTAATACACCCCTTTTTTGAGATAATTAGACGGCCTTGTTTAATTATGTTCTTCATCAGGTGCATCCTTGCCACCTCGCTCTCTCTCGAAGGGTCTTAAAGAGCGCATCCCTCAGTTACCTTGCTGGGTCTAATTCACCATTATGTTCGGCCTGCTCAACAATGCCTTGACTTGAAACAAGCCGCAACAATTTCTTAACAATCAAGTTTTTTTTTTTTTTCCTACTTTTCTCACTCATTCATTAGTCATTAAATGCCTGATTTTCATACCTACGAATTGCTGGATGCATTGTAATGCTTATAAATGCCCGGAGGCACCAGCGTCCGTGGCTTTATTTCATTTCCGCACATGCCATAACTTTTAGAATCTCATAAACTAAGCCGAATTACACAATTCAAGCTCCAAAATTGAACTTGGCAGCAGTTCTGACTGCTAAAAAAAATGTGTTTGGCTAATTTGGACATAGGTTGATATTTTAGGTGTCTCCGGGAGGTGTTTAATAAGATGGATCGGCGATTGCTAATCGCTTGCCAAACCAGCCATTCCTTTTCAACCATTTCATTGAAGTGCTTGCTTGAGTACTTAAGCCACTTGGTATCTGAACAGACCCCTGATTTGGTCTCTATAAACCAGGAAACACATGACAGTCAGTCTATTTCAGAGAGACATCGTGAGAGTGTGAGATTTGTCAGGATTGAAAGACATGTTTCACGTGTTGGACCAGTTTGTGATTTTACCCAGATCTGCAGAGAGTGAAGAAGCTACTGCTTGCCAATCTGACGGATGACATGGTATGGCAGAGGGTGGAGTCATCAGCAAAGAGATAACGAGGATTTTCCAGAGAGTTGGAGAGATCATTGATGAAAACCAGAAAAAGCACAGGGTCCAGAACACTGCCTTGAGGAACTCCATCCTGGACAGGAAGAGGGGAAGAGAGAACTCTATTAAGGGCCACAGGTTGACTGTGACAGGAGAGGAAATCTGCAGGCCTTGAGTGGAGATTGCCTTGGATACCATAGGAAGAGAGTTTGGTGAGCAGCGCGGGATGCCATACCGTATCGAAAGCATGTGATATGTCTAAGAAGATTGTTCTGATCTCGTGTCTGGCATTGAAGACCTCCATCCATTGTTAGGAAAAGCAGGAGCAGCAAGTCCAGGGTAGAGTGAGCTGGTCTGAATCCAAATTGATGATCGGAAATCAAGCCATTGGAGAAGAGGAAGGATTTTATGTCGGAAACGATGATGGATTCCATAACATTGCTTATGATTGGGAGAATGCTGATTGGCTGTAGTTGCAGGGATCTTATTTTTTGCACCTCTTTTATGCAGAGTGGTAATGTTTGCTGATTTCCAAGCAAATGGCAGATGACCTTCAGCCAATGAGAGGGTGAAAAGAACAGGGAAAAGGTGAGCAATAGCAGCAGAGCAGGTTTTTAGGACACGTGGGCTGATGCCGTCTGTACCGGTTGCAGAATCTTTCGAGGTTTGACATAAAAAAAATCTCCACCTTGTTGGGAGAAAAGGACACAAGAGTGCAGGAACACCTGAGTGTGATGAGGTAAAGCGGGGGGGCAGAAAGCAATGGGTTTGGGGACAAGATTTAGAAGCAAACACGGGGTTTAAGGCATTCAGCCCTATCAACGTGCAGTGTTAGCTGTGCGGCCATTTGAGGTAAAGAAGAGGGATTGAGGAGGAACATACCCAAAACAGACTTAACTGGAAGGGCACTCGGTAGAGCGCATACCTCCGCCATGTAATGCCGAATCCACGAGAACATATAAGGCCCAATAAATTTTTGAGACCGTGCTGCTGTTTATCGTGTTTGGCCCCTATCAATGATGAAAATTCACTTTAAAAATTATTGTTTCCTGGATCTTCACCAAAATCGAATCAGCTCGTCCTTGTCACACACCCAACCTGCCCCAAATTTAATCTGGATCCGTCCATAACTTTTGAGATATCCTGCACACAAATCAACAGTTGGCAGAGGGGTAAAACATAACCTCCTTCACCTTTAGTGGAGGAGGTAACTAGATGCCGCTAGGATTTGGTGGAGAGAGACAGGATTGACAGTTCAGTCTTGAGATTAGAAGATGTTTATTGGTGCTTCCCAAGGGTAGACAACTTGTTCTGAGTATTGTGGAAGGAATAAGATTGGCCTTCAGTTGGGTTAGCCTTCCATGAGGCAAAGGCAAGTTGTTTCACAGGACAACTGCCCATCCCGCACAAACTTCAGTGAACCATTGGTGGAAGAAAGGGTAGCACAACTGAGAGAACGAGAATGGGATAAATCTGTGCAATGAGAGAGGAAGCGAGAGGAAGAGAGAGGAAGAGAGGAAGAGAGAGGGAGAGAGAGAGAGGGAGAGAGAGAAGAGAGAGAGAGAAGAGAGAGAAGAGGAGAGAGAAAAGAATAGAGATAGAGAATACGAGATAGAGATAGAGATATTCACTGAAAGAATTCCCAAGATGAGTTGATGTCAGAGAAAGTAGAGATGGGAGACCAGTCTAGAAGATTGTCCCTGTCAGGTCAGATAACATCTGTGACTTGCTGCAGGTAACATGTAAACCTGTACTCACCTGTTTCATGCTCGGGCTGTCAGCGACTAAACCGTGTCCCCCACCAAGTTTCTTGTTGAGGAGGGTGTATGATATGGATACCCAGCAGGGTTTCAAAAAAACCTGTCAAAGCCAATGGCCATCCATATCTAGTACCCAACTATGTCTGCGGACGTCCTCCTGTAGTTGGGTGACTTTATATTAGGAAGTTGGTGGCAGGATTTGCACTCCGGCCACCGTAAAACACTTCATTCCGCAAAACATACCAAAAGAAAACTGAAAACCCACTCTGTGGGAGTACCTCCTGTGCAGCTGTCCTTCGCAGGGCAGCTCACCGGATGACTGCATTGGGGCAAAGCCTTCATGGCCCCCGATCTTTGATGATAGATGGAAAACCACAGGGTAACCTTACAGGGTCAGATTGTGGTAGTATGTGTTGGGGTGGTGCTGCGGTGTTGTCAACCAGACGGCGGTCTCCTTGGGTTAACCTGAGGTGGTCCCTTTCGGTGGGTGCCTGTAATGTCCTATCCCGAAGAGAGGGTGATCACCTGTCTGTTATCATCTGAGCGCAAGCGTTCGAACACTGGATTTCGGCGAGATCATGGCAGGTGGTTACACCTACTATTGGTCTGGTCACTCTGATGGTTACCATGCCCAAGGAGTTACTGTAGCTGTGTCCAATAAGCTGACTCCAATGATAATTGAGGTAACACCGGTCAACGAGCCATGCTCGAGTCTGTGGTTGATCAGTGCCCCAGGCGAGATACTCTTCTCGTCTTGGGGGATTTCAATGCATCGATTGGAACTGATAGAGATGGGTATGAGATGTGTTGGTCCCCGTTTGTCTGGAACTTGGAACCACAATAGCACAAAGTTCTTTGACTTTGCAAGAAGTCATGGACTTAGGGTAGCTGGTTCATCGTGTCAGCGCCCACAGGCTCATCGCTGGACTTGGTATTCCAACGCCGGTGGTGTGGCAAAGGAGATTGACCATGTTCTTGTTGACGGTTGTTGGAGGATAATCCAGAACTGCAGGGTCTACCGGAGTACTCAGTTCCTCAATACTGACCACAGCCTTGTTGTAGCAACTCTGAAGTTGCAGCTTAAATCCAAGAGAATGGTACCATCCAAGCTTAGGCTGGATGTTGTCAAGCTCAAGGATGTGAGGGTAGTTTAGTTTGTGAATAGGCTGAGTGGAGATTTGGGGGGTCTGGGTGCTTTGGGGATTCCTGAAGTGTTGTGGAGTACCTTCAAGACCACCATCCTTAATGTTGCCGGTGGATGTCTTGGAACTTACCGTTGGGCGAAGAAGAATTTTGCCTCTCAAGGGACACTGGATACCATTGACCAGAGTGGCAGGGCCAGGCTGAATGTCAGAGCTGAGCTGGTCAGGGAGCTGAGGCGTAAAACTGTACGTCCACCAAGGGTGGACAATGAGGCCTATGTGGAAGGAATCTGTGAGGGGGGTCAGGTGATTCTCGTCCTGCTTACAGGGGAATTCGCGCATTGCGTTCCTCCAAGTCCGTCCCTCGGTGTACTGCAGTTAGAGAAGAGGGTCGTGGGCTCTTGACAGAGGAGTCCAAAGTGAAGGCCCGTTTTACCGGTTACTTTGAGCAGTTGTACCAGGCTGATCCACCAGCTGTCGAGTTGGATGTCAGGATTGTTACTATCCCAATTGCTGACCCTCCAATCAACTGTGGTGTGTACTGGCTCTTACTTTTAGTAGCTTGTCAGGCACTGGATTCTGGTAGGATGTCGGAGAGATCATATGCTGTGGTGGCATCGATTTGGGAATGTCAAGATTCTACCTTGATTTCCGCAGATGAGCAGCACCTTCTGCGGAGACTTAGATATCCTTTTGGCGGCCCTCGGGTGCTGTGAATGAGGAGTCGGAGTCCGACTGGGATTAGCGGTTTCTGGGTCAAAACTAAGATCCAGCTTTCAAGTGACATCTTGGAATGCTGCTGTCCTGTCCTGTTTGTGGGAGGATGTTGAGTCGATGTGGAAGATTCACTTACCTTGGCAGTGATATTCAATTCTCTGCTAAGCTGTGAGTCAGAGGTCAAGAACGTCTGGGTCGGGCATGGGGCAGTCATGGATTTCACTGGATCATGGGGTGTGGCGCTGCCGTACCTGTGTCAGGAGTGACGAAAGTCCGAGTCTTCAGGTCCTTGGCGTTCCCAGTTTTGCTCTATGATGCAGACTTGGAATCTGACCAGGGAAAAAATATTTTGAAGGAAAACGGAAAGACTTAATTCCTTTGTACCAGCTCTCTTCGGAGAATCCTTGCGTTTATCTGCTGGTCGGCTTTGTGTCCACGGCGGTTTCGCTGAGACTCAAATGAGATTTTTACCTGCATAGTCTGTGGAGCACTTCAGATTGCGGCTTGTGGGACATGCTGGACATTCGTTTCTGACGCTGATCCTTCACCAGATTTCTCAAGAGCAGGGAGTCCCTGAGTTGGAGGAGGCAATGGGCGACCACTGTGCTCAGGTGTTTCAGAGGTTTATCGCATGCATACAAGAGAGGGGATGGGCCAGGGCATCTACCTGAGGGATAGCCAAACGAGGGCCCTTGGAGTACGGCCAGAAAGTGGACGCAGCGACTCGCTGTTCCGGTGCTGCTCCATACTACCTGACCTGAGATGGTGTCATGGTTAGCGAGTGTTCTCCGAAGTCTCGGAGGTCAGCATTAGCACAAGCCCTGTGGAGTTCGTACATACCGGACTTGAAAAATGGATGTGCTGCTTAATTGGCTTGACACTCGGCATTGAAAAGCGGACTGCACGGATAAACAACCATGGGTTGGCAAATCATAGATCATCATCGTTTGAAGTATTTTTGTTGTTGTTTTTTAACATCGGTTATTTCGGAATATGTTGTGGACATTAATTTTAGCACACGTATGTTTTTCTGTAATTCTCACTTGCTGCACTGATGGCGTTGAGGTAGTGGAGTAGCAGCTGCCCATGCCAATCTTTCCAGTTTCTTCATGATTCGTCCTCTCCAGGTCTTCAAGTTCTCTTCTCCAGGTCTTCGTTTCATGTGCAATAAGTAAATATAAAGTCAAATTAAAATAGTACACTTAGAGCTTGGCATGCCTTACTCTCCGATACAAAGTTAATGTAGATCGATGTAATGACTCAAGTCCATGAGATGCATGGAGCTCACACTAAGCTCCGTGCAATTGGACTTGCGCCATCCAGCTCCGTGCTTCCGGCTAACGCACGCAGACGCAGTTTCCCTTGGTACTCTGCTACCGAAGGTGGGCGGAGGTTTGTTGTTTTCACCCTATCTGTTCTGTTCTGTCTGTTCTGTGACGAGGGTTCTCTCAAAAGTTTTGGCACGGATTCGGGACGAACTTTGGTGGTAATGAGTTTGTGTTTAGGTGATAAGACAAGCTCGATTCGATTTTTGGTTGCGTCCGATATTAAGATTCCGGCCATAGTGGGATACAAAATGTTCCAGCCTGGTGAGCTTTGCACTCGAACAGAGTGTCCATTCTTAGTTTCCGTGCCGAGTTTGCATCAAATGGGCCCCACGTCACCAATGAGAAACATCCTAACGTTTCTCGCAGGTCAATAATGCTATTAAATGGACAGCATTCGTCATTGGCTGCCACGTCATTGGATATCGCAGCTGTGGCCAATCAAATGCAATGCAGATTACGGATGGGATATTATTTTTTTTTATACACACGAGGGAATATGCCCAAGGCTGACAGAAAGCCCTGGTTTTCCCCACAACTGAGAATTCTATCAACAACTTCAATGAGACTATGTATTTTTTGTGAAAGCGGTATTTTTCGTAGGCTGGTAGGCTGGTTCAATCGGTAGGGCTGGTTAAATATACAAAAAGAGTTAGAGTGGCAACTATGAGATCAGGATTAAGATGGGCCTAATGGCCTCCTGCATTGAAGTTCTTGTAAGGAACCCACATTCATATGTTATATTATATATATTTATTATATATTATTATATATTATATATATATATATATATATATTATATATATATTATATATTATATGATGAGTGTGACGCACTCGACAGCTCATGGTATACATTTCCGCAATAAATAAAAGCAACAACCCAGAGATCCGCTCGAGATAATGGAGAGATGTCCTGATACCACACCCATCCATTGTGTGGGAGCCAACTTCAACAAAGCGGCTGACATTGTGATTCGTTCACACATCAGGTATAATACCGAACCCTATTTATTTGGCTAGAGGAAGACTTTTTGGGACTAGAAATAACCATTGTCATGCTCTGAAGGTTGGACAAACGACCGATCTTGTGAGCATATTCATGTGGCTCGTCATTGTACGCCGTATTTCAAATTTGATAAATTTTAACCTGCAGGCACCAATTTACTCTAAGATATGGCTACAGATGGTACCAAATGGTAGAATAATCATGTCCCATACATAATCGTTACGGTTTTGGGAAACTTAACCCAGGAGAGAAGGATACATGGAACATGGAAGGAGACCAGAGGAATGAGTTTATTCTTAGTGTTAGTGTAGGTAGACACCTTGGCCTTATCTAAGGGTTTTTTTTTTTTGGAGGGGGAAGTGGGAGATGCGCATTGAAGTTTAGTTTGTATTTCCCTCGGTGCGATGTATTCCTCCCCCACCCCACCCACCTCTTTTCTCCCTTCCAATTTTCCTCTTCACCCATCAGTCATTCCAAATCTCCCTGATCCTTTCAATCTTCCTCTCCACCCATGTGCCATTCCAACCCTCCTGATCAATTTCAATCTTTTCCTCCTTCATTCCATTGGTCCACTTCCAACTCCCAACTTCTTCATTCTTTCCTCCTTCCAACCCATCAGTCCTGTTCAAACCCTCTCTGCCCTTTCCAATCTTTCCTCCTTCACTCCTTTGGTCCATTCCAAACCATCCGCTCTTTCCAACCTTCTCCTTCGCCCATCTATCTATTCCAACTCCCTGTTCCTTTCATCTTTCCTCCGTTCACCCATTTGTCCATTCCAAACTCTGTTCCTTTCAATTTTCTCCTTCACCCCATTTGTCCATTCCAACCCTCCCTGCTCCTTTTCAATCTTTCTCTTCACCCCATCAGTGCATTCCAAACCTCCGCTACTTTCAACCCCCCATCGGTCCGCTTCCAACAATCCCCCTTTTGCCTTTCTCAATCCCACAATAACCCCTTCACAACCTCAATTTTGACAATCCCTTCACCCCATTGGTCTTGCCTTCAACACCACAGCTGTTCGTCATCACTCGTCCATTTGCATCCACTCCATTCGCACACTGTTTAATTGGCACATTATTCAGTCCGTCTATGGTCATGAATCGTTCAGGCCAAACGATACCTTCACTGCAATGGGACGGTGTCCCTTCTCACATGCATGTTCGTGCACACAAGTGCAACACTTTTCGCGTGCATGGTTTGGGTACACGCACATCTCAATGCAGGATACAGTGGCAACACTGTACAAAGAACGCTTCCTGCGAGGAGGGACGTGGTTCCCCCTCGTTGTGCTTGAGCACATGAAGGGAGGGGCAGGGGCTGTGTTTGAAAAGTCTCGTGACGGAGCGTTTTCTACAAGCTGCATCGTGGACCAACCACATTGGATATGGAACCAATGAGGAAGAGATCTCGCAAGACGTGAGTATGGAAAAGGCGAGATCCTGTGACGTAGAAAGGGGCTCGGAGGCAGTTTGTCCTTGCCATATGCCTGGGAGCGAGGAAGAGGACAGGAGGTGTGCGGAGGGAGTCGCCTCAAGCTTGTCCTTGTACTTGGTCTCAAAAAGCTTGTCCCTGTGTGGGACCAGAGGGGTGTGCAGGTTTGTGGAGAGTATGATGTGGAGCTTAAGCACCTTGAGGGGATGACGCACGCAGAAACGGCATTCCCCTTGGACTTTTGCATGGCAGAAACAGAGCTGGGATGCCGGGGAGGACTTTACCGAATCGGTTGGACACTCAGAGACGTGGTTGCTCATCTCATGCACCGCATCGCCACTTCCAACTGCCATCTTCCCATCCTCCCCCACATCCAGTTATTTGGGCTGGCACAGCTGTTGGGCCTGTGTGAGGTGAGGGAAGGAGTCGACCCACACTCTTGCCTTTTTGCTTTCTTGCCTGTAAATATCGCTTTTAAATATTGTTGTGTGTGTGTGTGTGTGTGTGTGTAAATAAATAATTTGGTTGATTATTAATTTCAAATGTCTCTCGGTTTGTCTTTCCTTCATTGGTCTGACATGGTGTACAGGCATAGTTTAGATGGTGACGTGTACCTCACGTGAATTTGCTCGGTTTAGCCGGTGCCCGCGCACCTATATCTGCTCCGCTCGGCAGGAAGATGACCAGGTGCGGCGTTGAGAGCGTGGCCTTTCCAGTTAGTTTGCCGTGTCAATAGAAAGTATCGTGGAAACATGGAAGCATACCCTACCTAGGCAGTTAGTCTAAGTCAGCGGCTATGGCTGTGTAAGAAATACAGCCATTGGACCAAAAAAACGAAGTTTTTTTTGCCAAACATTTTGTTTTGTTTTAGTTTCAAACCATCTATAAAATTGCCCAGAGCTTTAAAGAATCAGTCCCATGGAAGAGTTTTGATGCATTAAAATTATCCCACATGTTACCGACATCCAGAACGCACAAAGATCATGGATTATTTATAACCAGCGTGTCCAACTTTTGAAAATGTAATGTTACCCCCCCCACCACCCCCCCCCCAAAACCATATTTTTTCATGATACCGAACAAACAACATCAATGTACGCTACAATTGAAAATGCTGTTTTAGTCATTTTTATTGTGATCAAACTAAATGAATCATTTCCCGTTTATCTCACCGAGCAATCATTGGGATATTTATAGCCAACCTACGGACGACACTAATATAACAAAAAAATTATTTAGATGATTAACAAATGGAGACAATAAGCAGGGTGATTTTTTTTTTTTTTTTTCAAAGTGAGTTGGTCCCGACAATAGCTGGTTCGTCTCATCAGATTCTTCCTCCCTGGCAACAGTTTGTGTTTTGTTGTTCAAGCACTGTCCTCTGCACCCACAGGTGAGACTATCACGGCCGACCATGCTTTTTGCATGAACGACCTAAGTAATGTGCAGGTAGTTTTGCATTCTCCACCATCAAGAGTTTGGTTCAGGTAGATGGAACAGGATCCAGTGGCATTAGTTTTGGACGTAAGGTGCATTAGTTTCATCACACTCCCACCCCACTTTCCTCCGGTAGGGGAAGCTCTGGCTTGGCGATGACCTTAGACATATGGTTTGGTAGTGACTGCATCGCATGTGCAGAAGCAAACAGCCTTGAGTGGGCGGTAGTTTCTTAGGTACCGTTTGATGAAAAAGTTTCTGCGCGTAGACCTCGATACATGTGCAGTGCTTCAGAAAGTTATTCAACCCCTCGATTTTTGTCACATTTTGTAGTCACAGCCTTATTTAAATCGATCAATATAAATTTTTTATCGCCGATTAGCACAAAATCCGCCAAAGATGACAAGTGAAAACGTGTTTTTTTTCGAAATTTCTGACAAATCAATTAAAAAAATGAAAATCTGGAATATCTTGCACCAACAAGTACTGTGTTCACCCCCTGAGTCAATATTTGTAGAAGCGCCTTTGGCAGGGATTACGGCTTGGAGTCTTCTTGGGTATGTCTGTCTCATCGTTGCAACAGCTGGATTTGGGGGATTTCTCCATTCTCGCTTGAAGCCTGTCAAGTTGGATGGGTAGTGTCAGTGAACAGCAATCTTCGAGTCTTTTCCACAGATTCCTCACATGGGATTCAAGTCTGGCTTTGGCTGGCCAATCAAAGACTTCACGTTCTTGTGCCTGAAGCCATTCGGGTTGGCTTTGGCTGTATGCTTGGGGTCATTGTCTGTTGGAACATAAATATTCAACCGCAGTCTAAGTTTTTTTGCACTCTGAAGCAAGGTTCTTCTTAAGGATTTTCCTGTAACTTTGTCATGCATTGTTTCATCTATTTACAAGCTCCCATTCCCTGCCACTGAAAGCATCCCCATGGCAATGATGCTGCACCACCATGCTTCATGGCAGGAATGGTATTAGTGGGTGATGAGCTGTGCTTGGTTTCCACCAAACGCAGCGCTTTGCATTTAGTCAAAAGAGTTTATTTTCATCTCATCAGACAACAGAATATTTGCCACTTCTCTCAAAGTCTTTCAATGTGTTTTTCGTAAACTCCAGTATGCCGTCTGTGCCATTATTTTTCTTTCTCAGGAATGCTTCTGTCTGGCCCACTCCACAATAGCCTCTAATTTGTAAAGTTTCTGCAGAGATTGTTGTCCTTTCGGCAGGATTTCTCATCTCAGCCAGGACTGTACTTCCAGCGATTATGGAACTGTATGCAGCTTCAGCAACTGTTTGTAGCTTCAGCCGATTTTGAACTTCTGCCAAACCGACTGGTGGACACAACTGACGGCCCATCAATATACACTATACGTTAATCTTTCATGTTTGGTTGTTCAATGCACTCTGGTCTCTGATTTTGATTGGACTTCCATCGATGTCATCAAAGACACATCTTGTCTTGTCCTGAGAGCCTCTCAGGTAGCTTGGGAATTACCAATGAAACCTGTTTGCCAGTTAACCGAAAGTTGTCCATTGGTTGGTGTTATGATACGCTTGAACCACCATCATACATTCCAACAATTACACCAGTTGTTTCATCTGTTTCTGGCAAGTTTCTTCTCCACATAATTGTCACACGCAAATGACACACGATTTCCTTTATCTGTTGGTCTTAACTCCTGCTTGACTTCTAGCGATAGCTCAAGAGGGACTGCGGGCTAATTCATTGTTGTCATAGTCGCTTTCGATGCTAGCTTGTGATTCCCCTACTTGCGTACTGAGCAATTTTTTCAATATAGGTCACGGTCTGCTTTGATGGTTTTTGCTTTTACCAGCAGATTTAGTGACGTCAATCCTATTGTTCAAATTTGTGAATGTTTGATTCGTTTTACGAATGCGTAGTCATGGAGACTTCTGGAGCAACCGATTTTTTCCACGAACTTGGTTAAGTAGTTGTTGTCCACCGCTCTGAAGGCTGGTCACTTTTAATGTATGTTTGGTATGTCATGTGTTGCTACAGCATCCTGTGGTGGGAATAAAAAATACATACACGTCTTCCACCTTGTCCGATCCATGGGTTAAACCATCAATTTGATCTTCTAGCTTTCAGCCATACGTGCTAATCTTCTTTTCATTCTTTGAGAGTTCCGTATCTAATTTGACTTGGAACCACTGTGTCATTTAACCATTGTTGAACATCTTTTGGACTGGACTTCGCTCTATCATCGAAGGTAAAATTATATATCATCCACCGGTCATAGCAGTCTGGGTCAATCGTTATATACCGATCATTCTCCTGAAGCTCACAATGATCGTTTGAATAAAACAGATATGAAGGTTCCAATCTTTCTCTTTCAGCCTCGATGAATAAGACGGGTCCTGAACCACTGTCCGATGTACTACTTCAGAAACACCGAATCTTTGCATTACATTCTCTGGCTTTCTCTTCCAAAGAACTCTTTTGATGTCTTGTGATAAGATTGTCAGAGTTTGTCATCGAAAGCTTTCAACTGCTTTGGAGTGGCCATCAGTGGTTCTTTCTTTGAAGTTTGTTGCTATCCGAAGCGAAAAGTCGGCTCGACAACTTTGGATACTGCGTTTTTCCTTTGCTGTTGTGCGCGACTTGGAGTTTGCGGAAGAGGATTCTTACATGCTTCCATGGTTGAGTTTGTGAGCACGGACTGTTCAGTTTCAAATTTACTTGGATAATTTTGATCGGCAACACACTCATGTAACTGCCAGCTTAACCCAAGTATCAGTGAAGCCAGAACTGAGAATACCCAAGTAGACACGCATATCTATATATTACTAAAACTCTCATCCTTGTGTATATATATATATATATGTAATGTTTCCTGAAATACAGCAAAACGGTGCACGATAGCACAAAATTTTCGGGCACTTACTCACCATTCTTCCTGCGGTGCTGCAGTACAGAGGTTTCGTTCAAATCGGGCACGAAAAAATTATTAAAAATCAATTCCGATTCAGTCAGTATCTTCGGGAGAATTTTGATCAATGGGAAACAACCTCAGCGGATAGTTTCGCTGGGAGCTATCTTTTGTTTTTTCTTTGAAATGATTTTTTTTTCATCAACGCGCTGTCACCGGAACCCACGGTTCACGGGTCGTCTAGTGCTTATACATTTCAAATGAAACTTTGGCAGCAGTATGTGTTTTACTTGCTATATTACCATGTGAACATGTTTTGAAAGTGAATAATGCTGATCAGGCCACAAATTACAGAAAATATATATGATTATTATCATTTGCAAAATAATATAAAAGGGGGGGGGGGGTGGGTAACATTACTTTGGTTTAAGCCAGGGTATGGTGCAAGCCTGGCATTGTTGCTGCATGGTTGGGGTGGTGGCTTGATCTCAGGTCCCTGAGTTCAAAGCCCTGTTTTCGCTTGAATTAAACCAGGTGGGTTGACGCTCAGCCTGTCATCTTCCGAGGTCAGTGTGTTGTTGTGGTGTGCGTGTGCGCTTGTGCGTGTGCGTGTGCGTGTGCGTTTGGCGTGTGCGTGTGCGTGTGCGTGTGCGTGTGTAAGGTTTTCTGTTATAAATGTCCATGATTTTTGTGCTCTGGGTACGTTGAGATAATTTTAATGGCATAAACTCCTCCTTATTGGGATCTTGATTCTTTTGAAGATATTTAGTGCAATTCTTATTATTGGATGTTCATACTAAATTCTCGAAATTCATAATTTGTTGGCAAAAAACAAAAAACAAACAAAGAAAAACTTACTTTTTGTTTCCTGAAGGCTGGACAACTGGATTATTGCAATAAGTGGGGTTTTTATATTGCGAAGGGAGGACATGACTTCTACCAATTTAGTCAATCTGTGCATATCTTGAGTAAATATTGGTGCCCTGGATGTAGGCTTTAATCAAATTTTGAAATGTCTTGAATCGCGTACATGACGAGCCACATGAACGGTGCTCTAAGTCGGTCGTGTAAACCTTTCATAGATGACAACAGGTATTTTCGTCCCAAAAGGTCTCCTCGTTCGCAAATAAATAGGTTTCGGGATATGACACTGATGCATGACAGCAGATTCTATGAAATGCCGCCTGGTTTCCACGCGAAGGTCCCAAACCCCTCAAGAGAGGAGTGCAAAGATCAGCATTTTAAGCATGAGTCTTGGACAAGTGTTTTTTGTCATTTAGAGTTCATTGGTAAGACAAGAGGGAAAGTTGGAAAGGGAGATGGGAAAAGAGGGAGAAAGAGAGAGAAGAAAGAGAGAGAAAGAGAGATGAAAGAAAGAGCAGAGAAAGAGAGAGAGAATTAGAGAGAAAGAGAGAGAAAGAGAAAGAACAGAGAGAGAAGAGAAAAGAGGAGTAGAAGAGAGAGGAAAGAGAAAGAGAAAGAGACGAGGAGTGAGGAAAGTGGAAAGAGAAAGTGAAAGAGAAGTGAAAGAGAAAGTGAAAGAGAAGTGAAAGGAAAGTGAAAGAGAAAGTGAAGAAAAGTGAAAGAGAAAGTGAAAGAGAAAGTGAAGAGAGAAAGTGAAAGAGAAAGTGAAAGAGAAAGTGAAAGAGAAAGTGTAAGGAGAGAAAGTGAAAGAGAAAGTGAAAGGAGAAAGAGAAAGTTGAAGAGAAAGTGAAAGAGAAAGAGAAAGTGAAAGAGAAAGTTGAAGAGAAAGTGAAAGAGAAGTGAAGAGAAAGTGAACGAGAAAGTGACAGAGAAAGTGAAAGCGAAAGTGAAAGTTGAAAGGTGAAAGAGAAAGTGAAAGAGAAAGTGAAAGAGAAGTGAAAGAGAAAGTGAAAGAGAAGTGAAAGAGAAAGTGAAAGAGAAAGTGATAGAGAAAAAGTTTGGGGGGGAAGAAAAAAAGAAAAAGAGGGGGCAAGAAGAAAAAAGGGTGGGAAAAATAGAAAGAAAGTTGGTGGGAAAGAGAAGTGAAGAGAAAGTGAGAGAAAAGTGAAAGAGAAAGTGAAAGAGAAAGTGAAAGAGAACGTGAAAGAAGAAGTGAAAGAGAAAGTGAAAGCAGAAAAGTGAAGAGAAAGAGAAAAGAGAAGAGAAGGAGTGAAAGAGAAGTTGAAAGAGAAAGTGAAAGAGAAGGTGAAAGAGTAAAGAGAAAGTGAAAGAGAAAGAGAGAGAAAGGAGAGAAAGAGAGAGTGAAAGAGAAAGTGAAGAGAAAGGTGAAAGAGAAAGTGAAAGAGAAAGTTGAGAGAGAAAGTGAAAGAGAACGTGAAAGAGAAAGTGAAAGAGAAAGTGAAGAGAGAAGAGCAAGTGAAAGAGAAAGTGAAAGAGACAGTGAAGAGAAAGTGAAAGAGAAAGTGAAGGAAAGTGAAAGAGAAAGAGAAAGAGAAAGTGAAAGAGAAGAGAAAGAGAAAGTGAAAGAGAAAGAGAAAGAGAGAGTGAAAGAGAAGTGAAGAGAAAGTGAAAGAGAAGTGAAAGAGAAAGTGAAAGAGAAGTGAAAGAGAAAGTGAAGAGAAAGAGAAAGTGAAAGTGAAAGTGAAAGGAGGAAAGAAAAAGTGGAAAGAGAAAGTGAAAGTGAAAGAAGAAAGAGAAAGTGAAAAGAAGTGAAGAGAGAGAAGAGAGAATGGCCGAAAGGAGAAATGAAGGAATCATGATAAAGGGTATGGGAGGGAGAAGGTGATTGCCAGGAAAAATAAAATTGGGAACTAGAAGGGTAATCGGTCGCGACACCTTCGCAAGCTGAAACAGTTTACGTGTTGTATGTAGGCCAGATCTGGATTCGGACCTGAACCAAATCTAATCGGCTTGATTCTTGTCACCGAACCCACTCATCACGCAAGTTCCTTCCGAACTCGTTGACACGTTTTGAGACAATCGTGCCATACAGTCGATCGTCTAGGGCATCTCCTCAACGGTGAAGAAGCACTTACAAAATTAAGAACACGTCTAGAAGATCTGGATCGGATCTTCCACCAAAAATCTCATCAATTCGTCCTTGTCACCTCCGAGCTGCCACTAAATTTTGCCTGAATCATCCTAATTTTTTGACATATCCTGCTCACATTACAGCAGACAGACAGACAGACCTTCACACAAACAAGGTGAAAACACCACAACCATCACGAGTTCGAGAGCGATATCCACGTTAGGATTTTCAATGGACCAAACCTAGTCGAGATCCATTTTAGGGGTCACTTATGACTGTGCAAGGTAACCTCTTTGGATTGAAAGATTACCTGCATGACTCCCAGGGTAATGGATCAGTTTGAAGAATGACCTTTACGGCCTAGAAATTTTGAAATGCTTGGCAGGGAAATGAAATCCGATGTTGGCGGTGACTCGTTTTCACCAGAACGTAACCCTCCTTTTTGGATCCGCTACGTGGAACCAACATGACGAGTCTTTTCAAAGACTAACGAGGACCGTCGTGCACTTTCCAGCAAGATGGGAGCTCTGGCGCATAAATGTCCGGTACAGTTCGCGGCGTTCCGGCCAGCTCGAGACGAGTGGGAGTTCGAACGTTCGTTTCACGGTCGTTTTGATATTTACCACTTAAACACCCCTTCCCACACCGCTCTCGTCTCATCAAGCCACGGCACGACATGGAATTTTCCAATTAGCAGGCAGCGGTTTGGCCTGATCGGACAGTGGCGCAGGACGTTCGTCGTGTGCCCGGCAGCTGGGCATTTTCCTCGCCGACGGCGGGGGCAGGCTTGCGAGCAACCGGTCCCATCGCCATCCATCCAGGGCAGGGAAGTCGCAACGAGAAACCGTTCCATCCTTTGAGCACAGGATTCCACAAAGGCCACTGGTAGTTCGCAGGCCTTTCCTTCCTGACACAACACCACTATATAACAAGATGAAGGGTTGAGGAAAAAAGAGAATACAGTATGCAATTTTCTTCCAATGGGACTTCCCTGCACGTTCATTTACCAATGTGGATCCCATCAATTCAATTCCTGCATCGACGCCGCCACATGAGCGGTGGTTGTTTGGCTTGAGGAGTTAAAGACTCATTTATTCTTCCATTGGCTGCTGTGGGTTCAAATTCCATGGTTGGCTCATCGTGCCTCCTGAATTGGCAGGTTGTGACGAGTACAGTACAGTATTGCCAAATACCCTTAAACACGAGGTTGAGCAAGGCTTGCTCCTGCACATAGTTTTACAGTGGCGAACATATACGCATCATATAAATCACTGTAGAACATAACATTTAGGAAAGTGAAAGGTAAGGAACCTCGAGGAGGCTGGCACAGAAGACGGAGACAAGTACTCACCTTGAGGCTACATTTTGGACATAGACCCTGGAGGGCAAGTACTTTCAAAGAAGCTCCTCGATAGCCAGGAGGACTAAATGCGACCCCGTCGTCGCATCGATCCACCTTTCTCACACATACACGGAACTGGCAATAAGTTGACCCCAGCGCCGTGGTTCCCACCCGCAGCGGACACTACGCTGTTCACCAACCGACACTTCGCAAGAACAACAAGAAGAAGCGTTAGATACTTTTCGACCGGGTTGTCTTAAACTTGTTATTTAAATTCCAGTCACATTCTGCTTCGAGAACACCTCTGGCACAAAGGTGGAGGAGGTTGTGTTTCCCCTCCCATTCTCTTTGTCCACTATCGTCTGAACTTGGTAAATTCGATAGACTTGCAAGTATGAGTGGTTGTTCTGGTCTGTTGATTGTCTGTCTTGTCTGTCCTTCTGTCCGTTTGTTTTTTGGCAGTGTCATCGCTACAGGCCACATTTGTACTTCCGATCTTTCACGAAACCTCATCACCTGGATAGAGGTTAGTGACAAAACCCGTAAGCTTTTTTGATTTTGGAGGTCAATAGTTCAAAGGTCAAGGTCACATAAATCATCATTTTTCAACCGATTCACCAAGATTCTATGTGTGAATTTCTGTTACAATAAACTGAAAAGCACGGCGGGATGGTGAGCCCGTCGTTGAGGTGAAGTCTTGGGTTCGACCCCTGGGAGTCTATTAATTAAGGTACCACTTGAACGTGAGTAATGTTTAATTACTTTATTATTGCTCCTTTGTACTACTCCATCCTCTATAAATAAAGGACTATGGAACATACCTTTTCAGACATGTAACTCTTTGAAGCCCTTAACTTTTAGACT
>CM068954.1:113125581-113141365 GCA_035128595.1 Eptatretus atami | reverse complement strand
TAGAAGTTTGACCTTGAGTTGACCTTTGACCTTTTGACCTCAAAATAGTTGCTTTTCCAATTCAGTGATGGACTATGCAAATCCTGTTCAACTTTCAAGCGAATCGGATGTAAAATGACGATTTTAGAAATTTGACCTCAAGATGACCTTTGACCTCAATCAATAGGCTTCTCAGTGAAGACGACCTCTACAGCTTGGTAAAGTTTTGTGATGATCAGTTTAGAATTGCGACCTGCAGGTGATTGACAGACAGACAGACAAACAGACAAGCCAGTAGCAACATTGGTGGTCGCTACATAATTGCATACTAGTCATACAGTTTTTGACGGATCGGGCTGAAATTTTTTGACAAAGAGGTTGATTATAGTGCGCATAAATGCACGGAAGCTGATTTTTGATTTTCGCAAAAAAACATATGTATAAAAATATTTTTCGGATTTTTCAAAAATTTCAAAGTCCCGTTGATAGGCAACGGTGGCTCCATAGCAAGCGTGCTCAAAAGCATACAACTAGATCCTGGTATGAACCTACCAGTCAAGTTTCATCAAAATCGGTTGACTCCTCTGGCCTCCAGAGCTGTCCATTACATATATACAGACAGACGGAAAAACCTCTCGAATAACGGTAGTCTAGCGACACCAAACAGATAGAATAACAAAATCAACGACAACCATTATATTCGTTTATTTTGGGCGTGTATAATGGTGCATTCAGTGCCGAAAATAATAAAAAAAAAAACTCGGATAACAAACTGCAGATAAAAATTTGTTTGCGTTTAACGCACGCTCGAGCCGATACCAGAACCAAATGAAGAAAGAAGAAGAAACTCTAAACCACCGTGTTTTCGTTTGTTTCTCAGCTCTGCCGATTTCACATTAAAAATAACCCGATGTACATACATGAAGCAAAAACATGCGTACGGCTTATGCGCGTATATAATATATCGTGGTTATACACTTGGTATCAATCCAATTGTACTTGGCCATGGACTAACACCCAGGCAGAAGGCCTGAGGCCTGCCGACCTGTGAAGCATCATGCAATGGCAGCCCATGATCTTATTGGGGTGGGTGATCAGGCCAGCTGTCTAACCGTTGGGTGTAAAGCAGTGCGGTGGAGTCAGGGTAGCTGAACACGAACCCATGTATAATATCTAGTATTTTGTAACTATGTGTAACCACGTTTCAGTTGAATATGTTAAACGGTATGGGGAAAAAAGTCGGAAAAACCACAGGTGGGATGGACAGATGAACGGATGGACAGACGGAGATAAAACTTGTAGTACCCTCCGGTGAAACCGGTAGCAGACTAATAATGAACAAGAGGGAGGGAAGAGAGGATGTGGATATGTGACATAGGGCAGTTAGGGAGTTAGAGTCGGTGAGAAATATGAAGTACCTGGGTTATACTTAAAGGAGGGAGGTCGTTCCAGTGATTATTTGAAAGATTGAGGGCAGGCTGGAGAGTGTTTTTGGGTGGTCTATAATGAAAAGATTCTGATTAACCTGCAGAGGCCTGGACATTGAGAAATGAAGAGGAGCGATTGCCCCCGATGTTGAGAGAGTTGATGAGGATCTCTCTGAGAAAAAGGAAGAGCAATGAAGATATCACGAGGTAGACTGGAGTAAAGGATGTAAGGAAAAAGACACGTCTGTATTGTTTGGAGCCTGTGCTCACAAGGGAGGATGGTGGTAACGTAGCCACCCATGCATGCCTTTGATTTGGCTGCAGTTGCGTTGACAGCAGGGGAAGGGCACACCAAAATTGAGTTGAAAGAAGGTGGTGGAGAAGGATGTGAGAGAGGGAAAACTCAAGCAGCCGATCTCATAAGAAGGTGGGATTAACTGGAGCCTTTTAAAACTAGTACTCAGTGTAGTAGTGGTGTTGCTTGACCACATCAACAGTTCATAAAACATCGCACTTAAGTCATCAACTACAAATTATTACATATTCTCAAAAATCAACAGACAACTTTAACGCAACTGCTTATACTTTATGGAAGTAAGTTCCATTGTACTAATATCACTCAAAATAATGGATACAGCACATATTACAAAAGGTGGTATTTGCTTGTATTCGGCAACTGGCTTTGGAGGCTATCTTGGAAATAAAGTCTGCCCAAAAGTGATCATGGCTGACAGTGAGGCCCAAGAGCTTGAGTGACTTAACCTCTTCAAGTGGTTTGTTTAGGAAATAGAGGGGAGGGTTTGCCAGATAGTCCTTTCAGAGAGACATGGTGAGTGTGTGGGATTTATTGGGATTGAAATACATATTCCAAGTGTTGGACCAGCTCCTGATTCTATCAAGGTCAGAAGATAGGGAAGAGGCTGATGCCTGCCTGTCTGAAGGATGAGGGATATCACAGCAGAGGGTGTGGTCATCAGCAAAGAAAGGGGCAGGATTTTCTTGGGAATCTGAAAGATCATTAATGGAGATGAGGAACAAGACGGGGCCAAAGTCACTGCCTTGAGGCACTCCAGCCTTGACAGGGAGAGGAGATGAAGATCTCATTAAGAGCTACATGCTGACTACATGAGTGGAGGGAGTCAGTGATCCATGAGAGGAGGTGGCCTTGGAAGCAGAGAGATTGGAGATCAAAGCGGGGTGCCTGACACTGTATCAAATGCTCGAAGAATGTACAGAGAGATGGCCCGGCTCTCGTGTCTGAGATTGAGGGCTTCCATCCATTGTTGGGAGAGTAGAAGCAACATGATAGAATGACTGTCTGAAACTGACCGGATGATCTGAGATCAGGCCATTGGAGAAAAGGAATTTCACATCAACTGAAATGATGGATTCCATGACTTTGTCGATGATTACGAAGCCACCAGCTAATTGGCCTGTAGGGAAGAGCATCCGTTTTTGCACCATGTTTGTGTAGTGCAGTGATGTTGGCTAACTTGAAGTTAGATGGAAACTGAGCCAAAGGGAATGATCGAGTGAACAGAGCAGAAAGAGGATGAACAAGAGCAGCAGAGCAGGTTGTTGGAACACATGCACTGATGTCGTTAATACAAGGATGCTGAATCCGAATCTGATTGTAACCCCAAAAATATATTTTACATTAAATTGATCCAAATCACTCATTACAACAGGAGGGAAGAGTTGCCATTACAGTATATATGGAAATCGACAATACACCAGAGACTCATTACAGCATGTACGGAGTAAGTCGGAGACCATTGAATGCTCATAAAAACTTTAAACATTGTTAAACTTACATCTATTATAAGAACAAATCATACTATGTGTAATTTGCAGTGTTTGTAAATTGATGATGCCAATTCAAGAATCAGCAAAAGATTGCAAATTTGAGTGAGTCTTAATTCCAGTAGTTATTTGTTTTAATCTTATATTGTTGTCTGTCTGTGTGTTTGTAGATGTGTAGCTCTATGTGTTTGTCTGCTATGCACTCCGAAACCGCTGAACATAATGATTTGAAAATAGGTGATTGTATTATAGTGTAAGGTGTAATCTCTTGCATGGAAAGTTTATTCATATTACAACCAACAACATTGATGTATGTAATATGACACTTGATGGTACAAACACATTCCATGCGACTCAGGTGGCTGCATTGGCAGAGAGGAACGAGTATTGTTTGTGTTCTGGACTACTTAAAGCCAAACAAATGGTGCCAACTTGAACTTCCTGGAGTTATGACAACACCCATCCCTACCAATGCTGTTGAAGGGGAGTTCAATCCAGACGATGACAGGGTTGACCCAACTTGGTTCAAGAAACCTGAAAATGCTCCTGAGTCTATGGAGGCTACCAGAGCACCTGGTCAAGCATTCATTCTCAAACGTCGAAGCACTAGTAGAAAACCCAGCTCGACAGTCTTCAACCAGTCCCTAAGTTTGAATGACCCCAAGATAACAACTGTTGGATACTTGCCATTTATTCATGATCCAGCACATGAATTAGATGCCGTGAACCAGGCTATTCAGCATTGTATGGAGTCATCATCAATGCTAGGATAGCAGTATTCAGTCATTACTGTAGATCAGGCACTTTACTGCAAACTCATTACATGGAACTGCAATTGTCCATCCCTGATTACAAGAGAGTGACTCCTTGTCTTGGTGTTCTCCATTTCTCAGTGAACTTTCTTAGCATCATTGGTGAGAAACTGAAGGGCTCTGAACTGGCTGAGTCTTGAATAGAAGCCAGTTTGCATGGACTGGGCTCCGCTGAGAAGTCCATGACAGGCCAGTCCTATATAACAAGTCCATGTATGCTCCGCGAATGACTTATCAAGCACTATGGCAGTTACTGTTGCCACAATTTCGGAGGTACACTGAGGAACATGACCATGAGTTCAACATGCAGATGGCATCAATGCAAAATCACTATTCTGACGAGTTGGCGAAGCTTGTTACCTCTGCCACCAAAGGTGAAGGAGGTTATGTTTTCACCTCTCTGTCTGTTTGTTTGTTACTTGCAAAATCGAAGATTTTTCAAGTATATTGGTTAGTCAGTTTTGTTATTCTGTCTGTCAATCGCCTACAGGTCACAATTCTAAACCGATCATCATGAAACTTTACCAAGTTGTAGAGATAGTTTCAACTGAGAAGCCTCTTGATTATGAGGTCAAAGGTCATCTTTCGGTCAAGTTTCTAAAATAGTCATTTTTATCAGATCGACTTGAAATTTGAACAAGATTTACTTATTGCATCACTGAATTGGGAAACCAACTATGTTTGACGTCAAAAGGTCAAAGGTCAACTCAAGGTCAAACTCCTAAAATAATCAATTTTCAACTGAAAAAGTGTCAATTTACATCCTATTATCTTTAAAGTTGAACAGGATTTGCATTGTCCATCACTGAATTGGGAAAGCAAGTATTTTTGAGGTCAAAAGGTCAAAGGTCAACTCAAGGTCAAACTTCTAAAATAGTCAATTTTCAACTGAAAAAGCGTCAATTTACATCGTATTATCTTGAAAGTTGAACAGGATTTGCATTGTCCATCACTGAATTTGGAAAGCAACTATTTTTGAGGTCAAAAGGTCAACTCAAGGTCAAACTTCTAAAATCATCAAATCTCATCTGAAAAATTGTCAATTTTCATCTGATTAACCAGAAAAATTAAGCAGCAATATATTTATTCATTTATTTTTATACAATGTCGAGGCTTGTATGAGAGCTAACACACAGAGTGTACAAGGGGAGCAGGAGACAAGAGGGGTGGGAGAGGGAAGGAAAAAAACAGTGGGGAACAGAGACATGAGGAGATCTGTGGAAGGAAGAGGGATGGGGTGGGGTACACAGGGGAAACAAGATGGACACGACAGGGACTTTCGGGAAGGAAAACAGGGAATTTGAAGGAGGTGGGTTTGGGGTGGATTAACGGGGGTAGAAAAAAATCGTGGTTTTGGATGGAGGAAGATAAAGGATGGAGGTGAACAGCTGTTTTGAAGACCTGGAGGGAATAGTGGGATTGAAGAAAGTGTGGGAGTTGATCCAAAGGTGGGGAAAAGAGAAGTGAAAGAGTGAAGGTGAGCAGTGATTCTTTATTATGGTAGTTTTACCAGACCAGATGGGGGTTGGTGGCGGACCTTGAGCGCCCTGCAGAAATATGGCGGGGAGACATATCGCAGACAGAGCAAGGGGGCGAGGCCAGAGAGGAGGTGGTAGAAGACAGAAAGACCAATGAACTGCCTGTGGTGAGAGAGTGAGAGTCCCAAAGACTCAGCCTCATCGCGGGAGATACCAAAGATCCTAAATGCCCTGGTTTCCACAGTGTGAAGCCGAGAACGGTGAGAGGCGGGCACACCAGCCCAGAGGGGAGAGTAGTGCTCCATCAGTCTGCAGATGAAAGCTTTGTATGTGGTCAGGAGCTCAGGTGTGCCAAGGAAGGACGTTGCACGAAGGAGGACACCCAATCGGTGGACTGGCTTTGGAGGCCAGCTTGGAAATGTGGCTTTCCGAGTTAAGATCATGGCAGATAGTGAGACCCAGAAGCTTGATTGAAAGGACTTCTTAAAGAGGATTGTTGAGAAAGTAGATGGGGGGGCGGGGGGGTTCCAGACGGTCCTTTTGGAGAGACATAGTGAGAGTGTGAGATTTGTCAGGATTGAAAGACATGTTCCACATGTAGGACCAGCTTGTGATTTTATCCAGATCTGCAGAAGTGAAGAGGCTGCTGCTTGCCGGTCTGAGGGATGACAGATGGTATGGCAGAGGGTGGAGTCATCAGCAAAGAGATAAAGAGGATTTTCTGGAGAGTCAGAGAGATCATTGATGAAAACCAGAAAAAGAACAGCGGCCCAGAACACTGCCTTGAGGAACTCCAGCTTGGACAGGAAGAGGGGATGAAAGAACTCCATTAAAGGCCACACATTGGCTGTGACAGGAGAGGAAGTCTGCGAGCCATGAGTGGAGATATCCTTGGATACCATTGGAAGAGAGTTTGGTGAGCAGGGCAGGGTGCCAGACTGTATTGAAAGCAAGTGATATTGTTACGGATTTGGAAACCTCGTCCACACAAGCAGCCAGAGTCCCCGTAGTTCAGTTATTTCGATAAGTATGTGTTAATAGTTAGATTCCTTCCTTCTGTCTAAGGGGAATTTCATGTGTGTGCTATGAGTTATTTTCCAGTTAGTTTTTTTTACATCTTCAACAACCACATCTTCAACAACCACATCTACAACAACTACATCCTCTACATCACCAACTACAACAACAACGCCATCGCCCACGTGTATCGTGTTCCGTACAGGGGTGAGGTTCCCTCGCCCACCGTTAGCTCGTCCAATCAACGGTGGCCACGAGTCGTCGACAACTCCCCGGCAATCAGGAGGCGAGTGGCGACGAGAGAGGCCCCTCCACCAAAAGAGGAGTAGCGTGGTTGTGGAGACGAGAGGACGGCAGACAGGAGGATCGTGGCGATTCTGAGCATGTGTGGTGCTTGGAGCGGTCTGAGTGGTTGGAGCGGTGAATTGGAGCGGTCTGAATCGTGTGGGTGGTTGGAGCGGTCTGAGACAGTGGTGGTCGTGGTTGAGCGGTCTCATTTGTGGGCCGTGGACTTCGGATCGTGGGTTCGAGTCCCACCGTGGTTCGGGTCGGTGTGACCGCACAAGGTGGGACAGGTACCCGGCTAGGCTCTGCTTCCCCAACTCGCGTTTCTCTCTGGGGCTGAGGACCGACAAAGACCCACGGGTCCATTTCGTGTGTGTGTGTGTGTGTGTGTGTGTGTGTGTGTGTGTGTGTGTGTCAGTGGCGTGCAGAGGTCTGGTGATGCCCGGGGCAAATCTTGATTGTATGCCCCAAAGACTCAAGTATAAGGCCTAATATACTGAGAAATATTATGAGAAAGGAAAACATTTTGAATATATAAACACAGATGAAACATGAAATAAACGCTTTATTCGATTTTAATATAAATCAATGAAATTTATTCAGTTCTTTTCCCAAAATGATACCTCCTGTCACAAACACCTGAACTACTTCACTTTTTACATCAGCTGTGAGAAATTCTTTTTCAATGCTTATTAAAGCCAGGTCGGTCAGTCGCTCCTGTGACATAGAAGACCTCAGATATGTTTTTATTAATTCAGTTTTGAAAATGACTTTTCACAGCTTGCGACTGAAAATGCGATTGTAAGCAGTAATCTGTATGAAACACACAGCGTCGGAAAGACATCCCTCCCATACCGCAGTAAAGACTCCAGAGCATCTTTAGGATCAGGGGGAACTCTAATCCCTCCAGCTCGAAGGAGCATCACAAAATCAATAATTTCGTCATATAACTGAATTGCAACCATCATTGTCATAATAATTGCAAAGTCTGAACATTCCTTTTTTAATTTCTCTCTTTCTTGTTCATCTTCAATCACTACTGAATTCAAGTCCAGAAGAAAAGAAAATCGGTCACTGAGTCTTTGAAGACGGACACTGCGGTCTTCAATTTCAGTTTTTAATCTGTTCACAATCTCTACCATTACTCTATTCATTTCTTCTTGTGCCGTCAGTCCACTATCTCTTGCGACTCTCCAGGCATTATTCTTCTTCTCCTTGTTCGTGCAATTGGTATTCCCCAATTTTCACAATATTCATTGGCTAATCTATTTCATTGTGGATAGTTTCTCATTCTTCAAATTCAAGATATGAATAAGTCCTCTCAGATCACAAGAAGCTTCATGGAACCCCATTTTCGGATCCTGCAAACGTTTTGAGACTTTCTCCACTGATGATAAAACTGAGTACCAAAATGTAATAAAGCTATAAATGGGAACTGTTGAATAGAGTTCAGTAGCGATCCTGCATCAGATTTAGTTTCCCTTGAAATTTCCTTCCAGCAGGTGTTGAAGGCTTGCAATAACGTTGTCACACTCTTCGTGGATTACTTGCACAGCATCATGGCTGGAACTCCATCTTGTGTCACACTGTCTTTTCACAGTCCGAGTGACAAAAGATTTTAACGCTTCCCAACGAGAAGTAGATGAAGAAAAAAAAGTAGAGTTTTCCCAGAATGCCAAAAAATGTAACAACAGGTTGCACCTCACTTGCATGGACACAGGCCAAATTGAGGCTGTGCTTCTCGCAGTTCACAAACACAGCTTTTGGGTTAACTTCAATAATTTTTTGTTGAACACCTCCTCTCACTCCAGCCATAACTGCTGCGTTATCATATGCTTGACCACGACAGTCATTCATGGAAATTTTGTCTTCTTCCAATTTTTCCTGAATTTTATTGACCAGGCTGACTGCATCTTTCTTGTTGACTTGAAAAAAATCCCAGAAATGTCTCCTTTATTTCTACTTTTCTGTTTTCATCATATGAACGTAACACAGAATTTCAGAAACCTGATCTTCATGGGCAATATCTGGAGTTGAATCCAGCATTATGCTAAATATTTTGCGTCCTTAATTTCGGAAATTATATTTTTCTTGACAGTTTCACCAAGAAGATTGATTATTTCGTTTTGAATTCTGTTGGACAAGTAGGTGACACTTTTTGGTTTCTCTTTCCCTCTCTGCAAGTGTTTTGCTAAGATGTCATCATATTTGGCCAAAAGTCTGATTGTTGCTAGAAAGTTTCCTGTATTTTCACTGACTGTCTCCCCTGGCTCTGATAACCCAGATATTCCTTCTCCTCGATGTCCACGATAGGCCAGATTCTGTTTTGCCAGAAAGGATATAACCTTGACAATCCGTTCAGTTATAGCTTTCCATCTTTTCTTTTCAGCAGACATTTGCTGTTGAAGTTCAGCATCTATCGTAGTTGAATGATGGAGTCGAACTGCGAGGTTCAGGTATTCCCTCATGTGAGCTCATGAGAAGGGCTTTTCTCATGGTCAGGTATTCTTGGATTTAATTTTCTCCAAGTGGAGAAACCGTCTTCCTTTCCAAAGTTTGACACAGACGACAAATGCTCCTTTGAAAACAAAAAGCAAACAAAACAGTCGCATGCTTTCCGATATGGAGAGTATAACAACCATTTTCTCTCCACAATTTCTCCGTTTTGGAAACTTTATCAAACCACTGTTTGGAAAATGATCTCCCATCCTTCTCAGCAAATGGACCACTTTATTCTGATATCTTTCAGGGCCATGTTGTAATATTGTCATCTTCAAATGATCTGGAATCGGTTTCTTCAAACAGCCAAAATCGCTTCTTTGCAAAAATATGCTAAAATCTTCTTTATTTTCTTCACATGGATCATCATCCTGACAACGAGACTGAGAAGAGAGAGTATTATGTTCTGACCGAGCTGAATCCGTATAGAAAAATCCTTCTCTGCACCCACATCATCTTTTACTTCTCCAGGTTCTCCTACTTCTTCTTTACTTCTTTTTATCCATGCATCTAATGCCCCTCTTTGATGGACTCATCTTCGACTCTGCCCCTCTTTTTTTTCCTGTTCTGTGCTCCACTCGGTTGTACTTTTTTCATCTTAGACATCTGAAAAAAAAAATGAAAAAATATATGTACAAAGTGATTACTAACTTACACACTTCTGAGAAGCTTATTTTCTCTTGAACAAATATTCATTCTTGTATTTGTAGATAATAGAGAGAACAAAAAAAATCTTAATTGGAGAAAACCATTAAACCATTAAAATTAAAACAATAATATTGTTATAGATAACAGCTCCACCACCAACTCCCTGCGCGTTGCCAACGCGGGTTTTTATAGCCCGAGGGGAGAAGCCGTTGGAGGTTTCACCACCCGAAATCGGCGCTTTCCCCTTTCACCTCTGAACCTTCACCCCAGGCTGGCTCCGCCCCTTTCACCTCTGATTGGCTGGCCTTTTCCAGGGCAAAGCCCATCTTGATCCGTTTATGCAAATCAGGCGTTTGGACGGCTGATTGCACACGGACGCTGGAATGTGGCTCCCCCTGTTGCGCCGCGAGTTCGTAACAACGCGCTGTGTTGTGGAGATGGCGTGGTTGTGGAGAATAAACTATACTGCAATAATTCTGAAACTCGATAATAATAAGTACCCAAAATACTCGTAACATTTCATTTTCTATCTCAAAAACCGTAAGACGCGTGAGAAAATGGGAAGAAAATGGTAAACAATCGGTCAGTTGCAGACGGATAAACCATAATTTCATTTCTTTGTTCCTTCGTATCAAATTATTTCACACTGATTCTCCACTGATAATTTTGTGCAATTTATATCATAGACTTGCAAATTAGTGGTATCTGTATTTGAATATTAACATGTTAAGGAATAAATGTCTCCTATTCCGAGATTAAATGCCGTAGCAGTCCTCTGATCATCCAGGCTTCACTCTTACGACATCCCACGTAAATATTTCATTAAATATCACCAAAAAAACCTATAAAAAAACGTAGTTGCACCCGTTCTAGAGCTATTCACTGACCTAAGTAGGTAAAATAACTAATCTAGATGCAAAAAAGCTGAAGAAAAGACGAGTTATGACTCGAGGAAACGCAGGAACGAACAGACACGTCTGCTTGTTGCTTTTGATGGTTGCACCACGTACATCATGCGCATGCGTGTGGGGGATGGGGAGAAGTACCATTTTCTCTAGACAGAAAGGGTACACCATGTTAAAGGAATAAAGGGCTGACAACTGCCTCTGCAGTGCGGTGAGCCTCCGAAAATTGATTTATCACCGCTGAAATTTTAAAATTATTATCTTATTTCCTTCTCTGATTGAATGCCCCCATCCAATGGATGCCCGGGCCAACGCACCGTCGCCCCCCCCCCTCTGCACGCCACTGGTGTGTGTTGTGTGTGTGTGTGTGTGTCCGTCCGTAGGCCCCGTCTTTAAGTAGGATTGTTAAGTGCTTTTGCTCATTGTACATTGCCTACCTTTTATTCGTGATAACTCTGCACTGTCTCCCCTCCCCGATTATTCTTTGTAGAATAAACCCCTGTTAAATGTACCGGCTCGTTTCTGTGCGTTTCTCTCCATTGACCGAGCAAGGTGCGTATTGAGAAATAGTAAAGCCTTCGTGCCGTAAATTGTTCATTTGGTCCGGCGCGGCTTTGGTAACTTCCGCTCGGTTACCCGGATCCGAGTCGGTGATAGCGACTCGATTCAGACAAAGTCGGCCGAGGGTGTGGTTTCCCCGGTAGTTGGATGGCGTAAGTACTTAGGTAAATTGGAATTAGACAAGTGGAGCCTACCTCGCGCTGTCGAAATATTGGCGACCACGGTCCTCTAAGTGACCCGTGACCTTTCGGAGTTGTCTGAGAGTCACGACCTAAATTCCGGGTGTTCGGTGGGAGACGACTCCACTGCTCCCCCTTGTGGTCGTTTATCGCCACCGAACCCCGCCCCACAACAATATGTCTCGGGAGATGGCTGTGATTTCATTTTTTGCCATTGAGGATCTTCTATTTCATACCTGGTAATTTCATAGTGCATCACTGAATTTGAAAACCAACTATTTTTTGAGGTCACAAGGTCAAACTTCTAAAATCATCAATTTCAATCTGAAAATAATTAATCAATTTTCATCCGATTGACCTGAACTTTGATTAAGATTGTCAATTTTAATCTTAACGAAATGGACAATTTGATGATCCACGGCAACCTTTGGAGTGGAGGGTCGATTTTGCAAGTATCGTTGCTCTGCACGACTCTATTGTTGGGTAGCGATCTATCTACCCTTATGTCAGTTTCCTTGTATGACTGTCTGTTGGTAGTCGATCTATCTACCCTTATTGTCAGGTTTCCGTCGTTATTGGGTAGTCGATCTATCTACCCATTGTCAGTTTTCCGTTGTTATGTCTGTCTGTTGGGTATCGATCTATCTACCCTTATTGTCAGTTTTCCGTTGTTATGTCTGTCTGTTGGGTAGTCGATCTATTCTACCCTTATTGTCAGGTTTTCCGTCGTTATTGGGTAGTCGATCTATCTACCCTTATGTCAGGTTTTCCGTCGTTATGTCTGTCTGTCTGTTTGTCTGTCCAGGCCAGTACTCCATTAATCGTAGGCGATTTTGATGAAACTCTGGTGTAGGTTCATACCATGACCTAGTTGTGCGCGTTTTGAGAACTGTTCATGGACCCCTCGGTTGCCTAGCAACGGGCCTTTGAAATTTTCAAAAAAATCTAAAAAAATAAAATATCGAAATTCAAAAATCAACTATGATCGTTTGTGGCAACACATTCAGCCTCCTTGACAAAAAAATTAAGCCACTCCCATTGAAAACTGTCGGAGAAGATAGACTTTGAATGAACCCTGGTCGAAAAAAACAAAAAAACGAAGTTCGTTATATCTCAGAGACTATGAGTCAGACATACATGAAACTGGTATGGTAGGTTCATGGTATGTCCTAGTTATGTGTGAGAAAGAACCGTTGCTATGGACGCTTTTGTTGGCTAGTAACGGCTGAAAAACGACTAAATTCGACTTGATCGACTAACCATGTCCGCCTACCGGCTTGTTTGTCTGTCTGTCTGTCTGTCTGTGTGCAGGATATCTCAAAAAATGTGGACGGATTCGGATGAAACTTGGTGGACAGTTTGGGTGTGTGACTACGACGAATCACTTCAATTTTGGTGAATATCCGAATCCAGATCTGGATACGAGAATTATTTAATTTTTAAAGTGATTCTTCACCATTGAGAGATGGAGCCAAAAACGATATATCGCATGATATTTCAAAAAGTTGTGCACAAATACGGACGAAACTTGGTGCACAAGTTGTTTGGGTGTCTGACAAGAACAAGCATTTATATTTTGGAGGTTTGGATCCAGATCCAGTCCGGATATCAGTGGGATACAAATCGTAAACTGTTCAGGCTGCAGTGGTATGCGTTCTACCGAGTGCCTTTCTGGTTACCATTGCCATATAACAAAGATGTCACAAGATGTCGTGATGGCAATTCATAAAGGATTGTGGTGGTGTATTGATGGTAAAAGGTGTTGGATTGTGGTGTCATTCCTACTTTGTCATTCCTTTCTACCTTGTTTGGTTGTTTTTTGGGGATTCCATCCGTACGTATTTTTTCATTTTTATAAAAAAAAAATTTCTGACTTGTATGCAATCAACATTGGGGATGCATGGAATATATAAATATTTCTTTGGATTTCACCCCCTATTCATGTCCCAGGTGTGGGGACTTGGGATCACAGGGACAAAACAGAAAAATATTCACAAAAATTTGATGTTGGTCATTCTGGTTGAAGTTTTGTCATTTTCAACTTTGCTTGAAGTGGGAAGTGTGGTGATTTGCGATGGTGTTGCCATTTACTTCGCTCTAGTTATTATTGTTACTTGCAGTGAATCCATCGTTTTCGCTGATGGTAGTTGAGCATAACTTACAGTACAGTAATACACTTTAATGACAGTCAATATTTGCATGTTTTGTGTTGTTGTTTTTTTAAACCCAGAAACACTTTGTTTGCTGTAAAGAACCCAGTGTTCATTTTTGGAATTCGCACTCTTATTTGCCAAAATCAATATGATGAATTCATTTTATATTCCCAGGGATCAGACAATACGTCGTTTGTATTTTTTCAAGTTGAAAAAAGGAATAAAGTTTGTTTTCAATATCCCCACCCTTTAAAAAAATAAATAGGAGCAATGCCCCTGGGCTGACCTGATAGAACCAGGAAACCGCTGGAAGGCGTGGATGACCCAAAAAATATGTAACGGAGAAGAAAGTAAATTTCGCTTGGGGGTGGGGGGGGGGAATCCTTGATTTTTTTTCATGCAATGAAAAAAATTTAGTACATCACGGGTGATGAAGATTGTGGTCAAGTTTCATTTAAATTGTGTGTGTAGTTTCGGAGAAGAAAGCAAATACCTATTTTGGTGGATCAAACCTGGACCCACTTTGATCCCCCGTGGATCCCCTTTGTTCCTGATTGTTTTTGTTTTTAATGCCGTGAAACAAACTTTGGTACATCACGGGTGATGAAAGTATGTGGTCAAGTTTCATCGAAATCGTGTGTGTAGTTTGGGAGATCAGAGTTTTACTACATATTTAAAGTCAGAATTAATTCATGGTTGCTCAGTGGTGTGTGAGATAAAGAAGGGTCCACATCAAGAGTCAGCGATTTGTCATTTTATGTTTGTGGTGGTGATGGATGTGTTGTGTAGGGAGCAAGAAGAGCTCAGGTTACCATGAAAATGTCTCTAGAATGATTTTGTTGGGTATTGTTAAACTCTAAGGAGTTGCTCAGTGGTTAAATGGCAGTAAAAGTTGGAAAGTGGAGATTTTTTTATGCCTCCACTGATGAAGTCACCGGAGCTAATGTTTTCGGGTTATCCGTCCATCCGTATGTGACCGTACGTACGTCCGTGTGCTAGTTTTCTCCGTTTCTCTGCAACCACTTACCGATTGACAATATTTTTCACCATCGGTGCGAATACACATGTGGGATGTTTTAATCTAATTATGATATCATAGGTCACGTGGTGTGGCAGCCATGTTTGAAAATAGGAAAAACTTTGGAGGGATCCACATCTCCAGAACCGCTCCATGGAAAAAATTGAAACTTGGCACATGTCAAGTACTCCCCATGGGAAATAAGTGATTTTTTTGATGATGTCATAGGTGGGCTTCTGTATGATGTCATAATTGCTAATGGTATGCCGAAAAAAATTGATGACGTCATCGGTCATGTGGTTCAGCAGCCATATTTTTTTTAAAACATAAATACTTTCAAAAATCTTCTTCTCCGAAATGGCTGAACAAATCGAGGAGAACCTTTGCAGGTATGATCGCATATCCATGAGGAACAAAAGTTCTCCATCTATGGAGTCACATGTTTTGCACCCATATTGGATTTACCCTAAAACCTTTAAAATCATCTTCTCCAAGAATGACTGGACAGATTGAGGGAAACTTCAAACAAATGTTCCCCAACCCATGGGGATACCAAGGTGTTTACGAATAATTAATAGGTCACATGGTCTGGCAGCCATATTAGATTGAACAAAAATATTTTATATATCTTTCTCTTGCACCTTTTCATCATTCGACGTGAAACATCACAATTATGATTTAGTTGTCATGGGGAATATATGTTGTTTCAATTTCAACCTGATCATTGGCATGGTCTGGAAGCCAGAATGATTTAATATTTTGGAATCTGGTTTCAGGGATTTTAAATCAAAACTTGGTACAAGCATTGATAATTATGTAATAATGTGGGTGGAGGCATTATCTGTGACGTCAATGATGTCGAAGAGTGCCCATCTATTAGTCATGATCTAAGGATTCTAAGGCTTGGAGAGGAGCTGCACACACATACAACAACACACGACGCAACACAAGACAGTTAGATGAGACCAACACAGCCAACTTGAGCTTGGGGGAAGTGCCACCACTTCCCAAGGTACTCTG
>CM068954.1:113103629-113122840 GCA_035128595.1 Eptatretus atami | reverse complement strand
AGTCGGTGATAGCGACTCGATTCAGACAAAGTCGGCCGAGGGTGTGGTTTCCCCGGTAGTTGGATGGCGTAAGTACTTAGGTAAATTGGAATTAGACAAGTGGAGCCTACCTCGCGCTGTCGAAATATTGGCGACCACGGTCCTCTAAGTGACCCGTGACCTTTCGGAGTTGTCTGAGAGTCACGACCTAAAGGTGTTCGGGGACGGACGACTCCACTGCTCCCCCTTGTGGTCGTTTACTGGCCACCGAACCCCGGCCCACAACAATATGTCTCGGGAGATGGCTGTGATTTCATTTTTTGCCATTGAGGATCTCTATTTCATACCTGGTAATTTCATAGTGCATCACTGAATTTGAAAACCAACTATTTTTGAGGTCACAAGGTCAAACTTCTAAAATCATCAATTTCAATCTGAAAAATAATTAATCAATTTTCATCCGATTGACCTGAACTTTGATTAAGATTGTCAATTTTAATCTTAACGAAATGGACAATTTGATGTATCCACGGCAACCTTTGGATGGAGGGTCGATTTTGCAAGTATCGTGCTCTGCACGACGTCTTATTCTTGTTGGGTAGTCGATCTATCTACCCTTATTGTCAGGTTTTCCGTTATGACTGTCTGTTGGGTAGTCGATCTATCTACCCTTATTGTCAGGTTTCCGTCGTTATTGGGTAGTCGATCTATCTACCCTTATTGTCAGGTTTTCCGTTGTTATGTCTGTCTGTTGGGTAGTCGATCTATCTACCCTTATTGTCAGGTTTTCCGTTGTTATGTCTGTCTGTTGGTAGTCGATCATCTACCCTTATTGTCAGGTTTTCCGTCGTTATTGGAGTCGATCTATCTACCCTTATTGTCAGGTTTTCCGTCGTTATGTTGTCTGTCTGTTTGTCTGTCAGGCCAGTACTCCTTAATCGTAGGCCGATTTTGATGAAACTCTGGTGGTAGGTTCATACCATGACCTAGTTGTGCGCGTTTGAGAACCGTTGCTATGGACCCCTCGGTTGCCTAGCAACGGGCCTTTGAAATTTTCAAAAAAATCTTAAAAAATAAAAATATCGAAATTCAAAATCAAACTATGATCGTTTGTGGCAACACATGCAGCCTCCTTGACAAAAAATTAAGGCCTCCATGAAAACTGTCGAGAAGATAGACTTGAATGAACCCTGGTCGAAAAAAACAAAAAAACGAAGTTCGTTATATCTCAGAGACTATGAGTCAGACATACATGAAACTGGTATGGTAGGTTCATGGTATGTCCTAGTTATGTGTGAGAAAAACCGTTGCTATGGACGCTTTTGTTGGCTAGTAACGGCTGAAAAACGACTAAATTCGACTTGATCGACTAACCATGTCCGCCTACCGGCTTGTTTGTCTGTCTGTCTGTCTGTCTGTGTGCAGGATATCTCAAAAAATGTGGACGGATTCGGATGAAACTTGGTGGACAGTTTGGGTGTGTGACTACGACGAATCACTTCAATTTTGGTGAATATCCGAATCCAGATCTGGATACGAGAATTATTTAATTTTTAAAGTGATTCTTCACCATTGAGAGATGGAGCCAAAAACGATATATCGCATGATATTTCAAAAAGTTGTGCACAAATACGGACGAAACTTGGTGCACAAGTTTGTTTGGGTGTCTGACAAGAACAAGCCATTTATATTTTGGAGGTTTGGATCCAGATCCAGTCCGGATATCAGTGGGATACAAATCGTAAACTGTTCAGGCTGGCAGTGGTATGCGTTCTACCGAGTGCCTTTCTGGTTACCATTGCCATATAACAAAGATGTCACAAGATGTCGTGATGGCAATTCATAAAGGGATTGTGGTGGTGTATTGATGGTAAAAGGTGTTGGATTGTGGTGTCATTCCTACTTTGTCATTCCTTTCTACCTTGTTTGGTTGTTTTTTGGGGATTCCATCCGGTACGTATTTTTTCATTTTTATAAAAAAAAATTTTCTGACTTGTATGCAATCAACATTGGGGGATGCATGGAATATATAAATATTTCTTTGGATTTCACCCCCTATTCATGTCCCAGGGTGTGGGGACTTGGGATCACAGGGGACAAAACAGAAAAATATTCACAAAATTTGATGTTGGGTCATTTCTGGTTGAAGTTTTTGTCATTTTCAACTTTGCTTGAAGTGGGAAGTGTGGTGATTTGCGATGGTGTGCCATTTACTTCGCTCTAGTTATTATTGTTACTTGCAGTGAATCCATCGTTTCGCTGATGGTAGTTGAGCATAACTTACAGTACAGTAATACACTTTATTGACAGTCAATATTTGCATGTTTTGTGTTGTTGTTTTTTTTAAACCCAGAAACACTTTGTTTGCTGTAAAGAACCCAGTGTTCATTTTTGGAATTCGCACTCTTATTTGCCAAAATCAATATGATGAATTCATTTTATATTCCCAGGGATCAGACAATACGTCGTTTGTATTTTTTTCAAGTTGAAAAAAGGAATAAAGTTTGTTTTCAATATCCCCACCCTTTAAAAAAATAAATAGGAGCAATGCCCCTGGGCTGACCTGATAGAACCAGGAAACCGCTGGAAGGCGTGGATGACCCAAAAAATATGTAACGGAGAAGAAAGTAAATTTCGCATTGGGTGGGGAATCCTTGATTTTTTTTTCATGCAATGAAAAAAATTTAGTACATCACGGGTGATGAAGATTGTGGTCAAGTTTCATTGAAATTGTGTGTGTAGTTTCGGAGAAGAAAGCAAATACCTATTTTGGTGGATCAAACCTGGACCCACTTTGATCCCCCGTGGATCCCCTTTGTTCCTGATTGTTTTTGTTTTTAATGCCGTGAACAAACTTTGGTACATCACGGGTGATGAAAGTTGTGGTCAAGTTTCATCGAAATCGTGTGTGTAGTTTCGGAGAAGATCAGAGTGTTTACTACATATTAAAGTCAGAATTAATCATGGTTGCTCAGTGGTGTGTGAGATAAAGAAGGGTCCACATCAAGAGTCAGCGATTTGTCATTTTATGTTTGTGGTGGTGATGGATGTGTTGTGTGAGGGAGCAAGAAGAGCTCAGGTTACCATGAAAAATGTCTCTAGATGATTTGTTGGTATTGTTAAACTCTAAGGAGTTGCTCAGTGGTTAAATGGCAGTAAAGTTTGGAAAGTGGGAGATTTTTTTATGCCTCCACTGATGAAGTCACCGGAGGCATAATGTTTTCGGGTTATCCGTCCATCCGTATGTGACCGTACGTACGTCCGTGCTAGTTTTCTCCGTTTTCTCTGCAACCACTTATCCGATTGACACATATTTTTCACCATCGGTGCGAATACACATGTGGGATGTTTTTAAATCGTAATTATGATATCATAGGTCACGTGGTGTGGCAGCCATGTTTGAAAATAGGAAAAACTTTGGAGGGATCCACATCTCCAGAACCGCTCCATGGAAAAAATTGAAACTTGGCACATGTCAAGTACTCCCCATGGGAAATAAGTGATTTTTTTTGATGATGTCATAGGTGGCTTCTGTATGATGTCATATTGCGTAATGGTATGCCCGGAAAAAAATTGATGACGTCATCGGTCATGTGGTTCAGCAGCCATATTTTTTTTAAAACATAAATACTTTCAAAAATCTTCTTCTCCGAAATGGCTGAACAAATCGAGGAGAACCTTTGCAGGTATGATCGCATATCCATGAGGAACAAAAAGTTCTCCATCTATGGAGTCACATGTTTTGCCACCCATATTGGATTTACCCTAAAACCTTTAAAAATCATCTTCTCCAGAATGACTGGACAGATTGAGGGGAAACTTCAAACAAATGTTCCCCAACCCATGGGGATACCAAGGTGTTTACGAATAATTAATAGGTCACATGGTCTGGCAGCCATATTAGATTGAACAAAAATATTTTATATATTCTTTCTCTTGCACCTTTTCATCATTCGACGTGAAACATCACAATTATGATTTAGTTGTCATGGGGAATATATGTTTTCAATTTCAACCTGATCATTGGCATGGTCTGGAAGCCAGAATGATTTAATATTTTGAATCTGGTTTCAGGGATTTAAATCAAACTTGGTACAAGCATGGATAATTATGTAATAATGTGGGTGGAGGCATATCTGGTGACGTCATGATGTCGAAGAGTGCCCATCTATTATGTTCATGATCTAAGATTCTAAGGCTTGGAGAGGAGCTGACACACATACACACACACGACGCAACACAAGACAGTTAGATGAGACAAACACAGCCACTGAGCTTGGGGGAAGTGCCACCACTTCCCAAGGTACTCTGGGTACCAGCAACGTTAGAACAATGGCACCACTTTTCTCACCACACTCAGCCAGACATTTCCGAAGGAGGAATTTCCTCCTCCCCATGGATGTCAATACATGGGATTGTCCATGCTCTTAACCTTTTAAATGCTGAATGTCAAGCATGGAAGCAGCACGTGCTTTTTTTTAATTTTTATTTTTAAAGTTTTTGGTACGACACAGCTGGGGTTTGAACCGCCTACCTCCGAGACTCAGCAGACATTCTAACCATTACACCACAAAGTTTGGTTGTGGATAAATGTGGGAAAAACAGAAGTAACTTGAAGGGCACTCGGTAGAGCGCATACCTCCGCCACGCAATGCCTGATCCACGTGAACATATCGGTCCCAATACATTTTTGAAATATCATGCTATACAGTATGACATCGTTTTTGGCCCCATCTCTCAATGGTGAAGAATCACTTAAAAAATGATAAGATCCGGATCCCAATTCGGATTTTCACCAAAGTTGAATCAATTTGGCCTTGCCACACACCCAACATGTTCACCAAGTTTTGTCTGAATCCGTCCACAACTTTTCGAGATATTGTGCTATATATCATTTTTGGCCCTATCTTTCAATGGTGAAGAAACACTTTAAAAATTCTAGTAGTAGGATCCGGATCCAGATCTTCACCAAAATCTAATCAATTCGTCCTTGTCACACACCCAATCTGTGTACCCAACCTGTCCTGTCATCCAAATCTGTCCACAACTTTTTGAGATATCCTGCTTACTGACAGACAAATAAACCAATGTCACCCGCAGGGTGACCCGTATCTTGCCAAAAGGTGACCACGTGTGACTTCTTTAAGGTCACACTGAGGTGAACAGAGCTGCTATCCACCAGGAGCGACTCCTTGAGGAATATCTGCCTACGAGAGATTCCGATGAGAATCGTTCTACAGAGTAACCATGAAAAATATGCGTTTGCCTCATAACGTCACCAAATGACGTCATAATGTCTCAAGCTTGACATATCTAGAAAGCACTCATCGAGGTGTTCAATTTGAGGTCCTACACGATATGGTTCCTAAAACTTGAAAATTTGACCTTGGGGTCAAATATGTTTGACCTCAGGCGCTAACCATGAAGGTCAAGGCCAATCGCCACCAAAAACTAATCAGCTGAGCGCCAGACCATGTACTACATTCCCATAAAGTTTGGAGACGATTCGATTAAAATTACTCAAAAAATAAGGGTTTCGTCGACTCCCCTGATTTGCGACAAAGTGACCTTGACCTTTGACCTTGACCTTCAAAATTTTATGCGCTGAAAGGGACCTCTATAGGCCTCTGATATGCGAAGTTACAAAAATTTCCAATGATAACTGTGCTCTGTAGAATTTTTTATACGTGATTACAGACAAAAAAAAATAAAAAAAACATACAAGCTCACTAACATATCTTGCAAAAACTTCGTTTTGGCAAGATAACAAACATACAAACAAACAAACAAACAGATAAAAAGGGGTGAAAAAAAATAATCTCTTTCACCTTCGGTGGCGGAGGTAACGAGAGCGAGAAAGGAGTTGGTGGCGTGATCGGTCACAGAATACCCTGCCATTGTGACTGACCTGGAGATTAGCCGTATCATTGAGGAATATACTGGTGCAAATGACGATAATGACGATGAAGAGCTCCCTCACCACGAGGAAGGGTGGACCTCTCAGGACCGTTTTCAGCGCCATGTAAAAGACCTTAAGGATGTCTTGCTAAACAGAGGGAATCCCTTTGAGGAGAACAGTGGGGACCTGATTACTTTGGACAACAAGGTGTGTTTTGCCAAGTTCGCTTATGCCTCTGTCCATCTTTTGGAATCTACATGACAAGAGCAATACAACAACTTTAGGAAAGATGTGCTTGAGTTGAATACCGTACTTTTGACAGCACTGATCAAGCGAAGCAAATTCTTGTTGTTCCATGGCCCGAAAACCCAGAAGAAGACAGCAATTAAGAGGTGTTATCGATAGTGGAGCGTTGATCCACTCACTTCCTGGTACAACCATCCAAGGCAAGTCATTCGATTAATATTTCAGCAAGTTTTATGCCCAAGTCTCCAGCACGACTTGAAATGATTGACAAGAGTGGATATTGTCTGGGATCAATATTGTGCAATGACAATCAAAGAGGCCACAAAGGAAAAATGAGGAACGGGTACCTGACAATGCGTGTCTGGTCCTGTAAAATGGAACATGTCTTTTTATTGTTTGTGATTTTATCCAGATCTGCAGTGAGCGAAGAAGCTGCTGCTTGCCGGTCTGAGGGATGACCGATGGTACGGCGAGGGTGGAGTCATCAGCAAAGAGGTCTGCTAGAGGATTTTCCAGAGAGTCGGAGAGATCATTGATGAAAACCAGAAAAAGAACAGGGCCCAGAACGCTACCTTTGAGGAACTCCAGCCTGGACAGGCAGAGGGGATGAAAGAACTCCATTTAGGGCTACACGTTGACTGCAACAGGAAGAGAAGTCTGCGAGCCATGAGTGGAGATGGCCTTGGATACCATAGAAGAGAGTTTGGTGAGCAGGGCAGGGTGCCAGACCGTGTCAAAAGCACGTGATATTGTCCAGGGATACGGCTCGGATTTCCTGTCTGGCATTGAGGACCTCCATCCATTGTTAGGAGAGCAGAACAACATATCCAGGGTAGAGTACCTGGTCTGAAACCAAATTGATGATCGGAAATCAAGCCATCGAGAAGAGGAAGGATTTAATGTCTGAAGCAATGATGGATTCCATAACCTTGCTGATGATTGGGAGAAGGCTGATTGGTCTGTAGTTGCAGGGATCTGTTTTTGCACCTTTTTATGCAGGGTAGTAATGTTTGCTGATTTCCAAGCAGATGGCAGATGACCTTGAGCAAATGAGAGGGTGAATAGAACAGAGAGAGGGTGAGCAAGAGCAGAAGAGCAGGTTTTTAGGACACGTGGGCTGATGCCGTCTGGACCGGTTGCAGAATCTGAGTCGAGGTTTGACAGCAAGCTTCTCCACCTTGTCAGGAGAAAAGGACACAGAGTCCAGGGACAGTTGGGTGTGACTGGGTAAGGTGGGTAGAGAAAGTGATGGGTTTTGGACACAAGATTTGCTGCAAACACCGAGTTTAGGCATTCAGCATTTTCACGTGCGGTATCAACAGTGCGGCCATTTGAGGTAAGGGAGGGGATGGAGGGGAACATACACCGAAACAGATTTGATTAGACGCCACCAGGATTTTGAGGAGGGAGAGAGGTTTGAGAGTTCAGACTTGAGATTAGAACGATGTTGTTTTCTGGCTCTCCTGAGGGTAGATACACACTTGTTCCAAGCTTTATGGAAGGAACTGAGATTGCCCTCAGTTGGGTTTGCTTTCCATGAGGCAAAGGCAAGTTGTTTCAGGACAACTGCCTCACCACAAGCTTCAGTGAACCAAGGGCGGGAGCAAGGGTAGGACAACTGAAGACGAGAGGGGATAAATCTGTGCGTGAGGGAGAGCAAGTTTATTTAAAGAATTCCCAGGATGAGTTAATATTGGAGAAAGTAGCGATAGGAGACCAGTCTATAAGTTTGATGGCTGCTTGGAGACCCTGCCAGTTGGCTTGAGTGAAATGCCAGACTCGACGGTGGTGAGGTGGTTCTCTGATAATAGCCAGAGAGATGTCCACTTTGACAAGGACGTGGTCAGAAGAACCGAATGGAGCAGAGGAAGAGCAGCAGATATTGTCAGGGAAATTTGTCAAAATCTGATCCAGAAGAGATGGAGTACCATTGGTTGAGATCCGTGTCGGGAAGTTGACCGATTCAGTCAGTCCCAATGAGTCGCAGAAAGCTTTTGCTGAAGTGCCATGACAGGTGAGGAGAGTACCCACACCAAGCCAACTGGCATGATGACAATTGAAGTCACCACATATGAGGAGAGAGAGTTTGGATGAGAAGATAGAAGTTGGTCCATGTTTTCGGATAGTGAGGTGTAGATGGAGTCATCACTGTTAGGTGGACGGTACAGTCACATATAAAATGAGGTGGCAGTGGAGGGGGAGCTGTAGCCAGAGGTATTCTTGGGGGTGTGGGGGAGTGAGGGCAGTGCATGGAGAGTGAGGAATAGAGTCTTTGATGAAGAGAGCAACTCCTCCACCAGGACGAGGCTCAGGTCTGTCAAACCGGAGGAGGGAGTAACCAGGGAGAGATACTTGGAAGTCAGACACGTCTTGGGGGGAAAGTTTCTGTTAGGTAGATTATGTCTGGTTTGTCAGTGGCAACCTGAATGGAAAGATCTGAAAGGTTTGAGCGAACGCCCCGGATATTTGAGGTCCACCGTGTTAATGAAGAGGAGGGGAGGAGGCTTTGGGTGGGGGGGGGGGAGGGGAGGGTAGGACAAGGGACGAGGGGGGAGGTAAGGAGGGTGTTGAAAGAGTGTGGGGATTCAGAATAGCTAGGGGAGGGAGCGGTATGAGAGGAGAAAGGCTCTGTGGTGCTGGGGGAGAGGGGGGACAAGAGAGGGGGAAGAAGGCAGTTGAGGATTTGAGGAGGTGGAGTGAAGAGATGGAGGTGAGAGGGCAGTGGAAGGAGGCAGCTTTGTGGATGTGAGGGGGGCAACTTTGAGAAGGATGAGTGAGGAGGGGGATGAATGGTGGGAAAAGGTGAGGGGGAGTTTTTGGAGAGGTGAGAGGGAGGCTTAGAGGGAGAAGAGTGTGATGGTTGCTTTGAGTGAGAGGGTGAGTTGGCACTGAAGTTGGAAAAAAGAATGGTTGATGGAAAGCGAACATTCATAGCAAACTGGGGTTAAAAAAGTTTTAGGTCAGAGATGCGATTTAACACATTTATTGATGGATGCAATAAGGCGAATTCAGAGAATGCAGGAGAGAAATGCTGTAACAGTTGGATTTTTTCGGCAAGGTATGAAGGAGAGGTCGAATTGAGAGCAGTCTGTTTAAATGGCAGAAGAGTAGTGCATTATGATACAGTAAAAAGAGTACCACACATGTGAAAGAGGAAGATGAAGCATGATAAGAGATCGTTTTTATTATTATTATTATTATTATTGTTGTTTGAGAGAGTTTTCAACAGATTAGGTCATGGAAGTGTTGTAGAAAAAATAGTGAGGTGAATGGTGAATTTGATTGGTAAACGCAGGGGGTGTAAACGGATCACGTGGTTATGATTACAGGTAAGACACAAGATTATTATTTTTTGATGTATTTTTGAAGAACAGGTATATTCAGGAATGGAAGGTTTGTAGATCGGGAAGAATCATGAGAGTATGGCGAGAGAGGTCAGCTCAGTTGAACAAAGATGGTGTGCCGGCAGGAGGAAGAATAAGAGGAGGATGAAGAAGAAGAAGAGACTCGTGAGTGTGCAAGGAGAAAGGTAGTGTTTTTTTAAATATTTAAGACAATAAATAGAGTGATTAGTTGGGAGGATGGGGGACGTTAGGAAAGCGGGGAAGATAGAAATTGAAGGTAATGGGGAGAAAAACAAATAAACACGATCGTACACCGAGGGGAACAAAGGGTAGGCCTCAAGCACCCGGTTAGACAAGGTCGACAAAATCTCACAAAATAGCACAATTTGAAACAAAACCGAACTAGGAACACACAGTAACATGTAGGTGAGAAAATAAACAGTTAAAATGGACAAATAATGACGGAAACTTAACTTTGAGATCGACAGCAGAGAACCCTGAAAGGTCCAACACGTGGAACATGTCTTTCAATCCGGACAAATCTCACACTTTCACTATGTCTCTCCGAAAGGACCATTTAGAACCCCCCACCCCCACCCATCCACTTTCTCAACAATCCTCTGGAAGAAGTCCTTTCTTTCAAGCTTCTGGTCTCACTATCTGCCATGACCTTTCCGAGGAAAGCCACATTTCAACCTGGCTCCAAAGCCAGTCGCCGACTGGGAATCCTCCGTCGTGCGAAGTCCTTCCTCGGCCCACCTGAGCTCCTGACCACTTACAAAGCTTTTGTCCGCTGCCTGATGGAGTACTGCTCTCCCCTCTGGGCTGGTGCTCCTGCCTCCCACCTTTCTCGGCTTCACACTGTGGAAACCAAGGTATTTCGGATCATTGGCATCTCCGCAATGAGGCTGAGTTTTTGGGCTCTCACTCAATCACCGCAGGCTGGTTGGTGGTCTTTCTGTCTTCTACCGTCTCCTCTCCAGCCTCGCCCCCCCTGCTCTCTCTGTGATTTGTCCCCACCACATTTCCGCAGGGCGCTCAAGGGTCCACCAACAACCCCTTCTGGTAAAACTACCAAATCGCGAATCACTGCTCACCTTCACTCTTTCATTCCTCTTTTTTTCCCGCCTTTGGAATAAAATCCCTCACTCTATTCAATCCCATTCTTCCCTCCAGGCCTTCAAAACAGCTGTTCACACCACATCTTATCATCCCCCATCCAAATCCTCGATCTTTTCTACTCCCGATAATCCACCCAAGCCCACTCCTCAAATTCCCTGCTTTCCTTCCTGAAAGGCCCTGTAATGTCCATCTTGTATTCCCCATGTTCCCCGCCCATCCCTCTCCCTTCCACAGATCTCCTAATGTCTCTGTTCCGCACTGTTTTGTCCTTCCCACTCCCGCCCCTCTTGTCTAATGCCCCCTTGCTGGGCGTTGTGTGTTAGCTCTCACACGAGCCTCGACAAGATATACAATAAAAATAAAAAGTCCCAGGGAACTATCAGAATTTTTTGGCAAATACAGATAACAAGAAGGAACTGTTCTTATCTCTGTCAACAAAGATTGTGCAAGTACATTTCCCAGATGACAAGTCCTCGGTGTTGGGAATGGACCTCCTATGGGACCATGCAATCACGAGGAAGTGGACACTCGCGTCCAAGTACATCTCCTCCACGCCCTCCAATATTAGTCGCTTAGGACGATTCATACTGGGGACACAGACGTTGTCATAATACTTCTGAGTAATTTCCACCACATCATGGCCGTGAACACTGCTGCAGAAATCTGGATTTCATTCAAAGTGGGAAAGACAACCAGAATGATCTCCCTGAATACCATTGCCTCGAGTTTGGGAGCGACAACGTGCAAAGCCATGACGCTCTTCCACACGTTCACTGGCTCAGACAGCACAACCTCATTCAAATTAAAGGGTAAGCGATACTGTTGCAAGATGAAGGACGAAGTATCAAGTATCATGAAGTATCATTTCATTACTCATGGAAGAATTTGCGACTGTCACTAGCACTCCATTGCATACATCACCAAAGTTGAAAGAAGTGGCGATGCAATTTGTCTGCAGGCTGTACTCCAACGAATGATGTTGACCTCGTCCGAATGAGAGTGTTCTGCCAGAGGACTACAGATTTGGAGAGAAACACCCCCCCTCCCCCACGTGTGACTCATTGGGCCAACATCTCAAAAGTAGTATTTTCCAAGCAAGTATCTGGATTACAGCCCACAAGCGATTGGTGCCTTTCAAGAATCCCATGAATCATGGATGGATGGAGAAGGACGGTAAGCTGGTTCCCATTTGGACCACACTGCCCCTTGCCAAGGATGTCTTCAAACTCGATGTGAAGTGCACTGCCACAAAAGTCTGTTTGTCTTGCAAGTGCAAGAAGTCTGTGCTAACTTGAAATGCACACGTCTGTGAAAGTGCAAATGCGCTAAATGTTGTTCTTCTTTCGGCTGCTCCCGTTAGGGGTCGCCACAGCGGATCATCCGTTATGATCCGCATACTGATTTGGCACATGTTTTACGCCGGATGCCCTTCCTGACGCAACCCTGGTCGTCTCTTACGACACAGGGATAAGGATTGGGTTTCACCATGATTCCGGGCTGCCCTACACCCTCTCATAGCGCGGCCCAGCGCAGAGCGCCCGTCCTCAAGCGATCCTCCAACCCAAGCCTCCGAGTAGCCGGATTACAGGCGCACGCCACTACGCCCGGTTGCAAATGCGCTAAATATGTGAGTTAAAACAAATTTCAATGCCAACAAATACATGGTCCATTTTTTCAGTAGTGTTTGGATTGCATAATACTATTCAAGCAGTTGTTCACCACCGGTGGAAATCGATTCTGTTTTCGTGTTCAGGACGTGCATGATTTCACAACCCAACCCAACACTTGTTCGACCATTTAATGACAAATAAAAAGTGTCAGTGTTCGATCACGTCCAAGTATTGCTGAAAAGTGTCTCGACTAACTTTTTTTTTTAAAAATAAGAAACAAAATAAAAACTTTTAAAGTGCTGGTGCGTGTACCATTACCAATCAGCTTGTAGAATACTCCCAAAGTGGCTTTAGCACTCCAATGAAATGGTTGATAAGGATGGCTGGCTAGGCAAGCAATAGGAAGCTGCTTGATAATGGAACACCTTAACAAAGCATTTTTTTTCCAAGGGGGTAAAAATGGAAGAAAACATGGGAATTCCTCCAGATTTTTTTCAGTCTAGTCTAAAGCAACATAGGCAAAGCGAGTGTGGAAATAACACTGAGTCCTTTTTTTAGGCGGAAATAACACCGAGTCCCGTTTTTGGGGACTTTTTGGGCAGGAAATAAGTCCTCTTTTTGGCCCTTTTTGGGCTAAAATGACATGGAGTCCTCTTTTTGGGCTAAATTGACAAGGAGTCCTCATTGGGGGGGGGGGGGGGCAGAAATAACAGTCCTCTTTTTTGGGCTAAAATGACACGGTCCTCTTTTTGGGGCATTTTTGGGAAAAAATAACACGGAATCCTCCTTTTTTGTGCCTTTTTGGGTGAAAATAAATACGGAGACCTCTTTTTGGGGGGGGGGGGCAGAAGTAAGTCCTCTTTTTTTGTGCCTTTTGGGGTGAAAATAACACGGAATCCTTCTTTTTTGTGCCTTTTTGGGTGAAAATAATATAGTCCTCTTTTTGGGGGGGGGGAGAAGTAAGTCCTGTTTTTTTTGTGCCTTTTTGGGTGAAAATAACACGGAATCCTCCTTTTTTGTGCCTTTTTGGGCCCCAAAAAACACGGAGTCCTCTTTTTTGGGGGGGGGGGCAAAATTACACTGAGCTCTTTTTAGGGGGCTTTTGGGGCGAAATAACACAGTCCTCTTTTTGGGGGGTCTTTTAGCATGGTCCCTTTTTTTGGGCGTTTTGGACCTAAATATGTTTTTGCGCCCAGGGCCCCAAAAATCTTAATCCGTCTTTGGTTGCTGTGCTCGCTGAACAGAGAAGCAAGGGGTGTCCTGTTGTGACGTGGGGGGGGGGGGCACGTTGAACTTCTGCGCTGCAGGTTCATCAATCCTAGCAGCACATGTTGCAGCAAACTCCACCAGGAACGCTAATTGAATATAGCTAATTTGGTCGGCGTTTAATTCTCGGATTCAAGCAACAGTCTCTCGCACACTCGCATACACTGGAGGGTTATTTTTTTTCCCCCCCAATAAGTGAGTCCCGAAATATATAATTCCGTCATGAAGCGCTCCGAATTGACCCGGCAGCGCCAATTCCCGCAATGCAGCCGTAAACTGCCAAATCGATTCACCCGTCGGAGAACGCTCGACCGGGGTGGCGGCGAAGTGTGTGCCCTGAGAAGAGCAACAACCTCAACGTGGGTATCAGCTGATCCCAACGTGGAGTCGCGCCGTCCATCGCAGGCAGCGGCAGCAGCAGCAGCAGCGCAGATGAGATGCAACCCAAACGCGTGTCCGTTTCTTTAATACACAATATGCACGTGAAGATGACGTAAAAAAATATATTTTTTTTGACGTCATCTTTAATAATATAAATTAATTTCCTGATTTAAAAGGTGCTAAATCTTCAATAATCGTTTTTTGTCATTTATTCTTAAAGGATTCTTATTTGTTGTTTTTTTTTTTTTTTTGGATCGGCTGTGGTCTTGAAAACAAGTTCACTTTCCATTTTGCTGCACAACAAAGTTCTTTCAGCGCAACATGAGGTTTTCGCATCGAAATGAGTGTTTCGGTTGTTTTGTTCCTCAAGCAGGTGGTTTCGCTTATGGAAGCACGCGCTCTGTTGGCCGATGGACGGCCCTCGTCGCATTATCTTCCCTCTTCCGCATACGTTACTTACAATCTGTTTTTAATGATAGTTTTTTGTTTTTTTTTTCTGCGCAGAGAGAAGTTTCCTTGTGGTGGACGGGCAACAGCTTGAGCGGCACGTGGATGTCGTCGTAACGTTTGAAAACAAGATCAAATGTTCGGTTATTGATCAAGGGAAACGAATGTGACGTTAAAAGTGAGAACAAACGTTGCGAGAATGTGCCCAAAGGGGTGGTTCAAATGGATTAATTGAAAAGTACATTGTTGTTAAAACAAAGGATCATTGTTTGCTTCGCCTGGGATTTTTTTCTCCCTCCTTTTAATCGGTAGATGTGCGGCCTTCTTTGGTTCACTGACGTGGGTCCATGTCGAGGAGGCGGAGAGAGGACACGGCGTGTTGAGTGGAATTTGGCCTCTCACGTGCTGAAGTGCCGTCCGGGTTACCACCCGCCGGGCGTTAGTCGCTCCGCCCCCTTCATTCCTCTCGTGAGTGGAGCGAAATAATTCCCCTTTTGAGCTGGAGCATCAAGAGGGGTGCGAAGCACGAGGGACAGGAGAGATCACTACTACAGGGTAGCGTTAAACCACGAGGAGGTAAGAATTAATTTTTTCTCCTCGTTTTTCTGTTTTTCTCTCGATATAAACCGACCTGAGTATATTGACGAGTTGGGAGAATTTTTATTTTTTATGGCATTTTGCAGGCACACGTGGCTGTTTTACTGACCGAACGTTCGTTGTATGGCGTCGTGTGGTGTTGTTACGTCATTGGTTATCATTATATGTCTTGCCGTTAGATTATGAGTGTAATCATTGAATGGGTTATCGTGATGTGACGACGTACACCCATAGGTCATTGGATGACCTATCGGTGTCCGTTGTGATTTTGTTCCCTGTGTTGTTAATATATGTTTATTTTCTTATCTCGTGCTGTATGTAATGATATATATCTATATAATATATGTTTTGTGTGTTTATATGACGAAGTTTGAATAAATAATGTACGTTTATGTGACGGAGTTGATATATTAATCCGTGTGTCCTCATTACATGAATGGTTCCCATTTATGGCCACCTTGTGGGGGTCTCCCTGGCAAGAGTTTTGGCCCAAGTCTTTCACGAACCGGCCGCACATGTTTGTTCTGTTCTCGATTACATGAGGTTTTTAAGAACCTATCGATGGTGAACCCTGGTTCTTGGTTGCATGATATTTTTTCAATTTTAACGTGGGATATTTATTTATTTTGTTGTTGTTCAATTGTGTCTTTTCAAGGTCCATCTGTAGTGAGTGGTTCGTTGCGTGAGGGTTGTCTTCAAGGTAACCTGGTGACGTGTATCGTTTCTTCATTCAATGTGGATTATCTGATGGCTTTTTTTTTTTTTGGTCTGATTTCTCCATCGTCCTTCCTAGTTAGTTGGTTTTTTCTGAAATTGCTATGCTCTTATGGTTCCATTTGGCAATTTTTACCTCCGCCACCGAAGGTGAAGGAGGTTATGTTTTCACCCCTCTCTGTTTGTTTGTCTGTTTGCTTGTTTGTGTGCAGGATATCTCAAAAAGTTGTGGACGGATTCGGATGAAACTCGGTGGACAGGTTGGGTGTGTGACGAGGACGAATTGATTCGATTCTGGTGAAGATCCGGATCTGGATACGAGAATTATTTAATTTTTAAAGTGATTCTTCACCATTGAGAGATAGGGCCAAAAATGATATATAGCATGATATTTCAAAAATGTATTTGGCCCGATATGTTCTCGTGGATCAAGCATTACATGGCGGAGGTATGCGCTCGACTGAGTGCCCTTCTAGTTTTTACTGCTGGCATTTCGGTGACTTTTTCAAGGTGGCACTAGTGGAGTTTGCAATCGTGAATAGACAGACTATGCTTTGTTTCCCAGAAATTTGTTGCTCTCGTCTTCTGCAACTTCTTTTCTTTGAATACCTTCTCCACGTATGAATGATCGCTAGCTTTCAATGATTACTTACTGATTATTCATTTGCATTCCCCACCTTGTGCCACCGGCTATAATTGACAGCTCTGTAGCAGAGGGGCGTTTTCAGGGGTGTGGTGTGACGTAGATGGGTTCTCAGAAAATTTGAATTGGCATTTATGTATACAAGTAAAGACTTGTGTGTACGTGTGTGCAGAGTTATTAAAATGGGGGGAAAGTTGTGATGTGCCTTCTCTACCTGTTGTGATTTGTTTTGAGTGGAAGTTGTTCGTTCATTGTGGTATACAATGGAACCTGATTGAGGTTCTTGTACTGTTTCATAACAGTCAGTTTTGTTTTACTCTATTAGCATTAGTAGCATAGTTTCCAGTGGTGATGTATACTGTTGTTATTTTAAAATCTTATCTCTCCTATTGCTGTAATCAATTGGTGCTGTAGAATCGCTTTAAATAGGTTGTTCCGTTGTGCCTGCCCAGACTCCTATCTGAGTCTCTCTGGGATTGTTTGTGTAGCAGCGTTCCTGAGTGTGCTCAGGTTTCAGCCCCGCGTGTGCGTTCTGTGCTGGATGTCTGCACCGTGGAGCGTGACAGCCGTCATCTAGGCTTTTAACCTTGCTCGAGGACATATGAGTGGCACGTGCACCTCTTGTGACGTTCATGTACACATTTTTTGACTTTCCAAAGTGTAATGCTCGTCCTTGTTTAATTGCTCGAGCCACCCATTGGCCAAGTCGTGGCTTGGATGAGGTCCGTGCTTGAGCCACCCATTGACCGATGTGTTGTAACCTTGCAGAAATGAATGGCACCATGTTATTTATTAATAATATCATTTCTAAATATGAAGGTCATTCGTGCTTCGTTTTATGCAGTCTGACCTCTTGTAATGGACACGTGCTTGCCAAAGTAAGTTTTGATTAAACGCTTGGTGAACAAAGGAGCTATCATTGCGGCATCTCTCCATCGACATGTAGAATTTTAATTAATTTTCCTGAAACCAGGCATTTGTTCTCCCAATTGGATTGTACCAGAAAAGATAGTAGTGTAATTTAATTGGGAGGGATACGGCCGCCTCTGTTTATTATGCGGTCATGCTTGTCAAGGCGCCATACGAAGGGTGTTAAGTGTTGGTATGTGATGCTCACAATAGTCCAAGATATGACTGACTTTTTTGTTGTTGTTAAAGTCACTGCAGCGAAGTCGATGGTGTTCCATCACTAATCGCCATACTTCCTACCTCGAGCAAGGTTGAAAGATGGCGAAAAGTTCCACCAGGAATGACCCAATATCAAATTTTGGGTTAAAAACTTCTTCCTTGTTTTGACCCCTGTGTCCACAAGTCCCCACCCCTGGGGCATGAACTGGGGGTCAAATCCCCCCAAATAATTACGTATTTCATGGTCCACCAAATGTTGATTGTATTTATAAGGTTTCATTAAAAATATGCCTGGTATAGGCTTAATGGTTAGGGTGGTGGGCTTGGGATCCCAGGATTCTGAGTTCAAATCCCACTCGGCTGTTGAATTAATACCAGGTGTGGTTGACTCTGCCTGTCATCCTTCTGAGGTCGGCAAAATGAGTGCCAGCTTGCTGGTATCTTGTGTCAGAGTTGCGACCCGTCCAGGATTGTACCCAATAGTCAAGGAGACTGCTTTGGCAGCACCAATGCTCTGCACAGAGTATGGTCCCAATGGATGGATAGATTAAAAAAAAATGTGTCTGTAGTTGCATTCTAAAAAAAATGATTTGACCTTTTGACCCTGCCTCAGGTGAGCAGGACGAAAAATGATACTGCTCCTGCACCTTCTTGGCACGTGGTGATCATAACTACCAAATTTGGTGAATTTCTGCACAACCGTTTAGGAGGAAACAGAGAGGCAGACAGACCTGATTACAATCCCCCCCCTCCCTTGTTTTTTATATTTTTTTTCAAAAAGTGTGGGGATAAATAAAGTGCTCCTTTACTTCCCTGCGGTTGCTCCATTTGTCCTTCATACTGTTTGTCAGTAAAATTTGGTTCCTTCAGTCATTTACTTGCATCTTCAAATGTCGAAGCAGATAATCACTGAGGGCCAAGTCCAAGCTGCACCAACGTGGTATGTCGGTGAGCTGCTCACCGTGACGGCCATGAACGGCAGTCTGTGTAACATGGACGTTGTTCACAGGTGCATTTTCATGAAGAAGGAGCACACATTTGATCAACATCCCTTTGGCGTTTGTCCTTGTGACCTGCAATTTTTGCATGAGCCTGCAATCATATTATGTATTTGTAGTTTGTGAAGAATATTGCCAAGTTGGCAGGATTTGCTTGGTGTCCAAAAAAAAGGTGCCATCATCCTTGCTAGCTGAAGGTTGGGTGTGTCGTTTCTTGTGTGGCTGTGCTGCCTTGTGGTTCAATACGCGACTTTCAAAGCAAGGCCTTGTGCGTGCGTGCGTGCGTGCGTGCGTGCGTGCGTGCGTGTGTGTGTGTGTGTGTGTGTGTGTGTGTGCGTGTGTGTGTGTTTTCAGTGGCTCGGTTCTGCTCGCAAGGCACTTTTAACCAGCTGTTGCAAAATCTGCGATTTTCAAATCGTCTTTCAAACATAATTTTCAGCCCTTTACATGAATGAGTGGTAATTTTGAAATAGTTGATTGTAATTGTTCTGTTCCTGAATGAAAATCAGATTCATGGAAAATGGAAATGTAGGAAATACGAAAAATATCCGTGGATGAGAGGTGTTGAGTTCCGATCATTTCCTGTTGGTACAAGCTAGCGTCGGCCATAGATAATAACGTGTTTTATATATACAGTATGCACTTACGGAGGTCGATACTTTGGGACCTGGGAGAGATCCATTCCACCTTTTTGAAACCTACATATGGAGATGACATCCAAACACACACTCACACTCGCTCCTCCTTTTAGTAATAGATGCAAAAATCTAGTATGATTTATATTTGTGGCCCGGAACCAAATGAACTATGAATTTATACAGCCCTTACAGCCCCAAC
>CM068954.1:113063799-113092686 GCA_035128595.1 Eptatretus atami | reverse complement strand
CTGCACCAACATCTACCCGAAACCCAGCCCAAGCTGGCGGACCACGTGAGGGGTCGGGGCCAATCAAAGCGCCCGATTCGGGCGATGACATCGAATTCGGCATGTTCCCCTCCCCTGAGCTTCGGGCTCTATAATAGACGGAGAAGCTCCTCCGTCGGGGTGTGTGTGTGATTCGGAGTGGTGTTTTCATGCGGTGTGTTCCTGCTTCTTGACTCTGCCCACGTCTCGCCTTGACGAACCGCCTCCTGCTTCTAGTCTCCGCCCACGCCAAGCCTCGTCCACCCGCCTGCCTGGTTCCGCCCACTACTCCACCCTCGCACTCTGGATTCCGCCCTTCTCCACTCAAACTCCTCTGTCAGAACACAGGCTCCACACGTGCGGCTTGGGACAGAGACAACGTGACTACTGTCGGGTACTGCACCATGGAGTATCCCCTCCCCCGGAATGCCCAGGTACCGAAAGCATAACCTCAACTCCCCTCCCTCCCTGGTTGCAAAAGTCCCTTCCCATTGGGGTTTCTTTTTCTGTGTGTGTCTGAGTGTGCTGGCACCTCTCTGTTAAGTAAGTCTGTAGAAGTGTATTATTAACCTCCGCCATTGAAGATCGGAGGTTACTGTTTTCACCCCTTTCTATTTGTTTGTTTGTTGAACAGTATTACGGAAAAACTCCTCGACGGATTTCGACGAAACTTGGTGGGGGGATTAGGTATGGTCCAAGGATCATGCCATTAGATTTTGGACTAGTTCCAAAATCCAATATGGCCGCTATGGCGGCCATTTTGAAAAGATAATTGAATTTTTTTTTTTTGCATTTCTACATGTTTTAAGTGATTTCCAACCCCCCCCCCCCCAAAAAAAAATTGTTAGAGAAAAAATTTTTTTGCAACTTTTTTTTCAGCAAAATTTCGATTTTTTTCTTTTTTTTTTGCATTTCTAACTGTTATAAGTGATTTCCAACAAAAAACATGCCAAAATTATAATTGCGGCTGATTTTGGAACTTCAGGTGGATATACCCACGTAAAATCAATTTCTGTCTCAAGGAATCTAGTTATGACGAATGAATTGAGTATGTAAAAGTTAAAAGTAAAAGGGAAAGTTGCAAACTATAACTCTGTGAGCACTGTTGACGTCAAATTGAATGAATAGGATATCAGGTTCACTTGAGTGACCTAGCAGTATTGGCGGCGGAGGTTTTGCACTCTACCGAGTGCTCCCTCTAGTTGTTGTAACTGTTATTAATCTCGCGTCATTTCACGCAAAGCCGACTGGCAGGGTCCAAGCAGCTATCAAACTTACAGACTGGTCTCCTATCACTACTTTCTCAACACACAACTCATCCTGGGATTCTTTCAAAGAAACTTGCTCTACCTCATGCACAGATTTATCCCCTCTCGTCTTCAGTTGTCCTACCCTTCCTCCCCCCTTGGTTTACTGAAGCTTGTGGCGAGGCAGTTGTCCTGAAACAACTTGCCTTTGCCTCATGAAAGCAAACCCAACTGTGGGCAATCTCAGTTCCTTCCACAAAGCTCGGAACAAGTGTGTATCTACCCTCAGGAGAGCCAGAAAACAACATCTTTCTCATCTCAAGTCTGAACTCTCAAACCTCTCTCCCTCCTCAAAATCCTGGTGGCATTTAATCAAATCTGTTTCTGGTGTATGTTCCCCCTCCATCCCCTCCCTTACCTCAAATGGCTGCACTGCTGATACCGCACGTGATAAAGCTGAATGTCTAAACTCGGTGTTTGCAGCTAAATCTTGTGTCCTAAACCATCACTTTCTCAACCCACCTTACCCAGTCGCACCCAACTGTCCTGGACTCTGTGTCCTTTTCTTCTAACAAGGTGGAGAGCTTGCTGCTTTCAAACCTCGACTCAGATTCTGCAACCGGTCCAGACGGCATCAGCCCACGTGTCCTCAAAGCCTGCTCTTCTGCCCTTGCTCACCCTCTCTCTGTTCTATTCACCCTCTCATTTGCTCAAGGTCATCTGCCATCTGCTTGGAAATCTGCTAACATCACTGCCTGCATAAAAAAGGTGCAAAAACAGATCCCTGTAACTACAGACCAATCAGCCTTCTCCCAATCATCAGCAAGGTTATGGAATCCATCATCGCTTCAGACATGAAATCCTTCCTCTTCTCCAATGGCTTGATTTCCGATCATCAATTTGGTTTCAGACCAGGTCACTCTACCCTGGATATGCTGCTTCTGCTCTCCATCAATGGATGAGGTCCTCAATGCCAGACAGGAAATCCGAGCCGTATCCCTGGACATATCACGTGCTTTGACACAGTCTGGCACCCTGCACTACTCACCAAACTCTCTTCCCATGGTATCCAAGGCCATCTCCACTCATGGCTCGCAGACTTCCTCTCCTGTCGCAGTCAACGTGTGGCCCTAAATGGAGTTCTTTCATCCCTCTTCCTGTGCAGGCTGGAGTTCCTCAAGGTAGCGTTCTGGGCCCTGTTCTTTTTCTGGTTTTCATCAATGATCTCTCCGACTCTCTGGAAAATCCTCTATATCTCTTTGCGATGACTCCACCCTCTGCCGTACCAATCTGTCATCCCTCAGACCGGCAAGCAGCAGCTTCTTCGCTCACTGCAAGATCTGGATAAAATCACAAACTGGTCCAACACATGGAACATGTCTTTCAATCCAGACAAATCTCACACTCTCACTATGTCTCTTCGAAAGGACCGTTTAGAAAACCCCCCATCCACTTTCTCAACAATCCTCTGAAGAAGTCTTTTCTTTCAAGCTCTGGGTCTCACTATCTGCCATGACCTTTCCTGGGAAAGTCACATTTCCAACCTCGCCTCAAAAGCCAGTCGCCGACTGGGAATCCTCCGTCGTGCAAAGTCCTTCCTCGGCCCTTTGAGCTCCTGACCACTACAAAGCTTTGTCCGTAGCCTGATGGAGTACTGCTCTCCCCTCTGGGCTGTGCTCCTGCCTCCCACCTTTCTCGGCTTCATGCTGTCGAAACCAGGGCATTTAGGATCATCGGCATCTCCCGCAATGAAGCTGAGTCTTCGGGCCTCTCACTCAATCACGCAGGTTGGTCGGTGGTCTTTCTGTCTTCTACCGTCTCCTCTCCAGCCTTGCCCCCCCTACTCTCTCTGCCATTTGTCCCCACCACATTTGCACAGGGCGCTCAAGGTCCGCCAACAACCCCCTTCTGGTAAAACTACCAAAATCACGAACCACTGCTCACTTCACTCCTTCATTCCTCTTTTTCCCGCCTTTGGAATAAACTCCCTCACTCTATTCTTTCCATTCTTCCCTCCAGGCTTTCAAAACTGTTCACCACCACCTCTTTATCATCCCCCATCCAAATCCTCGATCTTTTCTACCCCCGATAATCCACCCAAGCCCACTTCCTTCAATTCCCTGCTTCCCTTCCTGAAAGTCCCTGTAATGTCCATCTTCTCTTCCCCATGTTCCCGTCCATCCCCATCCCTCTCCTTCCACAGATCACCTAATGTTTCTGTTCCCCACTGTTTTGTCCCTTCCACTCCCGCCCCTCTTGTCTCATGCCCCTTGCTGTGCGTTGTGTGTTAGCTCTCATACGAGCCTCGACATGGATATACAAAAAAAAATAAAAAAGTCTGCACTGTCTGCTTTTGTAAGTTGCTTGTATTATTGTCGCATCACACCTCTCTCCTCTTTTCCTGCGTCACATACCCAATAAATCTTTGTCGTACCACATACTTTTCCTCGCTTGCTTTTTAATAAATAATTATCATTAGGAATGTTCCCCTGCTCGTTTTTGTCTTTTCTCCCATTGGTCCAGCATGGTTCGAATCTAAGTTTAGCTGGGTCTTTATTCCCAACGATCCTTCCTTCTCGCCGGTACGTCCTTGGCAGTGTCACTCGGCTGCATCCGATCCGGAAAAGTGATCCGATCCGGTAGAGTGTCCGGTTCGGACAAGGCGTACCGAGGGCGTGGTTCCCCGGTAATTAAATCACATGGTTAATTAGGTAACCCGATTCCATAGACGATAGGACCCTAGGTCACGCTGTTGAGTTATTGGCGTCCACGGTCGGTTAAGCGACCCGCCGCGTCACAGAATTATCCGTGAGCGAGGGCCTACAATTCCGGGGAGTCTGGTGGGAATCGACGTAACTTCCCCCCACTAGTGGTCTTCTCACCGACCCCGCCGGCCCGCAACTATATATGTGTGTGTGTGTATATATATATATATATATATATATATAATATAATATATATATATATATATATATATATATATATATTGGTTCACGAAAAAATAAGTGACCACTATATTCGTTATTGGTATGTGTCTGTCTGTCCCGAGCATAGCTCCGTGGGTTTTGATCCGATCCTGATAAAATTTTGGTGGGAGGTTTATATCATGATCTAGTTGTGTTTTCCTGAGAATGGGTGTGGTGCGCCCATTATGGGCGGAGCCACGCCCAAAAAACTTTGTGGGGGGGGTAGTTTTTAGGGGGTAGCCGATTTCAATTTGCATCTTCTCCTTGGGGGTTTGTCGAATCTGACAGGGGTTTCGGTATTTGGTTAGCCCAATGGCACCTGCATAGCCCCATGGAGCTCGATTTTTCATTTTCGTGTCAAGGTCACAAGGTCACGAACTTAGAAAATTTCGAATTTTGACATAAAAATCCATCTTCTCCGAGGGGTTTGTCGAATCCGGCTGGGGTTTCAGTATTTGGTTAGCCCAATGGCACCTACATAGCCCCACGGAGCTCGATTTTTCATTTTCGTCCCAAGGTCAAGGTCACAAGGTCATGAACTTAGAAAATTGCGAATTTTGACATAAAAATCCATCTTCTCCGAGGGGGTTTGTCGAATCTGGCAGTGGTTTCGGCATTTGGTTAGCCCAATGGCACCTGCATAGCCCCACGGAGCTCTACTTTTCATTTTCGTGTCAAGGTCACAAGGTCACGAACTTAGAAAATTGCGAATTTTGACATAAAAATCCATCTTCTCCGAGGGGTTTGTCGAATCTGGCAGGGGTTTCGGTATTTGGTTAGCCCAATGGCACTGCATAGCCCACGGAGCTCGATTTTTCATTTTTGTCCCAAGGTCAAGGTCACGAACTTAGAAAATTGCGAATTTTGACAGAAAAATCATACGACCGCCCAAACTTTGAGAGCTAGGATGACAATATTTTTTATGCATAATCTTGAGGTCATTCCCCACCTAAAGTCTTGAAACATTTTGCTCTATCTCGAACACCTTGCCCGTGGCGCCCTTCAAGTTTGTTTTTACGCTGATTTCATCAAAGTCTGGATAATCCGAGGAGTGCGAAATGCCATATAGCCTATATGACGTTATATTTTTCCTGGAATGTTCCAGAGGAAGTTTTGCACCAAAGGTCATAATCCTTGACCTTTGACCTTTAAAGTTCACAAAGGTCAAATTTTCAAAATTGTGGAATCGAACCGGGTTTTCGACCTTCTTCGACAAACTAACTCCAATAAGCTATAGCACGTATCCTGTTTCCTTATTTTAATGTCCACAACATGTTTTTGTGACCTTTAAAGGTTATGCAAAGGTCAAATTTTGAAAGTTGTTGAACGAAACCGGGTTTTCGACATTTTGCAGCTAATAACTGTCACTCGTACCACATCATGTTGATCATTTTTATAACTTGGTCAAACATTATCACATTGTCCTCATCCTTGACTTCTGAAACGATCTACATCGTCAAATACCGCTCGTGAACCATCGTCCTCTTCAGACTTGTATACACATATAGCCGTTCTAGCTTTATCGTGTATTTGATTTATTTCACTATTAACATGCTACATATATGTGTATATATATATATACACATGTATATATATAGCATGTTAACAGTGAAATAAATCAAATACACGATACAGCTAGAACAGCCACTTGATAGAGTGCATACCTCCGCCATGTAATGGCTGATCCAGTAGAACATGTCGGGCCCAATAAATTCTTGAAATATCAATGCTATACATCGTTTTTGGCCCCATCTCTCAATGGTGAAGAATCACTTTAAAAATTAAATAATTCTTGTATCCAGATCCAGATTCGGATCTTCACCGAAATTGAATGAATTCATCCTTGTCACACACCCAACCTGTCCACCAAATTTCGTCCGAATCAATCCATAACCTTTTGAGATATCATGCTATACATCGTTTTTGGCCCCGTCTCTCAATGGTGAAGAATCGCTTAGGAAATTCTCAGATCTGGATCTGGATTCGGATCTTCACCAAAATTATGTGTTGCTGTCCTTGGCCGGTCAACTACATACACCAAAAAATTGGGAACGATTGCTTGAAAACTGTGGCTAAAAATCATGTGACAGACAGAGATATGCTACAGACCAACATACTTGGCTAAAAATATTGTTTGCCAAGTAACAAACACACATGAAAGCATAACCTTCTTCCACCTTTGGTGGTGGAGGTAATCTTACTATAATTCACTGTCCGTCTGTTCCCAGGTACTGCAAAAACGGCTGAACCGATTGCAACCATGTTTTGGGTGTGTAATCCTGGGACCCCTTGGAGTGAAAGAGGCATAAATATAATAACATGACCCCCTTGACGGCTCCCGTAGGGAGCGGGTGCTTCGAGTAAACAAAAAGCAAGACTTTTACCTTTACAATTTATTCCAAAACATTAAGGTGGGTGAGGGTAAAAATATTAGTTGCTTTACTCTGCCGTAAATACAAAGCATAAGACTTAGCTCAGGATGACGATGATGCTGATAGGAGAGGGGGGGGGGGGGGAGGGCGGAGGTTAGAAAGTTGTGGATGTAGAACTTGCGATGGTTGTTGGATCAACAGGAGCACAACGCAGACGCCTGCTGCTGCATTGCCACATGGAAGAATGGTAAGACAATCCTTACCCACCTTGACCCAGAGCAGATTTTCCCTGCTTGGACAGGAAGGTATGAGATGGCATCCTCTTCCAAAATAATCCCATCTCTTCGACGTTAAAAACTTGCTCTGGCATCATTCCCTTCGCCTCGATTAGTTCCATGAGTTACGGTGGTTAGTTTTTCGCAGCATCATGGTCTGCCATGGTCGAACTGGAGCCTTCGGCCCCGGGTGTCTCATGGAAACGTTGGTAAATCTGCAATGATTTCTCCTGTATTGTCAGTCCACTCAAAGGCACTTTTTTCTTTTTCGTCCTGATTCAAACATTAAGCGCTTTTTCCATCCTTTCAAAATGAGGACCATGGAACTGGAATGAGACTTTTACGCTTTGCTGGCAGGAACACTTGCATGGATATTTCACACATTTACCGCACATTCTATTAAACTAGCGATACCCGTGCACATGCACGGGATAGCAGTACAACATAGCTGGTAGCAGACGACAGACCGTACACGGGGAATGACAAAAATACGCATTGTGCAAAACGCAAGTGGTACTATGGAACGCCAAGACTTCCCAAACATTGTCGGCATGTCCGCTAAGTGCCACAGCAATTCCATAGGGATCGTGTGACGGCGAGCCGAGTTTTTAGTGTGCAAGCTTGGTATTATAATAGAGATGATCCACCCGTGGTGGGGGAGGGGGGTGGGCACAGATTCCACACTTTCACCTCTTGCCAACATATCTAACAACTCAATTTTTTTTTCACACAATGTCATAACCTTTCCCTGCCTTTTGGCACAATTGATTTTGTCCATAGTTTTACGTTTGAGTGCCATTATTAACTGTTGTGTGGTTACTAGATCTAGTATTACACGATTTCCATACATCATTTCTTGTTCGATGATTATTCATTGTAAAACTTGGCTTCATTCCGTATGCTGGTCTGATTACTACAAGTAACGGTGCACGAGAAATAACAAAAGGGTTGTAATGGGAGGTAGTCGAACACGCGGACCAAACAATGACTCGTATCAGATCAGAAACCATGATTGGCCAAAATGAAATACCGCGATAACTAAATCTGAACACAATAGGTTGCCTGTGATTGGTTGAAACCATGATATTTGAGGGTTTACCTTACTTGAACAATATAGAACACAAATCGCCTTTTTGGCACTTCCATTTAGTAGTACTTCGACAAAATATTATGGCATTTTACATCATCATGACCAATCAAATTTACCGTTCGTGGGCTCCGCCCATATCCTTGTTTCTCAAGACTGTGTGGGGTAAGGTGATCTATGAACTTTAGTTCGTTCAATATGTTCATCTCATTGTATACTTGTTATGGATGCATGTGGCATTCAAAATGTTCCATCAACATGATACATGCAATCGTCCAAGACACAGCAACAGTTTTTTTTATGTTTATGTACAAAAAAATATGCATACATACGTGTGCGTGTGTTTTTTTTTTGTTTAAAAAAATAAACAATATTTTAATGTTTTGAATTATTTTTTGAACACTCCACATGCCACGGTGTTGCTGCCTACATATCGTGCTTTATTTTTGTTCTTTGCAGTATGTCTATGGATTCTTTGTCTTTAGGTGGTTTTTGATGGCCATCATGGGCTGTCTTGTGCCATTCACGGTGAGGTGGATTTGGCAGGTGGGCCAGGGGCAGTGCAATGATTTGTGTCCTATGGCTCAGCTGAACGGGGATTTTCCACCCAGGGGGGTTTGCTGCCCACATGTGGGTGAGTGGGAATGCACGATGTCAAATGGCTTCATTGAATGCTCCATGGCATGCAATGCATGTGGAATGGCTTTGATGTTGTCCCGCTGTAGTGTCTAAGTTTTACTGCTGTTCCACCACCTAATTTGTGTGATCTGTGGATTTTCTTAGGATTTCTTGTTTTTGATTCTATTGTTGGCTTGGTGGGGTGGGTTGGGGTTGGGGGGGGGGTCACAGTATTACCTTGATTAAATTTTTTTTCAGTCGCAATGTCTCAAGCATGCACAATGTTATTGATACAGGCTTACAGGGACAGTGCATGCCTGTCTGTTTGATTGCTTATTTAATTATCTTTTTATAGGCAATAAGCACCCAATCCATCTCCTCTTCTGTAAACATCGTTAAAAGTGCCATTTGCTCAAAAAGATAAAAGCACAGACGAAGCACCCTCCTTTCCCCTTGTGCTTAATATATGGCTATAAATGAGCAAAAAAAGCATTGCACGATGACTTCCGTCAAGACGTTTACACGGTGTATGGGAGAGCTCGCAAGTACCTTACTTCAAGAAACATCCCTGGAGTACCTCACTTAAAAATAAATTAATTAATTAAAACACTCAAGAAAATTTCAATTGTAGTTGGTTTTCAACTTGAAATAAGTTTAGCTTTTATCTTTTTGAGGCTGGTGGGGGAGTCTTTTCTTGAGAAAATGTTTATTCTTCATCGTACTTGCTTTGAATAGCTTGCAGCAAACTTACTTGCTCAACACTTGTCTTCACTGGCATTTCACTGTCATTCAACATCCATGTACACTCACACTTGAGCTTGCACCATACCCCCTTTTTTTTTCAAACTCTATTCAGAGGGGCACCTGTGAGCAAGATTGGAGGCGTAAAAACCACAAGTCGTTTTGGGGGGAAAGGAAGGGGGCAACAACACTTCAACACCTCAACACAAATGTTTTCAGATTATCCATTAATTATTTGGATAGACCTTTCGCTCTGGCCTACAAACACATGCCGTCAACAAATTTGAAGGCCGTAAACAAAAATGGTGATCGTAGAGGGGGTCTCGGCAGTTTGAGGGTATTTTCAGGAGGTTGTCAGTCCAGGGGTCCAGCACATGTTGGTCTTCTCTTGTGACGAACACCGTATGATCTTAAAACGTCCACCAGCAAATTCCAGCGGACTGGACACCCGTCTGAATGGCACTCCAAAGGACGGCACATTCGTTAATGCAATGCTATTCTGAGAAGCACCGAGGTTAGTCTGTACTTTGGCTAGGATTTTAACCCAGATTGGACTGTTCAAAGGCAAGCATGGTACCGTTGAGATATATCTGACAGCTCATTTCACATTGGAAGCATATTTCTTCATTGAGAATGAATCGCTAGATAAAATTACTTGATCAATTGCATGTGGAGAACCTTTCAAGAATAATTTAAACCCCACAGTGTCATCCTGCTTATTCCATTTCCTGGTACCATTACAGCTGCTTAAATAAAAGGCCTTGATCTGCTGGTCTGTATGAAGATTTTTTGTTTGTTTCGCTTCTTTATTAATGAGATGTGTACCCTCTGCTTTCTGGACATTATTTTGGTGCCCTTTGCAAGTTTTCCCTAATTCAAGATTTTCTTTGACATTGAAGAAGCATGGAGTTGGTTGAGTACCTCAGATGATCTGCTAGCTCTACAGTTCTTGGCATGTTTTGAGGTACTCTAGGGGCCTAGTAGTTGAGGTGCTACAGTGTGCGCTGTGGATAGTTAGGCACTACCGATCTGCAGCGGATCAGCAGTGAGATGAGGGGTGTTGGTTGACTTTCAATGCAGAGCCCCTCAAGGTGGAAACTTTATTTTAGAGCACAGGTGCTAATTTTCCTACTCTGGTTCACTGCGATTTTTACCCACACCCCCACCAACCCATTTGAGGTTAGGTTCCCAAGAAACATGGGTGGGTTATGTACCAACCAAAAACAGCACTTTCATCGCCGTGTCGATTTCCACTCACCGTATGAATCCCCTTCCAGCTTCAGATAAATAATCCAAATTGCAGCCTGTAAATCGCACAAACAATTGATGCATCTGGCATTTCTGGCACAGTTTTAACAGCAAATGCCATGTTATCATCATCTGATCGAGCGAACTCGGGTACACCTTTTGATTGCTTGCCACTCAATTTTACTCGAGTCGCTACACCAGCGGTCGCGAATCCTGCTCGTTTGGTGCCCACACTGGTAATCGAACCCGGGCCGCCTGGGTGTAAACCAGGTATCCTAACCACTAGACCATGTGGGTAAATACTATGTCAGGATGGGAATTATTCAGCGTAGCATGAATTTTTTTTTTATTTTCTTTATAAACATGTTCAAATGCTCTTGCATAATGTAAGATCACTAATCGTGTAAAAGATGCCTTCATTGTTGAAATTCACTATGGTCTTGTGTGTTTTGGGTCGTTGCACGAAAAAAGGAAAACCTCACTTGTAAATCTTGTGTAATCGAGTTACTTGCATTATAAATGTGCCTTGTTTGCATTATACATGTGTCAATGACTTGGATAAAAAGACTGGACTACCTATGTTAAAATTAATGTTTGACCAAAGGTGGGATTTGGGGGTGTTTTAAAATAATTTAGTTGCAATGGTCCATAGTGACAATGTTGCATCTCCTTGGGATTATCAAAATATATCGATCATCGAAGTGGGAAGGCCCTCTGGCTGACCAACGTTATGGTGTGTTCTCGAGTAAAGCTCGCTCGGATGTGGGAACATCGTTATTGTGGTGATGGGAGGTGAACAAGATATTGCCACTATCACATTGTAAAACTGCAGACAGATGAAGAGTTTTTAATGACAGAGAACAGCAGGTTGCCATGAACAGAGAGGGAGGGACAGGAGGATTAAAAAAAAAAAGAAGTATAAACACATGAGAAAGGCAGTGACGGGGAGGAAAATGGGGCTACAATGTCGGGGAGAGTCATCCGATATTTAGACCAGAGTTGGTGTCAAAGCCACCCAATGCTCGCCTGTTTATACATTTATTGTTTTTAAAAGACTATGTCTAATAATTAATATTTTTTATAAAGCATTGCAGTGAAGTCTGATCCAAATAATTTTTAAGCAATATATGTATTTGTATATTGTAATCGGTAACAAAGCGCAAGTGAGCACAATATACGCCCGAACAAGTAGGTATATACAGAATTGTGCTACTACATGGAAAACAGCATCCTGGTTGCCATGGCAACCACTTTAGATGACGAACGTATGTCACGACACCACGTCTCCACAGTCTGTACCTTTTACCAAATATGAAACGTGAAAGTTGAAAACTTTGGGAGTTAGAGTGCGGACAGGAACGGATGGAAAACAGCATCCTGGTTGCCATGGCAACCACTTTAGATGACGAACATATGTCACGACACACCGTCTCCACAGTCTGTACCTATGTACCAAATATGAAACGTGAAAGTTGAAAACTTTGGGAGTTAGAGTGCGGATAGGAACGGACGGACGGATGGGCAGACAGACAGACGGATGGACGGACGACCGGTATCACATAATACGCCCCGATAATATATATATATATATATTATATATATTATATATTATATATAATATATATATATATCGGTGTATAAAAAATAGTGTGATAGATAAAAACATTAGAAAGGAAAAAAAACTTGCACCAAAAACTTTAACATTTTCACGCTGACGCTCACGCTCACGCCGGGGGTATCGCTATAGCTCTCTGTTCTCGAACAGGGAGCTAACAATTTGGCTTTTTCACAAGCAGTGTCCAGCAGTTCGAAGCAGTTAGAAGAAAAGGGATAAACTGTCATCCTGGTGTTTCGCATATAAGATGATACACCAATGTGTGTGGAAGTTAAACGGGGCGTCCTGTCTGCTAACATTAGTTGGTCGACGTTTAAAATCCCACTCTGTCCTTCACGAAGAATAGGCGAGTTATCACTGGCACCCTGAATAATATTACTGGACACTGAAGACCAAACCACTTGCTACCTGCTGAAAATGCAGGTTAAATCTTAGAGTGTGCTGGTTGCTGTTTGGCAGCAGCTCCAACATTCAAAACGAGTTTGCGTTCCCAGGTTTTTGGCATGTCAAATGTGAACGGCTGTTTTTGGCGACAAAGGACAACCATGACCTCTACTGTAGTGGGAATGATATTGTGTTATGAAGCCCCATCCCCTTATGTTCTTTCACTCGCATCTTGTGTCATCCACTATGTAGGTCACAGTTCATAAAACGAATCGAGTCAATATATTACACAAGTAAAAATAACCAGCCATTAACAAACAAAGCAAGAAAAAACCCCAATACAGGTGACCCTTGTAGAACGCGAAACGCCTTGTTATCAGAAAACATGTTCTTGGAGCAATATTTATCATGTAAAATGGGGGTCATGTTTCAAATGGGAAAGATTTCAACCTTTTATGGTTGAAGGCCTACATATAAACCTCAAAAAAGCAGTAAACAATGCATGAATAAAATGTATAGCAAATAAAAACATGAAAATTAATTACTTTTTAATAAGTGTTGTCATGATTGGGGTTGGATACAGTATATATTGCTTGTGGCAGGCTGTCCAGTAGAGGTTGAAGGCTCAGAAGATGAAATGGAGACTGATTCGCTTGGGATTTTTTTTTGAACTTCATAATGGAGACTTGAGTGGCTGCCTTCATTTTGTGTTCGTTGACCTCCTTGTAACATTTCAGGACGTTCTTAATCTTCCTCTGCACCTTGGAACGTCTCATGCAGTTGGGATCATGTTCATCAAAGATGGCCACGGCTTCATTGACTAGTTTGAAACCTTCAGCCATGATTTTGTCGTGAGGGTTTTAACAGATGCAACCTCCTCAGGACTCGATTCTGATTCCTCTCTGAAGCGCTCCTCTTCCAGAGCCAGAAGATCCTCCTTGCTCAGCTCCTTCCTGTGTGAGAGAAGCAAATCCTCAACATCATCTTCGTCAACCTCCTCAAATCCCACTTGCAGGGCTGCGTCCACAATCTTTTACCTTGCTTCACTGACTTCAGCATCCGTAAAACCTCTGAACACAATCACTGCTTCAGACCAGAGTTGATGGAGATGAAGGTGCGACTGGGCATGCATTTCCAATAAAGTCCAGTTTCATGGAGGTTTAACACCTGGCTTGATGTGTAACCTCCATCCCAATCACTGATTTGAAGACAGCTGGAAATTGTTTGGCAGCAGCATGATCAACAGCAGCAGTTTCCCCAGTCAACTTGAGATTCTGGAATGCATGGCGACTCTTGAAGCACTCAAACCACCCATGACTGGCAGCAAAAGGCACTGGATCATTGGTGTCTTTGGTTAGAGCGTCATGCAAACTCCTCACCTTCTCTTGAATGACCATTCCAGACAAGGGCATGTTCTGTTGGTTCTGATGCTCTATCCACATGGTCAGCATTTTCTCACAATAGCATCAGGCTGAGATCTTGCAGTTCTGGTAACACTTCTTGCGTATGGCAGCTTGGCTGCCGGGTAGCTATCATTTTGTTGGGGGCATGGCTATGCCACTGATGCAGTGCCCCCTATACTAGTACACCTGCACTCATTTCGCTAACCTTGGAAGGATGACAGGCTGAGTCAACCCCATCTGGTGTTAATTCAGCGGCCAACGGGGCTTGAACTAGAGACCCGAAGATCAAAAGTCAGCCACCTGAACCGCTAAGCCATCACCAGGCTTCTGGTAACACTGAGATTCGTTGTTGTCTTGGAGCTCTAATGGATTTTATCACTATTGTCATGAATGATTCTCATTGTAGTATCCGAAATCCCATCTCTGAATATCAGTGCTGCACTCACCTCTATCAAACTGATCTAAAACTTTTAATATTATCTCCAATGCCATTTGTTACACGCTTTGCAGCCATAGTTTCGGCCGCTGTGAGTGACGGAGCACGAGTGACTTGCTCAGCGTAATGCATGTTTGAAGTGCCTGCCATTCAGAAACAACTTTAGGGTTGTTGTTGTTGTTGGTTATCTGAACGGAACTATAAAAATAAAGAAGGCACTTCCGACACGGCCCGGATGGCTGACCAGCTGGAGTTTTGCTCATGTTACGTGGTGTTAGAAGTGATCTGCAAATAACCCCATTCATTCGTGCCATCTGAATCTGGTATCTGAGATACATAAACTATGACATCCATTAACTTTGAGCACCCCATGATTGACTGGGATTCGGCTTCGTTATATTAGGAATTTGTTAGATTTTTAAATCACGTTGGATTTGTTTTCGACGGTCCATTGGCTGATCTTCCTGACAAACGCAAGGCAGGCTGGCTTGGAACATAGATCGGATAACAAGGACAAGAGATTATACAAGACTTTTGAATGGATTGAATGTGAGAAGGATGACCCCAACAAAGTTCTGGATAAATTTGAATTGTATATTCGTGCCTGAAAAAACAAGCACATTGCGAGGCATTGGCTGTTCAAGAGGAAACAAAGCTTCAAGGAATCACTTGACAACTTTGTTAAGGACTTGTGTCTCATTCTCTTGGACTGCGAGTATGTGCAATCTGAAGATTTGCTCGTGGATACGATTATCCAACGCGTGTTTGAGGAGAAGGTCCAGGAGTGCCTGCTAGACAGAGGTGAGGAACTTACGCTGGCCAAAGCTCTTCAAGTGGGTCAGCAATATGATCTTTCAAGGACTCGAGTTCGCATTGTCCGTGATGAGGACACGACTGTAGCTGTAGTACACCCCAAACAAGCGAGGCCGAAACCACAATTGAACCCAGTACCACAACTTCTATCACGCAAGAGATCAACCCCGAAGACTCCAGCGTAAGGACACCTGCCCCCACTGTGGTAAGTATCCTAACCATGCACGGAATCCCGGTGAATGCCCAGCAATTGAATCCACCTGCTCTTGTTGCAAGAAACTGAACCATCAATTGGCTTGCAGCTTGCCGTCGACATGGCAGCATACATTCAGTTGAAACTCAGTTGGACGGCGCTTGTGCTGATACAACAGAGTACATGGATGAAACCAATGGGAAAATTATACGCATCGGTACACTGCAGACAACGGCTGCATCATGAGGTGATAAATGGAGGCAGTCTTTCTTGGTATCAGGAAGGCAAGTGACTTTCAGAATTGTTTCCGGAGCTCGCTGCAACACAATGACACTATCTGATTATCAGCGTCTCATGCACACTGCCGAACTCTGTCAATCAGCAAAGGTATTGTGTACCTACTCGAATCACAGGATAAAACCCGTAGCAGCCGTGGATCTTCCTATTCAGTACCATGGCAAGACATTCACCACAACCTTTGAAGTGGTCGCTCTCTCACAGGAAAACATAATATCCGGAGATACAGCTAAAGTTCTGGGTTTGATGATCAGACTTTATTCCATTGCAGCTGAAGTGGACCCCAGTGACATTCTTGTAGCTGGTCCAAACATGGAGTTGCATGATCGAATCTTTAAAAAGGTTATTGAGAGAGCAACAAATTACAATCTGATGTTGAATCTGCAGAAGTGCAAAATCCGCCAGTCACAGGTACAGTACGTAGGACACATACTGTCTGCTGATAGATTAATTATGGTCTGATCCGGCCAAAGTTGAGGCAGTTCATAGTATGCCGATTCCGACCAATAAGGAAGCTGTGAGGCGCTTCATTGTATTTATCACGTCTCTGTCAAAGTTCATCCCTCGGTTGAGTGACGAGTAGCTCCATTCCAAGAACTGCTGAAATCAGATGTTGAATATCAATGGCAATCGGTTCAATGCCAAACATTTGAGAGACTGACAGAACTTTTGCTCTCTTCTCCGCCTGTTCTTGCTAACTTTGATGTCAACAACCAGTCGAGATTCACTGTGAATGCTAGCCGAAGTGGATTGGTGCAGTTCCTCTTACAGGACAACACGACTCTGTCGCAATGACAGTTCCAGGACCCTACGGAGACAGAGCACCAGTAGCACAAATGGACGAAAGCTGCTATCCATAGTTGATGCCTGCAAGAAGTTTCAATCTTATACGAATTTGGAAACTCAGCCAACCATCTACACAGTATGACATAAGTCTCTGGAAAATGATCGTCATAGCCGTTGCTGTTCTGCTCCGATAGAAGACTGCAGGCATGCAACTAGATTGCAATGATATGACCTTCAACATTCAGTTCAAAATGAACATAATGGATTTACCGCCTGCAGTGCAACTCTTGAGCAGCTAAAAGCACAGTTTAAGTCGACATGGTCTACCGGAGACTCTACGAAAGATAATGGGACTATGTACAACTCACAACTTGTGAGGAAATTTTGCAAAGATCATGGAATCATTCTTAGATCGTCTAGTCCCAGATATCCACATTCAAATGGAGAGGTAGAGAGGGCTGTACAAACAGTAAAACGACTCTGGCGAAAATCTACAGACAAGCACAAAAAGAGAGAGAATCATCATTCCTTCGCCTCGATTAGTTCCATGAGTTACGGTGGTTAGTTTTTTCGCAGCATCATGGTCTGCCATGGTCGAACTGGAGCCTTCGGCCCCGGGTGTCTCATGGAAACGTTGGTAAATCTGCAATGATTTCTCCTGTATTGTCAGTCCACTCAAAGGCACTTTTTTCTTTTTCGTCCTGATTCAAACATTAAGCGCTTTTTCCATCCTTTCAAATGAGGACCATGGAACTGGAATGAGACTTTTACGCTTTGCTGGCAGGAACACTTGCATGGATTTTCACACATTTACGCACATTCTATTAAACTAGCGATACCCGTGCACATGCACGGGATAGCAGTACACCATAGCTGGTAGCAGACGACAGACCGTACACGGGGAATGACAAAAATACGCATTGTGCAAACGCAAGTGGTACTATGGAACGCCAAGATTCCCAACATTGTCGGCATGTCCGCTAAGTGCCACAGCAATTCCATAGGGATCGTGTGACGGCGAGCCGAGTTTTTAGTGTGCAAGCTTGGTATTATAATAGAGATGATCCACCCGTGGTGGGGGAGGGGGTGGGCACAGATTCCACACTTTCACCTCTTGCCAACATATCTAACAACTCAATTTTTTTTTCACACAATGTCATAACCTTTCCCTGCCTTTTGGCACAATTGATTTTGTCCATAGTTTTACGTTTGAGTGCCATTATTAACTGTTGTGTGGTTACTAGATCTAGTATTACACGATTTCCATACATCATTTCTTGTTCGATGATTATTCATTGTAAAACTTGGCTTCATTCCGTATGCTGGTCTGATTACTACAAGTAACGGTGCACGAGAAATAACAAAAGGGTTGTAATGGGAGGTAGTCGAACACGCGGACCAAACAATGACTCGTATCAGATTCAGAAACCATGATTGGCCAAAATGAAATACCGCGATAACTAAATCTGAACACAATAGGTTGCCTGTGATTGGTTGAAACCATGATATTTGAGGGTTTACCTTACTTGAACAATATAGAACACAAATCGCCTTTTTGGCACTTCCATTTAGTAGTACTTCGACAAAATATTATGGCATTTTACATCATCATGACCAATCAAATTTACCGTTCGTGGGCTCCGCCCATATCCTTGTTTCTCAAGACTGTGTGGGGTAAGGTGATCTATGAACTTTAGTTCGTTCAATATGTTCATCTCATTGTATACTTGTTATGGATGCATTGTGGCATTCAAAATGTTCCATCAACATGATACATGCAATCGTCCAAGACACAGCAACAGTTTTTTTATGTTTATGTACAAAAAATAATGCATACATACGTGTGGCGTGTGTTTTTTTTTTGTTTAAAAAAATAAACAATATTTTAATGTTTTGAATTATTTTTTGAACACTCCACATGCCACGGTGTTGCTGCCTACATATCGTGCTTTATTTTTGTTCTTTGCAGTATGTCTATGGATTTCTTTGTCTTTAGGTGGTTTTTGATGGCACAATGGGCTGTCTTGTGCCATTCACGGTGAGGTGGATTTGGGCAGGTGGGCCAGGGGCAGTGCAATGATTTGTGTCCTATGGTCAGCTGACGGGGATTTTCCACCCAGGGGGGTTTGCTGCCCACATGTGGGTGAGTGGGAATGCACGATGTCAAATGGCTTCATTGAATGCTCCATGGCATGCAATGCATGTGGAATGGCTTTGATGTTGTCCCGCTGTAGTGTCTAAGTTTTACTGCTGTTCCACCATAATTTGTGTGATCTGTGGATTTTCTTAGGATTTCTTGTTTTTGATCTATTGTTGGTTGGTGGGGTGGTGGGGTGGGGGGGGGGGGGGGGTCACAGTATTACCTTGATTAAATTTTTTTTCAGTCGCAATGTCTCAAGCATGCACAATGTTATTGATACAGGCTTACAGGGACAGTGCATGCCTGTCTGTTTGATTGCTTATTTAATTATCTTTTTATAGGCAATAAGCACCCAATCCATCTCCTCTTCTGTAAACATCGTTAAAAGTGCCATTTGCTCAAAAAGATAAAAGCAAGACGAAGCACCCTCTTCCCTTGTGCTTAATATATGGCTATAAATGAGCAAAAAAAGCATTGCACGATGACTTCCGTCAAGACGTTTACACGGTGTATGGGAGGCTCGCAAGTACCTTACTTCAAGAAACATCCCTGGAGTACTCACTTAAAAATAAATTATTAATTAAAACACTCAAGAAAATTTCAATTGTAGTTGGTTTTCAACTTGAATATAGTTTAGCTTTTATCTTTTTGAGGCTGGTGGGGGAGTCTTTTCTTGAGAAAATGTTTATTCTTCATCGTACTTGCTTTGAATAGCTTGCAGCAAACTTATTGCTCAACACTTGTCTTCACTGGCATTTCACTGTCATTCACATCCATGTACACTCACACCTTGAGCTTGCACCATACCCCCTTTTTTTTTCAAAGTCTTATTCAAGGGGCACCTGTGAGCAAGATGGGGCGTTAACCACAAGTCGTTTTGGGGGGAAAGGAAGGGGCACACCACTTCAACACCTCAACACAAATGTTTTCAGATTATCCATTAATTATTTGGATAGACCTTTCGCTCTGGCCTACAAACAACTGCCGTCAACAAATTTGAAGGCCGTAAACAAAATGGTGATCGTAGAGGGGGTCTCGGCAGTTTGAGGGTATTTTCAGGAGGTTGTCAGTCCAGGGGTCCAGCACATGTTGGTCTTCTCTTGTGACGAACACCGTATGATCTTAAAACGTCCACCAGCAAATTCCAGCGGACTGGACACCGTCTGAATGGCACTCCAAAGGACGGCACATTCGTTAATGCAATGCTATCTGAGAAGCACCGAGGTTAGTCTGTACTTTGGCTAGGATTTTAACCCAGATTGGACTGTTCAAAGGCAAGCATGGTACCGTTGAGATATATCTGACAGCTCATTTCACATTGGAAGCATATTTTCTTCATTGAGAATGAATCGCTAGATAAAATTACTTGATCAATTGCATGTGGAGAACCTTTCAGAATAATTTAAACCCACAGTGTCATCCTGCTTATTCCATTTCCTGGTACATTACAGCTGCTTAAATAAAGGCCTTGATCTGCTGGTCTGTATGAAGATTTTTTGTTTGTTTTCGCTTCTTTATTAATGAGATGTGTACCCTCTGCTTTCTGGACATTATTTTGGTGCCCTTTGCAAGTTTTCCCTAATTCAAGATTTTCTTTGACATTGAAGAAGCATGGAGTTGGTTGAGTACTCAGATGATCTGCTAGCTCTACAGTTCTTGGCATGTTTTGAGGTACTCTAGGGGCCTAGTAGTTGAGGTGCTACAGTGTGCGCTGTGGATAGTTAGGCACTACCGATCTGCAGCGGATCAGCAGTGAGATGAGGGGTGTTGGTTGACTTTCAATGCAGAGCCCTCAAGGTGGGAAACTTTATTTTAGAGCACAGGTGCTAATTTTCCTACTCTGGTTCACTGCGATTTTTACCCACACCCCACCAACCCATTTGAGGTTAGGTTCAAAGAAACATGGGTGGGTTATGTACCAACCAAAAACAGCACTTTCATCGCCGTGTCGATTCCACTCACCGTATGAATCCCTTCCAGCTTCAGATAAATAATCCAAATTGCAGCCTGTAAATCGCACAAACAATTGATGCATCTGGCATTTCTGGCACAGTTTTAACAGCAAATGCCATGTTATCATCATCTGATCGAGCGAACTCGGGTACACCTTTTGATTGCTTGCCACTCAATTTTACTCGAGTCGCTACACCAGCGGTCGCGAATCCTGCTCGTTTGGTGCCCACACTGGTAATCGAACCCGGGCCGCCTGGGTGTAAACCAGGTATCCTAACCACTAGACCATGTGGGTAAATACTATGTCAGGATGGGAATTATTCGGAGCGTAGCATGAATTTTTTTTTTATTTTCTTTATAAACATGTTCAAATGCTCTTGCATAATGTAAGATCACTAATCGTGTAAAAGATGCCTTCATTGTTGAAATTCACTATGGTCTTGTGTGTTTTGGTCGTTGCACGAAAAAAGGAAAACCTCACTTGTAAATCTTGTGTAATCGAGTTACTTGCATTATAAATGTGCCTTGTTTGCATTATACATGTGTCAATGACTTGGATAAAAGACTGGACTACCTATGTAAAAATTAATGTTTGACCAAAGGTGGGATTGGGGTGTTTTTAAATAATTTAGTTGCAATGGTCCATAGTGACAATGTTGCATCTCCTTGGGATTATCAAAATATATCGATCATCGAAGTGGGAAGCCCTCTGGCTGACCAACGTTATGGTGTTTCTCGAGTAAAGCTCGCTCGGATGTGGGAACATCGTTATTGTGGTGATGGGAGGTGAACAAGATATTGCCACTATCACATTGTAAAACTGCAGACAGATGAAGAGTTTTTAATGACAGAGAACAGCAGGTTGCCATGAACAGAGAGGGAGGGACAGGAGGATTAAAAAAAAAAGAAGTATAAACACATGAGAAAGGCAGTGACGGGGAGGAAAATGGGGCTACAATGTCGGGGAGAGTCATCCGATATTTAGACCAGAGTTGGTGTCAAAGCCACCCAATGCTCGCCTGTTTTATACATTTATTGTTTTTAAAGACTAGTCTAAATAATTAATATTTTTTATAAAGCATTGCAGTGAAGTCTGATCCAAATAATTTTTAAGCAATATATGTATTTGTATATTGTAATCGGTAACAAGAGCGCAAGTGAGCACAATATACGCCCGAAAAGTAGGTATATACAGAATTGTGCTACTACATGGAAAACAGCATCCTGGTTGCCATGGCAACCACTTTAGATGACGAACGTATGTCACGACACACCGTCTCCACAGTCTGTACCTATTTACCAAATATGAAACGTGAAAGTTGAAAACTTTGGGAGTTAGAGGTGCGGACAGGAACGGATGGAAAACAGCATCCTGGTTGCCATGGCAACCACTTTAGATGACGAACATATGTCACGACACACCGTCTCCACAGTCTGTACCTATGTACCAAATATGAAACGTGAAAGTTGAAAACTTTGGGAGTTAGAGTGCGGATAGGAACGGACGGACGGATGGGCAGACAGACAGACGGATGGACGGACGACGCGGTATCACATAATACGCCCCGATATATAATATATATATATTATTAATATATATATATATATATATATATATATATATATATCGGTGTATAAAAATAGTGTGATAGATAAAAAACATTAGAAAGGAAAAAAAACTTGCACCAAAAACTTTAACATTTTCACGCTGACGCTCACGCTCACGGCGGGGTATCGCTATAGCTCTCTGTTCTTCGAACAGGTGAGCTAACAATTTGGCTTTTTCACAGCAGTGTCCAGCAGTTCGAAGCAGTTAGAAGAAAAGGGATAAACTGTCATCCTGGTGTTTCGCATATAAGATGATACACCAATGTGTGTGGAAGTTAAACGGGGCGTCCTGTCTGCTAACATTAGTTGGTCGACGTTTAAAACCCACTCTGTCCTTCACGAAGAATGGCGAGTTATCACTGGCACCCTGAATAATATTACTGGACACTGAAGACCAAACCACTTGCTACCTGCTGAAAATGCAGGTTAAATCTTAGAGTGTGCTGGTTGCTGTTTGGCAGCAGCTCCAACATTCAAAACGAGTTTGCGTTCCCAGGTTTTTGGCATGTCAAATGTGAACGGCTGTTTTTGGCGACAAAGGACAACCATGACCTCTACTGTAGTGGGAATGATATTGTGTTATGAAGCCCCATCCCTTATGTTCTTTCACTCGCATCTTGTGTCATCCACTATGTAGGTCACAGTTCATAAAACGAATCGAGTCAATATATTACAACAAGTAAAAATAACAGCCCATTAACAAACAAAGCAAGAAAAACCCCAATACAGGTGACCCTTGTAGAACGCGAAACGCCTTGTTATCAGAAAACATGTTCTTGGGAGCAATTTTATCATGTAAAATGGGGGTCATGTTTCAAATGGGAAAGATTTAACCTTTTATGGTTGAAGGCCTACATATAAACCTCAAAAAAGCAGTAAACAATGCATGAATAAAATGTATAGCAAATAAAAACATGAAAATTAATTACTTTTTAATAAGTGTTGTCATGATTGGGGTTGGATACAGTATATATTGCTTGTGGCAGGCTGTCCAGTAGAGGTTGAAGGCTCAGAAGATGAAATGGAGACTGATTCGCTTGGGATTTTTTTTTTGAACTTCATAATGGAGACTTGAGTGGCTGCCTTCATTTTGTGTTCGTTGACCTCTTTGTAACATTTCAGGACGTTCTTAATCTTCCTCTGCACCTTGGAACGTCTCATGCAGTTGGGATCTGTTCATCAAAGATGGCCACGGCTTCATTGACTAGTTTGAAACCTTCAGCCATGATTTTTGTCGTGAGGGTTTTAACAGATGCAACCTCTCAGGACTCGATTCTGATTCCTCTCTGAAGCGCTCCTCTTCCAGAGCCAGAAGATCCTCCTTGCTCAGCTCCTTCCTGTGTGAGAGAAGCAAATCCTCAACATCATCTTCGTCAACCTCCTCAAATCCCACTTGCAGGGCTGCGTCCACAATCTTTTACCTTGCTTCACTGACTTCAGCATCCGTAAAACCTCTGAACAAATCACTGCTTCAGACCAGAGTTGATGGAGATGAAGGTGCGACTGGGCATGCATTTCCAATAAAGTCCAGTTTCATGGAGGTTTAACACCTGGCTTGATGTGTAACCTCCATCCCAATCACTGATTTGAAGACAGCTGGAAATTGTTTGGCAGCAGCATGATCACAGCAGCAGTTTCCCTCAGTCAACTTGAGATTCTGGAATGCATGGCGACTCTTGAAGCACTCAAACCACCCATGACTGGCAGCAAAAGGCACTGGATCATTGTGTCTTTGGTTAGAGCGTCATGCAAACTCCTCACCTTCTCTTGAATGACCATTCAGACAAGGGCATGTTCTGTTGGTTCTGATGCTCTATCCACATGGTCAGCATTTTCTCACAATAGCATCAGGCTGAGATCTTGCAGTTCTGGTAACACTTCTTGCGTATGGCAGCTTGGCTGCCGGGTAGCTATCATTTTGTTGGGGGCATGGCTATGCCACTGATGCAGTGCCCCCTATACTAGTACACCTGCACTCATTTCGCTAACCTTGGAAGGATGACAGGCTGAGTCAACCCCATCTGGTGTTAATTCAGCGGCCAACGGGGCTTGAACTAGAGACCGAAGATCAAAAGTCAGCCACCTGAACCTAAGCCATCACCAGGCTTCTGGTAACACTGAGATTCGTTGTTGTCTTGGAGCTCTAATGGATTTTATCACTATTGTCATGAATGATTCTCATTGTAGTATCGCAAATCCATCTCTGAATATCAGTGCTGCACTCACCTCTATCAAACTGATCTAAAACTTTTAATATTATCTCCAATGCCATTTGTTACACGCTTTGCAGCCATAGTTTCGGCCGCTGTGAGTGACGGAGCACGAGTGACTTGCTCAGCGTAATGCATGTTTGAAGTGCCTGCATTCAGAAACAACTTTAGGGTTGTTGTTGTTGTTGGTTATCTGAACGGAACTATAAAATAAAGAAGGCACTTCCGACACGGCCCGGATGGCTGACCAGCTGGAGTTTTGCTCATGTTACGTGGTGTTAGAAGTGATCTGCAAATAACCCATTCATTCGTGCCATCTGAATCTGGTATCTGAGATACATAAACTATGACATCATTAACTTTGAGCACCCCATGATTGACTGGGATTCGGCTTCGTTATATTAGGAATTTGTTAGATTTTTAAATCACGTTGGATTTGTTTTCGACGGTCCATTGGCTGATCTTCCTGACAAACGCAAGGCAGGCTGGCTTGGAACATAGATCGGATAACAAGGACAAGAGATTATACAAGACTTTTGAATGGATTGAATGTGAGAAGGATGACCCCAACAAAGTTCTGGATAATTTGAATTGTATATTCGTGCCTGAAAAAACAAGCACATTGCGAGGCATTGGCTGTTCAAGAGGAAACAAAGCTTCAAGGAATCACTTGACAACTTTGTTAAGGACTTGTGTCTCATTCTCTTGGACTGCGAGTATGTGCAATCTGAAGATTTGCTCGTGGATACGATTATCCAACGCGTGTTTGAGGAGAAGGTCCAGGAGTGCCTGCTAGACAGAGGTGAGGAACTTACGCTGGCCAAAGCTCTTCAAGTGGGTCAGCAATATGATCTTTCAAGGACTCGAGTTCGCATTGTCCGTGATGAGGACACGACTGTAGCTGTAGTACACCCCAAACAAGCGAGGCCGAAACCACAATTGAACCCAGTACCACAACTTCTATCACGCAAGAGATCAACCCGAAGACTCCAGCGTAAGGACACCTGCCCCCACTGTGGTAAGTATCCTAACATGCACGGAATCCCGGTGAATGCCCAGCAATTGAATCCACCTGCTCTTGTTGCAAGAAACTGAACCATCAATTGGCTTGCAGCTTGCCGTCGACATGGCAGCATACATTCAGTTGAAACTCAGTTGGACGGCGCTTGTGCTGATACAACAGAGTACATGGATGAAAACCAATGGGAAAATTATACGCATCGGTACACTGCAGACAACGGCTGCATCATGAGGTGATAAATGGAGGCAGTCTTTCTTGGTATCAGGAAGGCAAGTGACTTTCAGAATTGTTTCCGGAGCTCGCTGCAACACAATGACACTATCTGATTATCAGCGTCTCATGCACACTGCCGAACTCTGTCAATCAGCAAAGGTATTGTGTACCTACTCGAATCACAGGATAAAACCGTAGCAGCCGTGGATCTTCCTATTCAGTACCATGGCAAGACATTCACCACAACCTTTGAAGTGGTCGCTCTCTCACAGGAAAACATATATCCGGAGATACAGCTAAAGTTCTGGGTTCTGATGATCAGACTTTATTCCATTGCAGCTGAAGTGGACCCCAGTGACATTCTTGTAGCTGGTCCAAACATGGAGTTGCATGATCGAATTCTTAAAAAGGTTATTGAGAGAGCAACAAATTACAATCTGATGTTGAATCTGCAGAAGTGCAAAATCCGCCAGTCACAGGTACAGTACGTAGGACACATACTGTCTGCTGATAGATTATTATCGTCTGATCCGGCCAAAGTTGAGGCAGTTCATAGTATGCCGATTCCGACCAATAAGGAAGCTGTGAGGCGCTTCATTGTATTTATCACGTCTCTGTCAAAGTTCATCCCTCGGTTGAGTGACGAGTAGCTCCATTCCAAGAACTGCTGAAATCAGATGTTGAATATCAATGGCAATCGGTTCAAGCCAGAACATTTGAGAGACTGAAGGAATTTTGCTCTTCTCCGCCTGTTCTTGCGTACTTTGATGTCAACAAACCAGTCGAGATTCACTGTGATGCTAGCCGAAGTGGACTTGGTGCAGTTCTCTTACAGGACAACCGACTTGTCGCATACAGTTCCAGGACCCTTACGGAGACAGAGAACACAGTAGCACAAATGGAGAAGGAGCTGCTATCCATAGTTGATGCCTGCAAGAAGTTTCATCGTTATACATTTGGGAAACCAGCCACCATCTACAATGACCATAAGTCTCTGGAAATGATCGTCAATAGGCCGTTGCTGTCTGCTCCGATGAAACTGCAGAGCATGCAACTACGATTGCAATGGTATGACCTCAACATTCAGTTCAGAAGATGAAATGAAGGATTTACGCGGCAGTGCAACTCTTGAGCAGCTAAAAGCACAGTTTAGTCGACATGGTCTACCGGAGACTCTACGGAGTGATAATGGGACTATGTACAACTCACAACTTGTGAGGAAATTTTGCAAAGATCATGGAATCATTCTTAGATCGTCTAGTCCCAGATATCCACATTCAAATGGAGAGGTAGAGAGGGCTGTACAAACAGTAAAACGACTCTGGCGAAAATCTACAGACAAGCACTGGCCTTGCTGGATTATTGCACAACACCACTGGAAGGCATTCATCTCTCACCGCTTAACTACTGATGGGAAGACGTCCGAGGAATCCCTTCCCATTGCCCGAGGTCTTCTGGTGCCTATAGCTTATGACCGTGATGCTGTAAAAAGGCACTTTGACCTGGAAAAAGCAAAACAGAAGTTATACCATGATCGTCACTCACTCAAAGATCTTCCACCATTACATCAGAATGATGAATTTAGAATGGAGCCTCCTACGGTTCCAAAAGGTGGATACCAGCTGTGATTGTGAAGCAGCATTCTGAGCCACGTTCGTACATTGTTCAGTCCCGAGAAAAGGTGACACTTATCGCCGTAACAGTCGACATTTACGTAAGAGCACCAGTGTAGCCAATGAGGGTGTTACTCTCGATCGGTCTTTCATTGATACTGATAACGCTACAGTGAGGCCCATGGTGGCTCAAGCTGTTCGTCAGACATGAGCTTCCAGCTGGTGACACTGCACCTACTGTAGATCTGGGTGAGCCAGACAGAGCAGTCACCCGTCAGTGTCTACAGCTCATCCAGTTACCCATGCATAACTCGTACTCGAAGTGGTTGTATCAGTCGTCGATCAACAGACTTGACTTGTGATGAAATGTAAATGTTACCCTTAAGTTTGGATGTTTCCTCGCACTGAATTGGTTTGAGTTCCGGACTGTTTGTTCATGTAATAATAACTTGTTCAATGCTCTCGTCCATCTTGAAGGGAAGATGTAATACATGTTTGAAGTGCTGCAATTCAGAAACAACTTTAGTGTTGTTGATTATCTGAATGGAACAAGAAAAAGAAAGAAGGCACTTCCGGTGCGGCCCGGATGGCTGACAAGCTGGAGTCTTGCTTATGTTACACACAGCATGACTAGCACAGTTGTTGTTGTTGTTGAATTAAAATCCACACTGTAGCGAAAACACGTTATGTGAGGGTCACCCACGTATCTGCATTCTTAAGCTTTCTAACTCAAAGTTCTCACCCATAGAGAGCATGCAAATGTTATATCAAGAAATTGGACATTGCTGAGGTCACAGATCCATACAGCTTACATGCAAGCTTGTTCACCACAGTTAAGAAACACCAGCTGCGAGAGATGCAGAACCTAGAAACTTGCAACTACGTTGTCAACACTTCACACTGTCAGGAGGCCAAATCTTCCCCATTCTTCCCTGCTGCCCAGATTCGTCAGGGCAGCGGGGTCATGCTCAGGGAGCCGATTGGTCCTCATGCACCAGCCCTTTCCCTCTTGTGTGTCTGTCCTGTTGGGTGGTCGCTAGACTACCCTTATTCTCAGGTTTTCCGTCTGTCTGTATGTCTGTCTGTTTGTTTGTATGTAATGGACAGCTCTGGAGGCCAGAGGAGTCAACCGATTTTGATGAAACCTGACTGGTAGGTTCATACCAGGATCTAGTTGTATGCTTTTGAGCACCGTTGCTATGGACGCCACCGTTGCCTAGCAACGGGACTTTGAAATTTTTGAAAAAATCCGAAAATATATATTTTTTCGAAAATCAAAAATCGGCTTCTGCGCTTTTATGCGCACTATAATCAACCTCTTTGTCAAATTTCAGCCCGATCCGTCAAAAACTGTATGACTAGTATGCAATTATATAGCGACCACCCATGTCGCCTACCGGCTGTCTCTGTCTCTCTCTCTCTTGTGGCCCTAACTTTGTGTAGGTGTCCACGTGGGAGCAACATTGGCATCCACATCTATCACAAAATTGTTCATGTTATGGCATCATAAGTAAACCAATTACTAATTTACTAATAACATCGGTTCGGGGCTACAGTGACAGGATGATGCAGAGAAAGCGCACTGACATTTATGCCATCTAGTCTGGGTTTGATTTTTGGCATGCTTGGA
>CM068954.1:113026179-113037808 GCA_035128595.1 Eptatretus atami | reverse complement strand
TCCTTAATGTCTCCAACAACTTCCCCAACAACTGAAGTCAAACTAACAGGTCCATAGGTTTCCCAATTATTCTCTGGATCCTTCTTAAACAAGACAAATGTGTCCAAGAGCAGCGTCCTAAAAGGTTTTGTTGGATTAAAAAAAAAAAAAATTAAACTTTTTTTAAAAAAAACAACAACTCCGATATTTCATCACGTGCTTGATTAAGCCAATAAGCCGAAACGCCGTCATAATGGTATTTACGTATTTACGATATATCGTGTATTTACGAATTATAATGTATTTATGAAATTACAATACGATAAATGGAATAATCTTTAAATAGTACACGTGAACCTTTTGAAACTTTAAAGCAAATGTCCGAATATATTTAAAAGTTCATGATAGACGCTTCAAAAGCACCGTCTATGTGAGGATGTGTACATGTGCTCAGTATTTTAAGGAGATCGCGATCTTTGTATATACAAGAGCCGAGTCCTAGAGTTTAAGGTTTTGTCTTCAACAAGAAGAAGAAGAACAAGAAAAGAAGAAGAAGAACAACGCCGAGCTCTCTTTGAGCAGCGTTCGCTACGCGAACCGCTGCTAATAAGGGTGTTACATTTGCTACTCTCCAATCCTCTGGTACCTTAAGACAGGGCAACCAAAGGAAAAACTAACATTTTCCAAGTCAGGTTTCTCAGTGATTCATCATCCTGAACCCATACCATTTGATAAGAGATGGGGGGCACCCAGAATTTGCCTCAAATTCAACATGGCGGCCAAAATCCAAATTGCCGCCAAAATTACCTTTAGGAGATTATACTGCCTCGTAGTGTTTCCTGTCAAAGTTTTTCAGTGGTTCTGTCATCCTGAACATACATATTTTGAGATTAGCTTGGAGCACCCAGGATTTGCGCAAATCCAAGATCGCCGCCAAAAAAAAAAAATCAAAATGGCTGCCAAAATTAAATTAATTAGTATTATACTGCCTCTATAGTTTCCTGTCAAAATTTCTCACAGTTCTGGCTAACTGACCTATAGCGCTTAAATTAGTCTTCAGGCACCCAGGTTTGACCTCAATCAAGATAGCCGCAAAATGGCCATAACAAAATCATCTTAATTTACTTCAAACTACTTTCTGTTTTTCCTGTCAAAGTTTTCTCAGTGGTTCGCGATTCAAACCTTGCCTTTGTTATAGCTTGAGGCACCCGGGGATTTGCCCAAAGGAAGATGGCCACGAAAACACCAAATGGCCCACCAAGAATTACCTCAAAATTGATGTTTCGTCTTATTTTGTCCCTAGAATCCGAGTCCGTTCTCCGAAAGGCAGGGTTTAGGGGGTGTGCAATAAGTATGGACTGGGGAGGAGAAATTTCCGGGATGGTGTCCATGTCTGTGAGCCCTTCTCTACAATCATGGAGATTTTGATAACTGACGACGCTACAATCAATACGCGAGAAGTGAAGGTCACAGTGGTCCAAGCAAGGTGGATACAGTAACCAATGAGAGCACAACAGACACATTCGTCAGACCAGTAATCATGGCTAAGATCGGAGCTAACACTAAGGAAAGGCTAAATATCATACCCTCCTCTGGCCCACAAGGACACAACAAATAGCGGCCGCGATACACCAGATAGAAATAATGGTTTCATATCTAGTACTTTCAGCTTACAAATACTATCGACCCATCCTGAATGGTTCCCGCTCGCATATGAAAGACTGGTGTGGAAATCGTTGTGAGTTGGAAGAGGGAGTTATGTTCATCCGCAAGCTGAAGAACAGAAATATAAAGAATTGTTGACTTGAGAACTCAAAGCCAGTGGGAAGACACGAGTCAATTTCTTTCACAAGATTAACCAAGCTCAAGATCAAACCGGGATGAGAGGCCAAGAAAGACCCAAAAGGTTGTTAATATCGAAAAAGACAGACAGGCCTTCGGTTTACTGGGGTAGAAAGCAACATCTCCAGAAGATGCACATTTCATATCCCTGGACTACTGTCCACACTAGCCTAGCGACACCACAGAGAGATTGAGACAAGGTCAAAAGCAGTATTGAAGGAACTACCTCATAAGAGAGTCTGAATCATCCGTGAGAACCCCGCCACATTAGGAAATGGCTTATAGATGGAATGGCTGCTGTAAAATCTGTTCCTGCTGCAGAAAACTTGGGGAAATATGCAGCAGCCCTGTCTGATAATTGCTTGCGCAGCAAGTGACTCACTAAACCGAGCAACTGGGAATCATATTTGATTGCATACCAGTACGCCACAACGAAGAGCTCACTCAACGTGCCGTGGACACACTGGAGATAGAACTCGCATCACAAGCTCTGAACAGACATCCTAAAGGGAAAGATGGGCTAGTTTTCTGCAAAACCAGAAAGACAAGACAAAACTGATTAGATTCTAGTCGATTACTACAAAGACCGTGCTGTGAGATCCAAGCTGAAAGTTCCACTAACCTTGACAGAGAAGATAAACCTGGTTAATACGCAACTCAAATCGAGATGCAAGACATTCCTGCAACCCACCACAAAGCTGACCCAGAACTCATTCTCATGGTATCACAGTCAAACAGATCTGTAATTGTCCAGGCGCGACAAGATACAGAGTTCTTGTTCTCACTGACCTATCTTATCTGTTCTTAAACCTTACAAGACTGGATGATGAAGATTGACCATGAGCAGGTATGTTAGCGTCAAAGCCTAACTGACCGATTTGGTGACGAAATGTATCATGCACTTCCTGCTAATCACAGCATTACAGGTGTGGATACAACCTCTCTTTTCCCTTTGGTGTTGGAAATAAAACACTGAAGAAGACGAAGAAACGGAAGTTCCAACTCCTCTCGCACTTGGCACATCGCGCACTTCAGTGAAGACATCGGCTCATGCTAAGAACTCTTTAGAACGCATGTATGCTGGAAGTGGAACATGAAGAGTAAGTGAGAACAAGGATCAGAATGTTACGACAAGCAGAAAGTGAATCCATTCCAATGTATCTTGCCGATGAGAGTAGCACCGATGAACACTCAAGAGGAGCGCATTTTTAATAGCTTCATCTGGTATCAATGTCCTAAAACAAGATATTGAGTATCCTTCCATCCAACACAGAGGTTGGGAAAAACCGGAAGATGGATCGGCCAATTGGTTCACTGCCCCCAATCCACCAAGCCTTTCGGTGCCCGAGAGCAGAGAGTTAACACCAGGTAAATATACATTCTATTTTATAGTAAAGCTACGGCAAGGTTCCCAATTGCTGTTTTCAGACTGTGTTTGTCCATTTATAATACAATTCACAGCCTTAATTATCGAAAATCAATTGACAAAGCATGCAATCATTTCCCGATATGACAGTGACATATTATGATGCAGACACAGAAGATACAGATACGGCCGTTGCCAGCCCCAAAGAAAAGAGAAAGAACAGACCGCAGCCATAGTGGCTAAGGAGATCGACAGCGGAAACAGGAGGGATCGAGATACTGGAAGTGACAGCGACAGCAATGATAAGAGCAGCGCGTACCTCTTCTGGCAGTATAGAGCAGTCCACATTATCTGCCAACAGACGGACAGTGACTTGGATAATAGCGAATGAACATTAACATCTGGACTTACAAACACATAATTAACGACCTAGAACTCGCCATCGCCCATTTTGTTGTGAATTGAAAACCGTGATGACCAGAAAATAAGGTTAATATTTATCTCAATACATTTTTTTGGCCTGTTCTTGAGTGAAGAACATGCAATTAAACCTGATAATTAAAGCTCGGTTCAGTATTCTCGACCCAAAACTCAATTTCCGGTTACTATTAATAACCCCATAATATAAGGTAATCACAAAAGTTAATATAAGAGAAAGGAACCTTTTTAATTCAATTGGAGGTTTTGGTGGCCATTTTTGGTTTTCCGTGGCCAGATGAGGAACCATTTAAACAAATACAAACTAATTAAAGGTCGTCAGCATGGGTTTACCAAAGGTAGGTCTTGTATAACAAATATTTTAGAGTTCTATGAAGCAGTTCCTGATTGGGTGGATGAGGGAAAGGCAGAGGACATAGTATATCTAGACTTTAAAAGGGCATTTGATAAGGTACCACATCGGAGGTTGTGAGCCAAGGTGAGGGCTTGTGGAGTTTCTTGTCAGGTATCTAATTAGATTGCAAACTAGCTTAGTGGTAGGAAGCAAAGAGTGGCCGTGAGTGGGAGGATGTAAGTAGTTGGGTTCCTCAGGGATCAGTACTAGTTCCATGACTATTCATTGTTTACATCAATGATTTGAATAGTGGAGTGAAGAGTAGGCTTTCTAAATTTGCAGATGTCGCAAAGCTTGGAGGTAGGATAGATAGCAGAGGGGGTGGTGATCACATTCAGGAAAGTATTGATACTTGCATAGATTGGGCAAAAGATTGGCAGATGGAATTTAACCTGAGCAAGTGGAAGGTGTTGGGGATGGGAAAGAGTAATGAAAATAGAGATTACAGGGTGCAAGGGGTAATTTTGGAGCATGTCACACAGGAGAAGCAAATAGGGTTTGAGGTTGTATTTGGAGAGGGATCAATTTTAAATCAAAAGAGGTGGTGTTAACATTGAACATGAATTTAGTGAGGGCCACATCTAGAATATTGTGTGCAGTTTTGGTCACCACAGTTCAGGAAGGACATAGATGCCAGAGAGAGGGTTCATCGCAGGGCTACTAGATTGATTCTGTGCCTAGCTAGACTTAGCTATGAGGAGAGGCTGAAGGAGACAGGAGTTTATACACTAGAAAGGAGGTGGTTACAAAGGGATATAATATAGATGTTTAAGATAATGAAGGGTATAGATAAAATAAGTGCAGATGAATTATTCAGCAGAGTCGAGAGTGTTAGGACCAGGGGCCATAGCCTGAGAGTAAAGAAGAAGAGTTAAGACGGTAGTAAGGCACGGGACTTTTACTCAGAGTAGTTAATGCATGGAAGGGTCTCCCTGGAAAGTTAGTGGCAGCAGAAGCAGTGGATAAGTTTAAATTGGAATTAGATAGATACCTGGAAGTATTGGAGATCGAGGGGTAGAGGGATGTTTGTCGGGGCCTGTTAGGTAGCTTGAACATGGAGGGTGGGTGATTGTGTGCATGTGTACGGAGTGTTGTCTGTGGGAGTCTTGTCAAGGGGTGGTGTTTTAGGCTGTATTCGTAGGGGGATACGTTATATATCGATCCATCCAGGATTGTGGTTGATGTGTGTTTCATACCCATGAACCGCCTTCGCCCATTAACCCCCCCCCCCTTAGCCTCCCACACACCCAGAAAAAACTACAAAAAAAAAACATTTTGCTTTTTCTTTTTTTTATATAAATTGATCTGTGTTGATATGGTGCAGGCACGATGGGCGAATGGCCTCCTTCTGTGTCTTAAATCCTTTGTATCCTTGTGTAATTAACACTGCGAGAGGCTCTTCATGTCGAGACAGAACGTGTGTTGTGCGGTGACGTAACTGCGTTCATCTCAGTTGGGAATGACATTAATTACATTTTTATATTGTACTAACGACCCGTGAACTCGTTGGGTTCCCGTGTGACAGCGGTTGGATGGAAAAAATCATTTCAAGAAAAAAAAAAAGATAGCTCCAGCAAACTATACCGCTGAGGTTGTTTGCATAGATCAAATTCTCCCGGAGGACTTGACTTAATCGGGAATTGATTTTTTAAATCATTTTTTCATTGCCCGATTTGAACGAAACTTGATACTGCACACCACAGGAGAATGGTGAGTAAGGTGGCCCTAAAATTTTTGCGCTATCGTGTTCCATTTTGGCTGTATTTCGAGAACATACATACATACATACATACATACAAGATGAGAGTTTTAGTAATATATAGAAAATATATTTTTAAATTAATATTGACCCCTCACATGCTCCTCTAGCCAAAGTACCTGCATAAAGCAACTCAAGAAGATTTACAGAAGGTAAGTGCGAAACGCTGTTTCAAACCCTTTCCAAAGTTCCTCAACAACTATGAAGACGTTCACACACAGTACACGCACGACAATCCCAATGATATACACCCCGTCAGCTGCCGGACCGGTTTCATCTCTTATTGGCGAATCATCAGCGATGGGGTAGACAGCAATGCATACCAATGAGGCTCTCAAACATGTACCATGTGCAAATGTCAAAAGCAGTCAAAATATAAATAAAAGACCCACCCACATCTCTCACCTGTGAATGGAGGGAACAGCCAATCAGCTCTCACGCAATTGACTACACCCAGGTGGCTAGGATTACATAAATGATTGACCCCTCCCATGCTCCTCTAGCCAAAGTAGCTGCATAAAGCAACCCAAGAAGACTTATGCAAGGTAAGTGCAAAAATTTATACAATGATCAGTCCTAAAAAAAATGCACTTGCGCAAGGTAAGTGCTAAATATGATCCCAGGTTGCTACGATTATATAAATTTTAGCACTTACCGTGTGTAAGTCTTCTTGGGTTGCTTTATGCAGATACTTTGGCTAGAGGAGCATGGGAGGCGTCAATCATTTCTATAATCCTAGCCACATGGGTGTCGTCGATTAGGTGAGAGCTGATTGGCTATTCCCTTCATTCACAGGTGAGAGATGTGGGTGGGTCTTCATATATATATATATTGTTATGGTTCTAGGAACTGTATGCATACAAACATACAGTTGTCCCGAAGTCAGTTATTCCGTGAAGTATACAGTATGTGTAGATAGAACCCCTCCTTGTGTGTAGTGGGAAGACACTGGGGTGTGTTGCGATGTTTTTTTAGTTAGATTAATAAATCATTATATCCCATCCACGACGACCGACGGTACCCTCTGCCTGCTCGCACCTTCATCTCGCTTGCTACTCTCGCATGGGCTGAACAAGCGCGTGTTCGCCTACTCGCCTAACCGGCGACTCGCCTTCCGTGGCAGAATCTTTGTGTCGTACCTTTTTGGCGAGTCTGGACACGCTAGAGTGCGCGGCTTTCCCGGATGGCCAAATCCTGCCCAGAAAGGGCGGCCCCATGGAAGCCCCGTCCAATCAGGGCGAACAGTGACGTCATCTTCACCAAGGCCCCTCCCGCTGAGGAGGATCTATAAATTACGACACCATTCGTTCAGAGTAGTCTGGTGAGCTGGAAAGTGAGTAGTCTGCTGAGCTGGAAAGTGAGTCGTCTGAGTCGTTGGACTGAACAGTCGTCGGCTGGTAGCGAAAGAAGGGAGGAAGGTCGGGAGTGGTTGCACTCTTTGGGGGTTGTTCGTTTTGAGTGTGAGAGAGCTGGGAAGACCTCGACCCGACCTGACCGGGTCTCTCGTAGGGTCCTGTCTGCAGCCCTGATCCCCGCCTTGGACTCCGCTCTACTCGACCGGGCTCTTTCGCAGAAACAGTCTCCACGCGTGCGGCCGTGGACCGAGCCGCACGACCATTGACAGGTGCCGCACCACGGAGCATCCCTTCCCTCCAACGTTCAGGTACCCGAAAGAACTGCGATCTCACTCACCTCCCTCTCTGGCTGCAAAAGGTCCTTGGCCATACATCTGGTTTATGTTTGTCTGAGAGTGCGTCTGAGTGTGTGGCGCCATCTTTAAGTAGAATTGCATGTTTTTTATTTGATCATTGTAAATCTTGCCTTTTTATTCTCGCGACAAGTCTGCTCTGTGTCTCCCTTGTAGTTGCTGTAAAATTGTCGCACTACATCTTTCTCTCATCTTCCCCTACATAACATTCCCAATAAACCTGTTTCCTGTGCCACATATTTTTTCCTCGCTTTATTGTAAATAAATTATTGTAGAAATGTTCCCAGTTCGTTTTTGTCTTTCCATCATTGGTCCAGCATGGTTCGTATCTGAGTTTTAGCGCGGTCTTTATTCCCGATATTCTGTTCATGCTAGCCGCTACGTCCTTGGTAGTTCCGCTCGGCTGCATCCGATCCGGAAAGGTGGTTGGTAGTGGAGTGTAGAGTGATCTGGATCGGGCAAGGCGTACGAGAGCGTGGTCCCCGTAGACGACACCGCGTGGTTAATTAGGTAAATTGGTTCGAGACAAAAAGACTTTACGCTACGCGGTGGAGTATTGGCGTCCAGATCGGTTAAGCGACCCGCCGCCTCACGGAATATCTGTGAGCGACGGCCTACAATTCCGGGAGTCTGGTGGGAGACGACGTAACTTCCCCCACCTAGTGGTCGTTCTCGCCACCGGTCCCGCCCGCAAAAAAAAAATAGACAAAAAAAACAACATATACAGTATATGTATATACATGTACACATACACCAATAAAAGGCAATGTGTGTGTCAGTGTGTGTGTTTCCTCCATAACTCCAAAACTATAAAACCTAGCAGCCTGAAACTTTGCAATCATACTAAGATCACTTCAAGGAAGTGCAGTAGTGAAAATTGGGTGTTTCGGTTCATTAAAACACCCCTTTTGAAGATGATTAACGGCCTTATTAAATTATATCCTTTATCAGGCGATCCTCGGCCACTTCGCTGCCTGGGGTCTTAAGGCCTTTCCTGGGTAACCTCGCTGGGGTCTGTAGCCGCCATGTTTTTTGGCCTTCTCAACCATACTTTGACTTGGAACAAGCTGCAATGATTTCTGCATGATAAAGTTTGTTTTTGGTTTTTTCCACTTTCCTCAGTCATTTTCGAATTGCTGGGTATATTGCAATGCTTATAAACGCCTGGAGATGCCAGCGTTCGTGGCTTTATTTCATTTGCATATATGAATAACTGAGAGAATCTCTTAAACTAACCAGAATTACAAAATGTAAGCTGCAGATTTGAAAGTATCAACAGCTCCGATAGTCCTGGGGCTGATTCTCAGAAGGGGCCTAAAATGAAAGTTTACTGCACCCCCCTGCCAACATAGGCTTTTCGATAAACTGGGACAAATGCCTTTGCCATGGATTTTCATCCAGCGTTGGAAAACTGGAGAAATTCACACAGACATCATGGCAGAAATTCTGCCAAGCTGCTACATGTCGGCAAGATGGTATATACGATCTATTTAAAGATTACATTGATGGTGAGGAGCCTCTGCCAAAGGATGTAACACAGCTGGTGAAGCACCACAACTGCTATGCTTCGTATGTCCTGGAGAAATCAATCAATCGACTAGAGAGGACCAGAGAGGAGACTGTCAGCGATATTCTGTCGATACTGAACCTCCCAGCGAACTACAAGATCTACAACGCCCGCATGCTTGCGGGTAAGATGCGTAATCTTGTCAAGAGGCAAAGCGACTGGTTACCAACCGCCGAAAGCATGAGGCGCTTCATCCCCTGACCCTTATTTCTCCATGGAAACATACTAAAGCTGCCGAGATTCGCACAACTGCAGCTGAAGACGTTCGCATCCATGAAGAAGAAGAGACTGGGGCATGACACATCGCACGCCAGCGTCCTGAAGTCAACAAGAGACATGTTTGGCCGTCTCCTTGTGATTGATCAAAGCCGTGAATATCTATGGAGAAGCTTCTGAGTTACCCACTTGGACCGCTCCCACTCTAATCGCCACGCCAGATGGAAGTCCAGTGAAGACAGTCAAGGCTAAATTGCTCAGAGCACTAGAAGACAATGTGCAACCTCTGACAAGTATCCCCGCGGATGCTACCTGGGTGCTTGACGCAATGGCCATCATCCATTCAGCAAAAACGCACCAAACATGACATACTCACAACTGGCCTCTTCACTCTTCAACACCATCACATCTGGTTATCCAGCTGGTGCGCGCAAAGACTGGGTAGTTGACACATACCCTGATATATCCATTAAGATCGCGGAGCGCAACCTGAGAAGCGATCTGGTATGGAAGCCTCGAAACCAAGATCCGCACAGGAACACAGAAGATTGACCAGCAGCTGAACAAGTCTCTGATGAGTGGATCCTTCAAATGTGCCCTGACAGAATCCTCCTGAATGAGTGGTCCAAGCCAGAGTATGCTGCGCAGCTGGGCCAACAAGACTGTTCGTGACAGTTGGAGAGAGGTGCTTCAGGTTGAAGGCCAATGACCAACTAACAGAAGTCCTGAAGGCAGAAGTGGCTGAACTGAGATGCACACACGAAGAGGCAGACACCAGGCTTTTGCTTCACGCAGCCCATGCAGCTGATCACGGTGCTCCTGCTGTGATCATCAAGTCCCCAGCAGTGATGTTGCAGTCATTGCCCTTTCAGTCTGCCATCGTATTAGCTCGCAGCTCATCTTTCGCACCGGCACACAACAGCGGACCCGCTACCTTGATCTTACAGCTATGGCACATACCCTGGGACGCGATATCTGCTCTGCTCTCCCAGGTTACCATGCCTTCAGTGGCTGTGACTCGACCAGTGCCTTCACTGGCGCGGAAAGCTGTCAGGACTCAAACTTCTAAAGATCGAAAATGAATTTAGAGCCACTATGAACAGCATTGGGCAGTCCTTCAGTCTGTCAGTAGCAGAACTCGCCAAGAGGAGAAGAGGCCATCTGTCCCCTGTATGGGAAGAAGCAGCACAGAGAGTCAACGAACTGAGGCATGAGATGTTTGGCGCGCATACCACAGACCCATGCAGACTTCCGCCCTGTCAAAATGCAGCCGAGTTCCACCTACGTCGTGCCAATTACCAGGCTGCCATTTGGAGAAGATGTCTCGAGAACTGCCCACATGTACCCACTCCACATGGTCATGGCTGGGATGTAGCCGGGAACGAGATCACCATCAAATGGTTAGATGTTTCTCCTGCCCCGACGTCTGTCATGGAATGTGTTAGCTGCCGGTGTCTGCGTTGTGCTGACCGGAGGTGCTCCTGTACAGAATCAACTAAGTTGCACCAGAGCATGCAGATGCAAGCCTGACCAGTGCGGGAATTCCAAAGAAACTATCGTTGATCCACTGGAATCGACATGAGACAGATGACGAATAGGACATTGAACAATTCATATGAATCCAGTTTTTCTTATCAGGTAAGTAAGATTTTGCTTAGTCTATAGGTCTTTTAACTTATTTTACACGGGGTCTGAAATGACATGGGAACGTGCTAGAAAACTGAAACTTGGCCAGTTGCTACTGCCACATGCTTATTTTATAAAAATGAACTCATTTTAATTTTTGCCTCAACAATGAGCTAATTCTGACGTCAAGAATAATTAATTTTGGCGAAATTCCGTGTTTTTAGTAGGTAAGTTTTAGAGTAAGAACCCCCCCCTTAGACAAATTGCTCCAAATTTGGTACATGTTTTTAGAAATGACATAGGATAAACGTCACCAAGTTTCAAAGTCATACCTCTAACCGTCAAACGGTATAGGCAGAAACAAATATGCCCCCCCCCCCCCCCGTGTAAAATAGGGTTAATATGTGTATTATTCAGTAATAAACATGTTTTTCAGGGTTTCGATAAACGTCCATGCAGGTTTAGTAAGTTACAATGCCTCAGCACAATACAAAATGCTTCCTGAAGCCAACAATATTGTCCTATACGAATGCTACAATACTCAATACTGCAAAAAATGTCAGGTTTTGCCAAAACGTATCACTATATGAAATGGCTTGCAATGGGTCATTTGGACACTTTTTGAAAGGGTAATGTTTTGAAATCAGATGTCTATAGACATATAAATGAAAAAACCATCAAACCTATGTTGGCAGGGGGTGCAGCAAAACTCAAAATTTTGGAATCAGCCCAGG
>CM068954.1:113001251-113012413 GCA_035128595.1 Eptatretus atami | reverse complement strand
GGACGATATCCGATCCTCAAACCGAAATAATATTTTGATGATATAGTATGAATCGTCCGTGAGAGTACATCGTGGAAAATCGTATTATATAATGCATGAAATTTCCACAAGCTCATAATTTGAAAACTATAGCACTTGCAAAAGTGATGTATAAAGCCTTTCTTAGCTATGATGAACAGGCATTTAATAATATGATTCAGGAAGGTTGAAAAAAAAAACTTATCGTTAAGAATTGTTGTGGCCTGTTCCAAGTCAAGGCATGGTTGAGCAGGCCAAAAACATGGTGGCTTCAGACCCCAGCGAAGTTACCCAGGATACGCCTCAAGACCCCATAGAAAGCGGTGACCAAGGATGCGCCTGATAAAGGATATAATTAAATAATGCCGTTAATTATCTTCAAAAGGATTGTTTTAATTAACCCAAACACACAATTTTCAGTCATGCACTTCCTTGGAGTTTCTTAGTAAGCATGCAAAGTTTCAGTCTGATAGGTTACATGGTTTGGAGTTATGGAGCGCACACACACACACACACACACACACACACACTGGTGTATGTATATGCTATATATATATATATATATATTGTTACGGTTCTAGGAACTGTTATGCATACAACCATACAGTTGGCCCGAAGTTAGTTATGCCATTAAGTCCTTGGGAAATTTCTGAAATCTGTGGGAGTTATTCTGAGGCTGCATTGGGCCTCGAGACAGATTCACTTGTCTCTTCCTTAATCCTTTCCAAAGGGATCTTGGGGATTGGGAGTAGACAGTTTTGACAGGTTAGCCGAACAAGGCCAATAAAGGGGTTGGGACACACGTAATTTAAAAATATATATAATAATAATAAATAAATAAATAAATAAAACAAAGTCTAAATTTCGTTCTTTTTTTGTTACAAGCTAATGGGGGTGGGTCTGGACAAGGACAGGCATAGGCGATAGGTCGGGGGAGACTGTAGGGTAGGACGGAGCCCGTCTTCGGACCGGCCAACGCACTACACTCCCTCCACAACCTCACGAGACCACGCCGAGGCCGGCCAGCTTCAATGTACCGACCTGTTGCACTTACCTAGTCTGCATTTGCCATGCCTTGCTTTTTTCTGCCTTTGCCTTGACTCCATTTGCCATACCTGCCCATGCCTTTGTTTGCATACCATGTCACCCAACCTTACCATGTGCTCCAGGACCATCTCTGAAAGTGTTTGCAAGGACTGCCCTGCAGGTAGTCGCATTACCGGGGACTGCACTGAGCAGCCTGGATATCTGCTTGTTTGTATAAAGGCCAGTTCAAATGGACCGGGGACTGCACTGAGCAGCCCGGATATCTCTTGTTACATAAAGGCCAGGTCAAAGGGACCGGGTTCTGCATTGGGCAGCCCGGAGATCTCCTTGTTGCATAAAGGCCAGTTCAAATGGCCTGTGAAACGGCGTGTGGCCTGCCGTGTTAGGGTGAGTTGCCTCCGGCAGCCAGGACCAAAATTAAAAAAAAAAAAAAATTCACCAACAAACGAAGGACCATTGAGGCCCTGAAGTCGCCTGTTTTATCGTTGCCTGCTGTTGCACTCCTCCCAATGTTGACTTTATTGTTCTCTCCTCAAGTCACAGGTCCTGGGCCATGGGTAGTGTAAATATTAGAAATGTGTATAGTCCTAACCCACCTGTTGTTTGTTTAGTGCTGGCAATATAGTTAAGTCGTCCGAATGAGTCTCTTAGGGCCCTGTCACACCTGACGTTTTAACCAGCAATGGCAACGTATAAAATGTATGTAAAATTTGGCGTACGCTGAAATTTGATGTTTTTTTTTTTAAGTTTTGGGCGTATTCATAACGTGTTGGTCGTATGCATAACATATTAGTAACGGGCACAGAACGTTTCGTTGTGTTATTGATAACTTTTACCAACGAATGCTTAGCCTGTTGTTGGCGTTCACATCCTATGCCCAACGATAGTTTAACTTACGCATAGCGCGCTAAACGTATTGCCGGCGAACTCGTGGCGTAGCCTGTTAAGAACCTGCGGACGCCGATTTAAATCATAACCGCCTGAGAATTTGAAGTGTCAACATCGCAGTCACACCTTGACGATTTTGCCAGCGTATGCGGCCTATGAAAAATGTGTCTAAAACACTAGGCGCACGTCAAATACGGTATAGGTAAGTTGTGTATACGTAAAGAGTAGGCTGGAAAACAATGAAGTACGCTGTCATATTACGTGGTACGTGTATACGTCGTGAAATTTCAAGCATGCTGAAAATTTTACGACGTACTCAGCGTATGGCTAACACGTTCGCATGCGTTGTCATATGTTCCTGGCACGCTCCGCGATCGTTTACACACGACGGACACACGTTACTTGTAGGTTACTCATAAGTCGAAACACGTCAAGGTAATATTAACATACCCGCAACCTAATTTTCAACCAATGGGTAACGTCCTTTTAACCTATGAGTAGCGTGCTCTGAACCTATGTTTACGTGCTTGAAACCTATGAGTAACGTGCATTGAACCTATTTGTAGCTTGCCTTGAACCAATGACTAGCGTGATATGAACCTAGGAGTAACGTGCGTTTAACCTATGTGTAGCATGCTTTGAACCTAAGTATAACGTGCTTCTAACCTTTGAGTAACATGCTATGAACCTATGTGTAACGTATCTCAAACGCACATTGTCGTATGTAGACGAATTAGATTGACGTCTTCCGGACGACCACAGCACTTACTGAACGCGTTTCTAACTTACATCTACCGTGTAATGGCGTATTGGCAGCATTAAGGGGAATTGGTATATACAAATGGGCTTCACAAGAGGAACCCATCATTGTTCCAGACTCCATGTTGAGTAGATGTCAATAGATAGTATCAGTAGTAGTAATACTATTAGCAGTAGTTGGTGTGCGCGTGACAGTAGTAATAGTAGTAGTAGTAGTAGTAGTAATAGTAGCATTGGTAGTAGTAGTATGTCTATGTCAGTAGTAGTATGTGAGCGTGATAGGAGGGGTGTGGGTGATGATGGATCCTTCTTATCATCCACGAATAGGAGACTACTTTGCACCATTGTTCGATGTTCTTTTCGGCTAATTGTTTTCCTCATTCCCACGATGAATATTTCTTTGTTTTACTTTTTAAAGTATTAAAAACGACTTTTGACAAATGCATAATGTATCTAGATGAACACAGAATGCTTCGATAACTTTATAGATAAGTTATACCAACGATTGTTTATCGTGTTTTAGTCGTCCACAACCTATGCCCAATGATAGTCTAGGCGTATGCAAAGCGTAATAATTCCCAAGCGTTATTCATAGGTTATAAATAAGTCACGGGTACCCTAAACATTACTTTGATGTGTTTCGACGGTATGAGGAACTTTCAAGTAGCGTGTTTGCGAAGTGTGAACAACGTTCGTGTAGCGTGCTTACAAAACGTTACTCATAGGTTAGAAATAAGTTTCGGGTATCGCGAATGTTAAGGCCCAGTCACACCTTGACGTTTAGCCAGCTTATGCCGATTTTTGGAAAATTTGTCTAAAACGCTGGTACACGTCGAATACGTTATGGGTAAGTTTTGATAACATTGAGAGCACGCTGAAAAACACTGCCATACGTCGTAGTACGCTGGCTTTAAACGTTGTACTTTTTTCGGTTGTTCTCAAATTTCCATGCTTGAAATTTTAAGACTTATGCCAGCGTATGACTCACACGTTCCGCATAACGCTGGCCGTAAGTTGTAGGCACGTCACGCGATCGTTGACACACGTCGACACATGTTACTTGTAAGTTACTCATAAGTCGAAACACGTCGAGGTAATGTTTAGCGTACCCGAAACTTATTTCTAACCTTGAGTAACGTGTTGTACTCACGTTACGCGATCGGTGACACACATCGACACACGTTACTTGTAAGGTGCTCATAAGTCGAAACACATCTAGGTAATGGTTAGCGTCAGTGTTCCAGACTCCCTGGTTTTTTTTTTTTTCTTCCTTCCTTCGGTATGATGGTGATTTTGACACTTCGATTTCTAGTGCGGTTATAATATAATATAATAATAGGCTGCGCGCTCAATCAGATTTAAATCATAACCGCACTGTACCTGAACACCTCATACCGAAGAAAAAAAAAAAACCTGGAGTCTGGAACACTGACGCTAACTTTACCTTGACGTGGTTTCGACTTATGAGTACCTTCAAGTAACGTGTGTCGATGTGTGTGTCAACGATCGCATATCGTGCGTACAACTTATTCCCATCGCATGCGGAGCGTGTGTCATACGGCAAGTACGTCGTAAAATTTTCAACATGTTTAAAATTACAAGACGTACTCCATTTAATACGACGTATTGATAGCGTACTTTAGCGTTCATTCACGTATACCAAACTTACCCATACCGTATTCGACGTGCGCCAGCGTTTTAGACGCATTTTTCAGAGGTCGGCATACGCTGGCAGATCGCCAAGGTGTGACTGCGATGTTGACACTTCCATTTCTGCGGCGGTTTATTATTTGAATCGCTGTGCGGCAGCCTTTTCATAACCTACGCCACGTCATCGTCGGCGATGCGTGCAGCGCGCTATGCATAAGTTAGACTATCGTTGGCATAGGTTGTGAAGGCCGACAACAGGTTCAGCATTCGTTGGTATAAGTTTATCTATAACACAACAGAACGTTCTGTGGTCCGTTACTAATACGTTATGCATAAGACCAAGTCGTTATGAATACGTCCGAATCTTTAAAAAAAACATCAAAAGTTCAACGTAAGCCAGCGTTTTAATATATCAACATGTTGTGATCATGCTTCTATATCGTCTGGCAAAACGTCAAGGTGTGACTGGGCTTTACCTCTACGTGTTTCGACTTATGAGTAACATACAATTAACGTGTGTCAACGATCGCATAACGTGCCTACAACTTATGGCCAGCGTAGCGGAAGGTGTGAGCCAAACGCCGAGTACGTCGTAAAATTTCAAGCATGCAAAATTTTTTGGACAACCAAAAAGTACAACGTTTTAAAACTAGCGTAATACACCTATGGTAGTGTTTTCAGCGTGCACCTAACGTACACAAAACGTACCCATAACGTATTCGACGTGTGCCAGCGTTTTAGACAAATTTTTCATAATCGGCATACGCTGGCTAAATCGTCAAGGTGTGACAGCCCCTTTAGTTTATTACGCAACGGACTAGGTTATTTATTTTTGGGACATGTATTCAAAATGTCGCACTCAGGGATCCATAGGTAAAATGTACTAGGGGAAACCTACACCTGCATGCCACACGGATGTTAACGACTCGGGTCGAGTCTAGCAAAAGGGAGGGGTAGTGTTACGTTTTAGGAACCGTATGCATACAAACATAGTTGTCCCGAAGTTAGTTATGCCATAAGTATATGTACAGATAGATCCCTTTCTTGTGTGTAGTGGGAAAGCAAAAGGGGTGCGTTGCGATGTTTTTTATGTTAGGTTAATAAATCTCTATATCCCTCATTACGATCCACGGTACATAGCGCTTGCAGCCTCGGTTCGCTGGCCAACAACGTACCACTGTCCACCTGCGTCTCCGGACCTCGTTTTTCCGAGGCAGAATCTTCATGTCCGCAGTTCCTTTTCGGCTTCCCCAAACGTTCCAATTCAATCTTGGTTGTACCACCGTCCACCTTTCCTTAAACACACGTGGAGTGGGCGCTTTCCCGCCTGCCGAAATTCCGCCCAGAAAGGGCTTAGGCCTCCTTCAGGGCCATGAAGGCCCTGTCCAATCAGGGCGGACGGTGACGTCAGCTTCGCCAAGGCACCTCCCCGACCCTGGGGATCTATAAATTATGACACCATCCTCAGGGTAGAGTGAGAGAGTCGGAGAGTTAGTTGTTGGTTGGGGAGGAAGAGGTTCGCTGGTTGGATTTGAAAGTTCGTCGTTCGTTGGTTGTGGTGAGAGAGTTCGGTGGGTCCGTTGGCTGGTGGCAAAGAAGGAAGGAAGGTCGTTAGTTGAGTTGATCCCTTGTTGTTGGTTGAAGGGAAGGTCGTGATCACGGAGTGCCTGCCCACGTCTCGCCTTGGCGGCCCGTCTGCTGTGCTGGTCCGAGTACATACCGACCTTGACCGGTCTTCTCGTTGGGTCCTGTCTGCTGCCCTTCACCTTGGACTCCGGCGCTCCACGCTCTCGTCTCCGTTCGCGACTTTCCAGACGTCATCCACGTCTCACATCAGCAGTGGCGGCTGATGAGCGCGTCTAGTGCTGGCCGAGCTGCACGACCTCTGTTGGGTGCCGCACCATGGAGCATCCATTCTCTCGAACGTTCAGGTACCTAAAGAACTGCGACCTCAGCACCCTCCTCCCTGGCTGCAAAAGTCCTTTGCCATTCAACTGGGTTTATTTTGTCTCAGTGTGCGTCTGATTGTGTGGCACCTGTCCTTTAAGTAGAATTGTATAGTTTTTTGATCATTGTAATTCTTGCCTGTATTATTCTCGCGACAAGTCTGCTCTGTGTCCTCTTTTGTAAGTTTGCTGTAAAATTGTCGCACATCTCTCTTCTGTCCCTGCATAACACACCAATTAATTATGTAGAAATGTCCCGTTCGTTTTTGTCTTTCCTTCATTGGTCCAGCATGGTTCGGATCTAAGTTTAGCCGGGTCTTTATCCCTGATAATCTGTTCATTCTAGCCGGTACGTCCTTGGCAGTTCCGCTCGCTGCATCCGATCCGGAGTTTGGTAGTTTGTACTCTACCGTAGTTGGTAGAGTGATCCGGTTCGGGCAAGGCGTACCGAGGACGTGGTTCCCTGGTAGTCGAAACGCGTGGTTAATTCGGTAACTTGGTTCTAGACAGAAAGCCCTAGGTACGCGTTGAGGTATTGGCGTCCATGGTCGGTTAAGCGACCCGCCGCGTCACGGAATTATCTGTGAGCGAGGCCTACAATTCCGGGAGTCTGGTGGTAGACGCTAACTTCCCCCACCTAGTGGTCGTTCTCGACACCGGACCTCCGGCCCGCAACAATATATTGCCCCCGCACATTAAACTCCCTCTGTAGACCCCTTCAGACCGCGTTTTAGTTTTATTTTTATGCCATCACGGGAGATGAAGGTCGTGGTCAAATTTATAAAAATCATATGTAGTTTTCTGAAGAAGAGTTGCAAGCCTTTGTGGACAGACAGACGGACGACGCGCCATCCCATAAGCTCCCGGAACTACTTTACAGGTGTGCTACAAACCATCCCTGGGATATAATACAAACAAACTACAGTTGGAAGCTGTCCAGGACTCAGCGTCTATCCTAAAGAGACAAAACTTTGAGAACGAAAACCTCACAGCTTGGTCCTTGAATCGTTACCCCTTACCGAAATGAAGGTGGATGCTTTGAGCCCACCCGGAAGGACTCCATTCCATATTGTGAAACCTGCATATGTAGATACCAATCAACGACACAGCACGCACGCACAGGCACACACACAGCCGATATCGTCAATTTTTCAGGAATCGGCAGGTTGGAGTCAGTGTGATTACCACTACTGTACGTACTGTATACAACCCAGAAACCTTGAGTAGCTTTCACCGAAAAACAACATTACATTTATATAGACGTTTCAGGGAGACTTCACAAACATTATTCTTTATAAACAGCTGAGAGTGATGGGTGGGAAAAAAATTGGCTCCGTAATTTAGAAAATACTGTTAATATGAACAACGCTTAGAATGGAGCGCTATCAATATATTTTAGCTGATAACCAAATTTCTTTAGAACAGGCGCGAGGACAAAGGAAAACATGAAAGAAACTCCATAAGATACGGATGAAGTTTTCCACCACGGCACAACAATAAGCATGGCATGTCCAAACACCCACGGAAGAGTCCATACAGATCAAAATCTACCCATATGTACGCAAATCCGTGTGTGCTTAATACGTACCTCAACCTGGTAGTAACTATCGACTGCACATCCCGATCAGGACACGAACCTACTGTGCAGCTCGGGGTGGCTAAGCACTCCAACGGAATGCCTGGCTTGGCAAGCGAATACATTGCTGTCGAGAGAACTATGCACCCGAAACGCCTGTGCAAATGTCCGAATTGGACAAATCACACTTTTTTTTGGAGTCGTGTCCTGGGGCTGATTCCAAATTTTGAGTTTTGCTGCACCCCCTGCAACATAGGTTTGAATGGTTTTTTCATGTTATATCGTCTATAGACATCTGATTTCAAAAACATTACCCCTTTCAAAAAGTGTCCAAATGACCCATTGCAAGCCTTTCATATAAGTGATACGTTTTGGCAAAACTCTGACATTTTTTGCAGTATTGAGTATTGTAGCATTCGTAATAGGACAATATTGTTGCTTCAGGAAGCATTTGTATTGTGCTGAGGCATTGTAACTTTACTAAACCTGCATGGACGTTTATCGAAACCCTGAAAAACAATGTTTATTACTGAATAAATACACATATACGCCTATTTTACACGGGGGGGGGGGGGGGCATATTTGTTTTCTGCCTATACCGTTGTGACGGTTAGAGGTATGACTTTGAAACTTGGTGACGTTTATCCTATGTCATTTCTAAACCATGTACCAAATTTGGGCAATTTGTCTAAGGGGGGGGGGGTTCTTACTCTAAAACTTACCTACTAAAAACACGGAATTTCGCCAAAATTAATTATTCTTGGACGTCAGAATAGCCATTGTTGAGGCAAAATTAAAATGAGTTCATTTTTATAAAAATAAGCATGTGGCAGTAGCAACTGGCCAAGTTTCAGTTTTCTAGCACGTTCCCATGTCATTTCAGACCCCGTGTAAAATAAAGGTTAAAAAGACCTATAGACTAAGCAAAATCTTACTTACCTGATAAGAAAAACTGGTGTCATATGAATGTTCAATGTCCTATTTCGTCATCTGTCTCATCGTCGGATTCCAGTGGATCAACGATAGTTTTCCTTTGGAATTCCCGCACTGGTCAGGCTTGCATCTGCATTTCTGGTCAACTTAGTTGATGTCTGTCTACAGGAAGCAACCTCCGTCGCACACGCGAGACCACCGGCAGCTAACACATTCAATGACAGACGTCGGGGCAGGAGAAACATGTCTAACCATTATGATTGGTTGTCTCCGTTCCGCGTACAATCCCACGCCATGACCATGTGGAGTGCGTACATTGGGGCAGTTCTGCGAGACATCTTCTCCAAATGGAGCCTGTAATTGGCAACGACGTAGGGTGGAACTCGGCTGCATTTTGACGAGGTGCGGAAGTCTGCATGGGTCCTGTGGGTAATGCGCGCTCTAAACATCTTCATGCCCTCAGTTCGTTACTCTCCTGTGCTGCTTCTTCCCATGACAGGGCAAAACAGATGGCCTTCCTTCTCTCTCTGGGTCGAGTCTGCTACTTGACAGCTGAAGACTCCCAATTGCGGTTCATTAGTGGCTGCTAAATTCATTTTCGATCTTAGAAGTTTGAGTCGCCTGACAGCTTTCGCGCCCAGTAGAAGGCCCTGTCGGTCACAGGCCACTGAAGCATGGTAAACCTGGGAGGGCTTAGAGCAGAGCGATATCGCGTCCCAGGGAATGTCAGTAGCTGTTACGATCAAGGTAGCGGGTCCGCTGTGTTGTGTGCCGGTTGCGAAAGATGAGCTGCGAGTAATACGATTGGCAGACTGAAAGGGCAATGACCTGCAAACATCACTGTCTGGGGATTGAATGATCACAGCAAAGAACCGTGATCAGCTGCATGGCTGCGTGAAGCAAAAGCCTGTGTCTGCTCCTTTTCGTGTGTGCAGTCTTCAAGTTCAGCCACTTCTGCCTTCAGGACTTCTGTTAGTTGTCAGTTGGCCTTCAACGCTGAACACCTCTCTCCTAACTGTCACGAACAGTAATTGTTGCCCAGCTGCGCAGCAAGTACTCTGGCTGTGGGACCACTCATTCAGTGAGGAATCTTTTGTCAGGCAGCATTTGAAGGATCCACTCATCGAGAACTTGTTCAGCTGCTGGTCAATCTCTCTGTGTTCCTGTGTTTTGCGGATCTTGTTTCGAGCCCTCTCCATACCATGCATCCTCTCAGGTTTGCGCTCCGCCGATCTTAGATTGGATATATCAGGGTAGTGTCAGAACTACAGTCTTTTGCGCGCACAGCAGCTGGATAACCAGATTGATGGTTTAAGAGTGAAGGGCCAGTTGTGAGTATGTCATGTTTGTTGCCGTTTTTTGTGCTGATGCGATGATGGCCAATTGCTCAAGCACCCAGGTAGCATCCGCGGGATACTTGTCAAGAGGTTCACATTGTCCTTTAGTGCTTGAGCAATTTAGCCTATGTGTCTTCACTGGACTTCCATCTGGCGTGGCGATTCAGAGTGGTGAGCGGTCCAAGTGGGTAACTCAAACTCTTCTCCATAGTAGTTCACGCTTGTGATTCAATCACAAGGAGACGGGCCAAACATGTCTCTTGTTGACTTCAGGAACGGCTGGCGTCGATGGTCCATGCCCCACGATCTCTTCTTCTTCAGATGATGCGAACGTCGTTCAGCTGCAGTTGTGCGAAATCTCGGCAGCTTTAGTACATAGTTTCCATGGCAGAAATAGGGTCAGGGATGAAAGCGGCCTTCATGGCTTTTCGCGGTTTGGTAACCAGCGCTTTGGCCTCGTTGACAGATTACGCCATCTTACCCGCAAGCTATGCGGCGTTGTAGATCTTTAGTTCGCTGGGGAGGTTCAAAGTATCGGACAGAAATATCGCTGACATGTTGTCCTCTCTGGTTCCCTCTAGTCGATTGTATTGATTTCTCCAGCAATACGAAGCATAGCAGTTGTGGTGCTTCACCAGCTGTGTTACATCCTTTGGCAGAGGCTCCTCACCATTCATGTATATCCTTTAAATAGATCGTATATAACATCTGTGCCCGACATGTAGCAGCTTGGCAGAATTCTGCCATGTGTCGTGTGAATTTCTTCCAGTTGTTCCAACGCTGGATGAAATCATGGCAAAGGCATTTGTCCCAGTTTATCGAAAAGTCCGGACTAAATAAGTGTTGAAATCTGTTGTGAAATCTGATAATTTAAAGAAATAACGAGTCTCATAACTCAGCCGATATACCTATTTACTTTAAGCAAGCAAGGCTATGTACCTCCTCCCCCATACATACACAAGAAAATGTGAAATTTCCAAAGCATTAAACTTATCTTTACTCTGCCTG
>CM068954.1:112986639-113001226 GCA_035128595.1 Eptatretus atami | reverse complement strand
CCATTGGGACGCAATCTCTGTGCAGAATGTTGGTGCTGCCTAAGCAGTCTCCTGGGCTATTGGGACAATCCTGGACAGGTCACCACTCCCGACACAGGATACGAGCAAGCTGGTACTTTTTTTTGCCGACCTCAGGATGACAGGCAGAATCAACCGAGACGACAGCAGAGTAAAGATAAGTTTAATGCTTTGGAAATTTCACATTTTCTTGTGTATGTATGGGGGAGGAGGTACATAGCCTTGCTTGCTTAAAGTAAATAGGTATATCGGCTGAGTTATGAGACTCGTTATTTCTTTAATTATCAGATTTCACAACAGATTTCAACACTTATTTAGTCCGGACGATATCCGATCCTCAAACCGAAATAATATTTTGATGATATAGTATGAATCGTCCGTGAGAGTACATCGTGGAAAATCGTATTATATAATGCATGAAATTTCCACAAGCTCATAATTTGAAAACTATAGCACTTGCAAAAGTGATGTATAAAGCCTTTCTTAGCTATGATGAACAGGCATTTAATAATATGATTCAGGAAGGTTGAAAAAAAAAACTTATCGTTAAGAATTGTTGTGGCCTGTTCCAAGTCAAGGCATGGTTGAGCAGGCCAAAAACATGGTGGCTTCAGACCCCAGCGAAGTTACCCAGGATACGCCTCAAGACCCCATAGAAAGCGGTGACCAAGGATGCGCCTGATAAAGGATATAATTAAATAATGCCGTTAATTATCTTCAAAAGGATTGTTTTAATTAACCCAAACACACAATTTTCAGTCATGCACTTCCTTGGAGTTTCTTAGTAAGCATGCAAAGTTTCAGTCTGATAGGTTACATGGTTTGGAGTTATGGAGCGCACACACACACACACACACACACACACACACTGGTGTATGTATATGCTATATATATATATATATATATTGTTACGGTTCTAGGAACTGTATGCATACAACCATACAGTTGGCCCGAAGTTAGTTATGCCATTAAGTCCTTGGGAAATTTCTGAAATCTGTGGGAGTTATTCTGAGGCTGCATTGGGCCTCGAGACAGATTCACTTGTCTCTTCCTTAATCCTTTCCAAAGGGATCTTGGGGATTGGGAGTAGACAGTTTTGACAGGTTAGCCGAACAAGGCCAATAAAGGGGTTGGGGACACACGTAATTTAAAATATATATATAATAATAATAAATAAATAAATAAATAAAACAAAGTCTAAATTTCGTTCTTTTTTTGTTACAAGCTAATGGGGGTGGGTCTGGACAAGGACAGGCATAGGCGATAGGTTCGGGGGAGACTGTAGGGTAGGACGGAGCCCGTCTTCGGACCGGCCAACGCACTACACTCCCTCCACAACCTCACGAGACCACGCCGAGGCCGGCCAGCTTCATGTACCGACCTGTTGCACTTACCTAGTCTGCATTTGCCATGCCTTGCTTTTTTCTGCCTTTGCTTGACTCCATTTGCCATACCTGCCCATGCCTTTGTTTGCATACCATGTCACCCAACCTTACCATGTGCTCCAGGACCATCTCTGAAAGTGTTTGCAAGGACTGCCCTGCAGGTAGTCGCATTACCGGGGACTGCACTGAGCAGCCTGGATATCTGCTTGTTTGTATAAAGGCCAGTTCAAATGGACCGGGGACTGCACTGAGCAGCCCGGATATCTCTTGTTACATAAAGGCCAGGTCAAAGGGACCGGGTTCTGCATTGGGCAGCCCGGAGATCTCCTTGTTGCATAAAGGCCAGTTCAAATGGCCTGTGAAACGGCGTGTGGCCTGCCGTGTTAGGGTGAGTTGCCTCCGGCAGCCAGGACCAAAATTAAAAAAAAAAAAAAAATTCACCAACAAACGAAGGACCATTGAGGGCCCTGAAGTCGCCTGTTTTATCGTTGCCTGCTGTTGCACTCCTCCCAATGTTGACTTTATTGTTCTCTCCTCAAGTCACAGGTCCTGGGCCATGGGTAGTGTAAATATTAGAAATGTGTATAGTCCTAACCCACCTGTTGTTTGTTTAGTGCTGGCAATATAGTTAAGTCGTCCGAATGAGTCTCTTAGGGCCCTGTCACACCTGACGTTTTAACCAGCAATGGCAACGTATAAAATGTATGTAAAATTTGGCGTACGCTGAAATTTTGATGTTTTTTTTTTTAAGTTTTGGGCGTATTCATAACGTGTTGGTCGTATGCATAACATATTAGTAACGGGCACAGAACGTTTCGTTGTGTTATTGATAACTTTTACCAACGAATGCTTAGCCTGTTGTTGGCGTTCACATCCTATGCCCAACGATAGTTTAACTTACGCATAGCGCGCTAAACGTATTGCCGGCGAACTCGTGGCGTAGCCTGTTAAGAACCTGCGACGCCGATTTAAATCATAACCGCCTGAGAATTTGAAGTGTCAACATCGCAGTCACACCTTGACGATTTTGCCAGCGTATGCGGCCTATGAAAAATGTGTCTAAAACACTAGGCGCACGTCAAATACGGTATAGGTAAGTTGTGTATACGTAAAGAGTAGGCTGGAAAACAATGAAGTACGCTGTCATATTACGTGGTACGTGTATACGTCGTGAAATTTCAAGCATGCTGAAAATTTTACGACGTACTCAGCGTATGGCTAACACGTTCGCATGCGTTGTCATATGTTCCTGGCACGCTCCGCGATCGTTTACACACGACGGACACACGTTACTTGTAGGTTACTCATAAGTCGAAACACGTCAAGGTAATATTAACATACCCGCAACCTAATTTTCAACCAATGGGTAACGTCCTTTTAACCTATGAGTAGCGTGCTCTGAACCTATGTTTACGTGCTTGAAACCTATGAGTAACGTGCATTGAACCTATTTGTAGCTTGCCTTGAACCAATGACTAGCGTGATATGAACCTAGAGTAACGTGCGTTTAACCTATGTGTAGCATGCTTTGAACCTAAGTATAACGTGCTTCTAACCTTTGAGTAACATGCTATGAACCTATGTGTAACGTATCTCAAACGCACATTGTCGTATGTAGACGAATTAGATTGACGTCTTCCGGACGACCACAGCACTTACTGAACGCGTTTCTAACTTACATCTACCGTGTAATGGCGTATTGGCAGCATTAAGGGGAATTGGTATATACAAATGGGCTTCACAAGAGGAACCCATCATTGTTCCAGACTCCATGTTGAGTAGATGTCAATAGACAAGTATCAGTAGTAGTAATACTATTAGCAGTAGTTGGTGTGCGCGTGACAGTAGTAATAGTAGTAGTAGTAGTAGTAGTAATAGTAGCATTGGTAGTAGTAGTATGTCTATGTCAGTAGTAGTATGTGAGCGTGATAGGGAGGGGTGTGGGTGATGATGGATCCTCTTATCATCCACGAATAGGAGACTACTTTGCACCATTGTTCGATGTTCTTTTCGGCTAATTGTTTTCCTCATTCCCACGATGAATATTTCTTTGTTTTACTTTTTAAAGTATTAAAAACGACTTTTGACAAATGCATAATGTATCTAGAATGAACACAGAATGCTTCGATAACTTTATAGATAAGTTATACCAACGATTGTTTATCGTGTTTTAGTCGTCCACAACCTATGCCCAATGATAGTCTAGGCGTATGCAAAGCGTAATAATTCCCAAGCGTTATTCATAGGTTATAAATAAGTCACGGGTACCCTAAACATTACTTTGATGTGTTTCGACGGTAATGAGGAACTTTCAAGTAGCGTGTTTGCGAAGTGTGAACAACGTTCGTGTAGCGTGCTTACAAAACGTTACTCATAGGTTAGAAATAGTTTCGGGTATCGCGAATGTTAAGGCCCAGTCACACCTTGACGTTTAAGCCAGCTTATGCCGATTTTTGGAAAATTTGTCTAAAACGCTGGTACACGTCGAATACGTTATGGGTAAGTTTTGATAACATTGAGAGCACGCTGAAAAACACTGCCATACGTCGTAGTACGCTGGCTTTAAACGTTGTACTTTTTTCGGTTGTTCTCAAATTTCCATGCTTGAAATTTTAAGACTTATGCCAGGTATGACTCACACGTTCCGCATAACGCTGGCCGTAAGTTGTAGGCACGTCACGCGATCGTTGACACACGTCGACACATGTTACTTGTAAGTTACTCATAAGTCGAAACACGTCGAGGTAATGTTTAGCGTACCCGAAACTTATTTCTAACCTTGAGTAACGTGTTGTACTCACGTTACGCGATCGGTGACACACATCGACACACGTTACTTGTAAGGTGCTCATAAGTCGAAACACATCTAGGTAATGGTTAGCGTCAGTGTTCCAGACTCCCTGGTTTTTTTTTTTTTCTTCCTTCCTTCGGTATGATGGTGATTTTGACACTTCGATTTCTAGTGCGGTTATAATATAATATAATTAATAGGCTGCGCGCTCCAAATCGATTTAAATCATAACCGCACTGTACACTGAACACGCGTCATACCGAAGAAAAAAAAAAAACCTGGAGTCTGGAACACTGACGCTAACTTTACCTTGACGTGGTTTCGACTTATGAGTACCTTCAAGTAACGTGTGTCGATGTGTGTTCAACGATCGCATATCGTGCGTACAACTTATTCCCATCGCATGCGGAGCGTGTGTCATACGGCAAGTACGTCGTAAAATTTTCAACATGTTTAAAATTACAAGACGTACTCCATTTAATACGACGTATGATAGCGTACTTTAGCGTTTCATTCACGTATACCAAACTTACCCATACCGTATTCGACGTGCGCCAGCGTTTTAGACGCATTTTTCAGAGGTCGGCATACGCTGGCAAGATCGCCAAGGTGTGACTGCGATGTTGACACTTCCATTTCTGCGGCGGTATTATTTGAATCGCTGTGCGGCAAGCCTTTTCATAACCTACGCCACGTCATCGTCGGCGATGCGTGCAGCGCGCTATGCATAAGTTAGACTATCGTTGGGCATAGGTTGTGAAGGCCGACAACAGGTTCAGCATTCGTTGGTATAAGTTTATCTATAACACAACGAACGTTCTGTGGTCCGTTACTAATACGTTATGCATAAGACCAAGTCGTTATGAATACGTCCGAAATCTTTAAAAAAAACATCAAAAGTTCAACGTAAGCCAGCGTTTTAATATACTATCTTTGATGATCTTGCTCATTCGTCTGAGCAAAACGTCAGGTGTGACTGGGCCTTTACCTCTACGTGTTTCGACTTATGAGTAACATACAATTAACGTGTGTCAACGATCGCATAACGTGCCTACAACTTATGGCCAGCGTAGCGGAAGGTGTGAGCCAAACGCCGAGTACGTCGTAAAATTTCAAGCATGCAAAATTTTTTGGACAACCAAAAAGTACAACGTTTTAAAACTAGCGTAATACACCTATGGTAGTGTTTTCAGCGTGCACCTAACGTACACAAAACGTACCCATAACGTATTCGACGTGTGCCAGCGTTTTAGACAAATTTTTCATAATCGGCATACGCTGGCTAAATCGTCAAGGTGTGACAGCCCCTTTAGTTTATTACGCAACGGACTAGGTTATTTATTTTTGGGACATGTATTCAAAATGTCGCACTCAGGGATCCATAGGTAAAATGTACTAGGGGAAACCTACACCTGCATGCCACACGGATGTTAACGACTCGGGTCGAGTCTAGCAAAAGGGAGGGGTAGTGTTACGTTTTAGGAACCGTATGCATACAAACATAGTTGTCCCGAAGTTAGTTATGCCATAAGTATATGTACAGATAGATCCCTTTCTTGTGTGTAGTGGGAAAGCAAAAGGGGTGCGTTGCGATGTTTTTTATGTTAGGTTAATAAATCTCTATATCCCTCATTACGATCCACGGTACATAGCGCTTGCAGCCTCGGTTCGCTGGCCAACAACGTACCACTGTCCACCTGCGTCTCCGGACCTCGTTTTTCCGAGGCAGAATCTTCATGTCCGCAGTTCCTTTTCGGCTTCCCCAAACGTTCCAATTCAATCTTGGTTGTACCACCGTCCACCTTTCCTTAAACACACGTGGAGTGGGCGCTTTCCCGCCTGCCGAAATTCCGCCCAGAAAGGGCTTAGGCCTCCTTCAGGGCCATGAAGGCCCTGTCCAATCAGGGCGGACGGTGACGTCAGCTTCGCCAAGGCACCTCCCCGACCCTGGGGATCTATAAATTATGACACCATCCTCAGGGTAGAGTGAGAGAGTCGGAGAGTTAGTTGTTGGTTGGGGAGGAAGAGGTTCGCTGGTTGGATTTGAAAGTTCGTCGTTCGTTGGTTGTGGTGAGAGAGTTCGGTGGGTCCGTTGGCTGGTGGCAAAGAAGGAAGGAAGGCGTTAGTTGAGTTGATCCCTTGTTGTTGGTTGAAGGGAAGGTCGTGATCACGGAGTGCCTGCCCACGTCTCGCCTTGGCGGCCCGTCTGCTGTGCTGGTCCGAGTACATAACCGACCTTGACCGGTCTCTCGTTGGGTCCTGTCTGCTGCCCTTCACCTTGGACTCCGGCGCTCCACGCTCTCGTCTCCGTTCGCGACTTTCCAGACGTCATCCACGTCTCACATCAGCAGTGGCGGCTGATGAGCGCGTCTAGTGCTGGCCGAGCTGCACGACCTCTGTTGGGTGCCGCACCATGGAGCATCCATTCTCTCGAACGTTCAGGTACCTAAAGAACTGCGACCTCAGCACCCTCCTCCCTGGCTGCAAAAGTCCTTTGCCATTCAACTGGGTTTATTTTGTCTCAGTGTGCGTCTGATTGTGTGGCACCTGTCCTTTAAGTAGAATTGTATAGTTTTTTGATCATTGTAATTCTTGCCTGTATTATTCTCGCGACAAGTCTGCTCTGTGTCCTCTTTTGTAAGTTTGCTGTAAAATTGTCGCACATCTCTCTTCTGTCCCTGCATAACACACCAATTAATTATGTAGAAATGTCCCGTTCGTTTTTGTCTTTCCTTCATTGGTCCAGCATGGTTCGGATCTAAGTTTAGCCGGGTCTTTATCCCTGATAATCTGTTCATTCTAGCCGGTACGTCCTTGGCAGTTCCGCTCGCTGCATCCGATCCGGAGTTTGGTAGTTTGTTACTCTACCGTAGTTGGTAGAGTGATCCGGTTCGGGCAAGGCGTACCGAGGACGTGGTTCCCTGGTAGTCGAAACGCGTGGTTAATTCGGTAACTTGGTTCTAGACAGAAAGCCCTAGGTACGCGTTGAGGTATTGGCGTCCATGGTCGGTTAAGCGACCCGCCGCGTCACGGAATTATCTGTGAGCGAGGCCTACAATTCCGGGAGTCTGGTGGTAGACGCTAACTTCCCCCACCTAGTGGTCGTTCTCGACACCGGACCTCCGGCCCGCAACAATATATTGCCCCCGCACATTAAACTCCCTCTGTAGACCCCTTCAGACCGCGTTTTAGTTTTATTTTTATGCCATCACGGGAGATGAAGGTCGTGGTCAAATTTATAAAAATCATATGTAGTTTTCTGAAGAAGAGTTGCAAGCCTTTGTGGACAGACAGACGGACGACGCGCCATCCCATAAGCTCCCGGAACTACTTTACAGGTGTGCTACAAACCATCCCTGGGATATAATACAAACAAACTACAGTTGGAAGCTGTCCAGGACTCAGCGTCTATCCTAAAGAGACAAAACTTTGAGAACGAAAACCTCACAGCTTGGTCCTTGAATCGTTACCCCTTACCGAAATGAAGGTGGATGCTTTGAGCCCACCCGGAAGGACTCCATTCCATATTGTGAAACCTGCATATGTAGATACCAATCAACGACACAGCACGCACGCACAGGCACACACACAGCCGATATCGTCAATTTTTCAGGAATCGGCAGGTTGGAGTCAGTGTGATTACCACTACTGTACGTACTGTATACAACCCAGAAACCTTGAGTAGCTTTCACCGAAAAACAACATTACATTTATATAGACGTTTCAGGGAGACTTCACAAACATTATTCTTTATAAACAGCTGAGAGTGATGGGTGGGAAAAAAATTGGCTCCGTAATTTAGAAAATACTGTAATATGAACAACGGCTTAGAATGGAGCGCTATCAATATATTTTAGCTGATAACCAAATTTCTTTAGAACAGGCGCGAGGACAAAGGAAAACATGAAAGAACTCCATAAGATACGGGATGAAGTTTTTCCACCACGGCACCAATAAAGCATGGCATGTCCAAACACCACGGAGAGTCCATACAGATCCAAATCTACCCATATGTACCAAATCGCGTGTGTGCTTAATACGTACCTCAACCTGGTAGTAACTATCGACTGCACATCCCGATCAGGACACGAACCTACTGTGCAGCTCGGTGGGGGCTAAGCACTCCAACGGAATGCCTGGCTTGGCAAGCGAATACATTGCTGTCAGAGAACTATGCCCCGAAACGCCTGTGCAATGTCCGAATTGGACAAATCACACTTTTTTTTGAGTCGTAGTCCTGGGGCTGATTCCAAAATTTTGAGTTTTGCTGCACCCCCTGCAAATAGGTTTGATGGTTTTTTCATGTTATATCGTCTATAGACATCTGATTTCAAAAACATTACCCCTTTCAAAAAGTGTCCAAATGACCCATTGCAAGCCATTTCATATAGTGATACGTTTTGGCAAAACTCTGACATTTTTTGCAGTATTGAGTATTGTAGCATTCGTAATAGGACAATATTGTTGCTTCAGGAAGCATTTGTATTGTGCTGAGGCATTGTAACTTTACTAAACCTGCATGGACGTTTATCGAAACCCTGAAAAACAATGTTTATTACTGAATAAATACACATATACGCCTATTTTACACGGGGGGGGGGGGGGGCATATTTGTTTTCTGCCTATACCGTTGTGACGGTTAGAGGTATGACTTTGAAACTTGGTGACGTTTATCCTATGTCATTTCTAAACCATGTACCAAATTTGGGCAATTTGTCTAAGGGGGGGGGGGTTCTTACTCTAAAACTTACCTACTAAAAACACGGAATTTCGCCAAAATTAATTATTCTTGGACGTCAGAATAGCCATTGTTGAGGCAAAATTAAAATGAGTTCATTTTTATAAAAATAAGCATGTGGCAGTAGCAACTGGCCAAGTTTCAGTTTTCTAGCACGTTCCCATGTCATTTCAGACCCCGTGTAAAATAAAGGTTAAAAAGACCTATAGACTAAGCAAAATCTTACTTACCTGATAAGAAAAACTGGTGTCATATGAATGTTCAATGTCCTATTTCGTCATCTGTCTCATCGTCGGATTCCAGTGGATCAACGATAGTTTTCCTTTGGAATTCCCGCACTGGTCAGGCTTGCATCTGCATGCTCTGGTCAACTTAGTGATTCTGTCTACAGGAGCAACCTGCCGTCGCACACGCGAGACAACACGGCAAGCTAACACATCATGACAGACGTCGGGGCAGGAGAAACATTCTAACCATGTATGATGGTGTCTCCGTTCCGCGCTACATCCCAGCCATGACCATGTGGAGTGCGTACATTGGGGCATTCTCGAGACATCTTTCTCCAAATGGAGCCTGTTAATTGGCACGACGTAGGTGGAACTCGGCTGCAGTTTTGAGAGGCTGCGGAAGTCTGCATGGGTCTGTGGTAATGCGCGCCAAACATCTTCATTGCCCTTCAGTTCGTTGACTCTCCTGCTGCTGCTTCTTCCCATACAGGCAACAGATGGCCTTCTTCCTCTCTGGCCGAGTTCTGCTAACTTGAAGACTGAAAGGACTGCCCAATGCGTTCATTAGTGGCTCTAAATTCATTTTCGATCTTTAGAAGTTTGAGTGCCTGACAGCTTTCCGCGCCCAGTAGAAGCACCTGTCGGTCACATGGCCACGGAAGGCATGGTAACCGGGGGTGAGAGCAGAAGCAGATATCGCGTCCCAGGGATGTCAGTAGCTGTTAAGATGCAAGGTAGCGGGGTCCGCTGTGTGTGTTGCTCGAGTTGGAAAGATTGAGGTCTGCGAGTAATACGTATTGGCAGACTGAAAGGGCAATGACCTGCAAAACATCACTGTCTGGGGACATTGAATGATCACAGCAAGGAGACCCGTGATCAGCTGCATGGGCTGCGTGAAGAAAAGCCTGTGTCTTCCTCTTCGTGTGTGCAGTCTCAAGTTCAGCCACTTCTGCCTTCAGGACTTCTGTTAGTTGTCAGTTGGCCCTTCAACCTGAACACCTCTCTCCAACTGTCAACGAATCAGTAATTGTTGCCCAGCTGCGCAGCAGTACTCTGGCTTGGACCACTCATTCAGGAGGAATCTTTTGTCAGGCAGTCATTTGAAGGATCCACTTCATCAGAGACTTGTTCAGCCTGCTGGTCCAATCTTCTGTGTTCCTGTGTTGCGGATCTTGTTTCGAGCCTCGTCCATACCAGCATCGCTTCTCAGGTTGCGCTCCGCGATCTTAGATTGGATATATCCAGGGTAGTGTCAAACTACCAGTCTTTGCGCGCACACAGCTGGATAACCAGATTGAATGGTTTAAGAGTGAAGAGGCCAGTTGTGAGTATGTCATGTTTGTGCCGTTTTTTGTCTTGAATGATGATGGCCAATTGCGTTCAAGCACCCAGGTAGCATGCCGCGGGATACTTGTCAGAGGTTCACATTGTCCTTCTAGTGGCTCTGAGCAATTTAGCCTGATGTGTCTTCCTGGACTTCCATCTGCGTGGCGATTCAAGAGTGGGAGCGGTCCAAGGTGTGGTAACTCAAAGCTCTTCTCCATAGTAGTTCCGGCTTTGATCAATCATCAAGGAGACGGCCAAACATTCTCTTGTTGACTTCAGGAACGCTGGCGTTCGATGGTCCATGCCCCACGTCTCTTCTTCTTCAGTGATGCGAACGTGCGTTCAGCTGCAGTTGTGCGATCTCGGCGAGCTTTTAGTACATAGTGTCCATGGCAGAAATAAGGGTCAGGGATGTGAAGCGCCTCATGCTTTCGGCGGTTTGGTAACCAGCGCTTTGGCCTCTTGACAGATTAACGCATCTTACCCGCAAGCTCATCGGGCGTTGTTAGATTTGTAGTTTCGCTGGGGAGGTTCAGTATCGACAGAAATATCGCTGACAGTCTCCTCCTCTGGTTCCCATCTAGTCGATTTGTATTGATTTCTCCAGACATACGAAGCATAGCAGTTGTGGTGCTTCACCAGCTGTGTTACATCCTTCTGGCAGAGGCCTCCTCACCATTCATGTATATCTTTAAATAGATCGTATATACATCGTGCCGACATGTAGCAGCTTGGCAGGAATTTCTGCCAGTGTCTGTGTGAATTTCCCAGTTGTCCAACGCTGGATGAAATCATGGCAAAGGCATTGTCCGCAGTTTATCGAAAAGTGGATGGATGGTGGGCTTGGGATTCTAGGATCCTGAATTCAAATCCCGCTTGGCCGTTAAATTAATACCAGGTGGAGTTGACTCAGCCTGACATCCTTCTGAGGTCGGCAAAATGAGGAGCAGCTTGCTGGGATGTCCCGGTGTGTTTCCTTGGTTTAGAGTAGGTACACCGTATCCCTGTGTCTCGTTAGAGGTGACTAAAGGGTTGGTGTCAGGAAGGGCATCCGGCCATAAAAAGCATTGCCTCAAAAAGGGAACCATGATAGAAGATTGTCATGGGACCGGCAAGGCTAACCCCTGCTCTAGCAGGGAAAAATGTCCTTAAAATGTTTGTGTATGTGTGTATGTGTGGTGGTTTGGATTGTTGTTGACTGGTTCTTCTTTTGATACCAATAAAGAACCATAAGAAGAAGGACACTGGATTTGTATGGGAATAACCACTTGTTCAAAACACCTATTTTTTATTATACTGGCCCAATAAACACCAGGGTGGGGAGTTAGTTCACTTGGAATCTGATTTTATAACTTCTCCTATGAAAAAAGAAAGATCAAACGTTAAAACTATCACATCCAGGAAGCAACATGTTCAACTGGCAAAACTCGGTGAGGACTTGTGCAAACACGGTTTGGTGCGGAAAAAACGCTGAACAAAGGCATCCTGGACAAACCGTCATGCGGAGCATTTTCCGCTGAACAAAGGTTGGATTGATTGTCTGTAACAATCGATGTAGGTTTTTAACATGGACGTTTTAATATTCAATCAAACCATGTTCAACCTGTTCATGTTCTGCTCATCTCTCCAGATCATTATTGACCTTGTACTGAAAATTATTGACTTGTACTGACCAAACCCAATAAACTTCACACTACTTGTGCGTGTACATAATGGTGGAATGTTTGACATCTTTATTTGTGTTTTACAGGTATAATCAGCAGTGTGCTTGTGAATACCTATGGCAGCAGACCCGTGGTTATCATTGGGGGAGTGTTGGCCAGTAGTGGTATGTTCTTGGCATCCTTCTGCACCAGCATCGTGCAGCTTTACTTCTGCGTCGGAGTAATTGGAGGTGATTGTTTTTCAAGTTTATTCACATTATCTGAGTACCCAGCCTGTTTTTCAACAACACTTTCTAAGTCAATGTGAATCCAAGTTTGTACAGATGTTGCCATTTGTTCCCAAGTCCAGAACGATCTGTAAAACTTCATGAAGATTGATCATTGTTTTATATTTATTTTGCTTCTTCGATAAGGAGAATGAATGAGGAGGAGAATTATCCACTTTTCAACTACTTGGTTAAACCCAAAAAGGAACATTTTGTTGTAAACCTTTTTCATGTACATTTTATTTTTTCCTTAAAGGAGCGAGAAGAATGAGTTTCCCCCGATTCAGAATTTATTCCTTTTGGAAAGGAATCGATCCATGGATGTTTTTCTCACCATAATCTCTGTTGAGCGTTTTTTATTTTTTTTAAATTTATTTTCATTGATAGAAAAACAACCAACAAAGCTAAACATGTGTACTTTGGCCCCAAGATCAAAGTACACTAAACAAATCTTTGTACACATGCACCTTGACCTTGAGGCCAAAGCTTATGGTCGTATTAAATACATCCTAGCGCACAAGCAAAAAATGCATGATTCTACCAGAAATGTGTTTTATTCTGGGACCACTGGTCATCACTCTGTTGAGAGGTCCCTTTTTAATGGGAAAAAAGTTTTTAAAAAATCAGATGTACCAAAGCACTGCACTTCCACCCGAAGACCAAGAGATATGGTCAAGCTAAGCTAATATGCATACACCTTGGCTCGGAGGCAAAGGTTGGTGGCCATTATTAAAACGTATACATCCCAGCACACATGGGGCAGAATGCATGGTCATAATAACTAACTTACACCATTTGGGAACCATTGTGTGGAGTAGATTCTCCTCAAGAGTTGAGTTGGCAGGTCGTTTCATAAGAGTACGTACAATTAGCACCTCTGAACTGAAATGGTGATCAGGAACCTCTGCCACATCTGCACTTGCTGCAACGGTTCTGGCCAACAGGGGTGCCTGGCCACACATCCACCTCTGTTTAAATTATTTATTTTCATATATCCTAGCATATCTTGATTCTTTAATCATGCACCTGTTTATAATTTCATTTCCAATCACAGTAAATGTTTGGGTTCTTCAGCCTTTCGATAAAGGGTTGCACACCCAAAATGTCGGCTGTTTACTTTCTGTTCTTATGGTGGATTTTTCGACCCTGATTCTTTCTCTTTTTAAGATATTTCACTGATGCAGGCTATCTTTTTAATAATAATTATGTGTTCTTCTGTGACTCTTTCAATATGTCTGAACATAAATGTCTCCTTCGTTGTTTGAGAAGATGCTTGAATAACAATCTTGATCATATTTCTTCCATTATTCATACTTGTGCATTTCAACTCAGAAACGCCATCGTCTCCCAGTCAAGGTTTTTTTTTTTCAGCCGCATTACTTTTCTGTCGACCTGTCTCCGTGAAAATTGATTCCTAAGGGTTTTGTGATTTCCACTAATTTGAATATTCACAATTTGAGATGCAGCGTCATACTAAACATTATCATCAATGCTCACGTCGATTGATGCAAGTCACAAAGGAATGTTATGCCGAAGTGCCTCATTTCATCATCATACATTATGAAACATCGACAGCATTTGCAGAATTTGTGCTTGGAGCATCACCACCTTTTTATGATCTGCAGATTTATTCACGATTTCATCCATCCATTGGGACCATACATGGGCATCAATCCCGGGGGGGGGGGGTGACGGGGGGACATGTCCCTCCCACTTTTTTTTTACCAGGGGGGACAGAGTTAATTTGTCCCACATTCGAGTCCCATGCCTATTTGAAAAAGGCAAAAAAATCAAGCAATAGCTGTTGGTAGCAGCGATAAGCCTTCGTTGCTATTCTTGTCATTATACCATGCAGCCCACACTGTCGATATACCTCATGTACTGTACATGTATGTACGGTGCATATAGGGGGCGACGGTAGTGTACATCATGTACACTACCGTCGCCCCTATATGCACGTCTCTTCTACACACGGCGCTGGCTGGCTGCTCACTCACTGATGGCAGCTCTGTGCTCACATTCATACAGTGTACACAGCTGAAAACGAAACTAGGAATTCCAGTAGGTACCTACGTTGAGCATATGCGTTCGGCTCAGCGATGTGTCACAACTTGCGTCGCTACAGAACGGGGCACAGGTCATTAGACGCCTAACATGGAGAAGCAAAATACC
>CM068954.1:112925936-112941556 GCA_035128595.1 Eptatretus atami | reverse complement strand
GGGTTATCTGGCCGGCCGTCCGTACATACATACATCTGTCCGTCCATGATAATTTACTGTTTTGTCTGCAACTGCTTATCCGATTAACATGAAAGTTTCACTATCGGTGCGACTACTCATGTAGAATTTTTTAATGATAATTATGATGTCATAGGTCATGTGGTGTGGCAGCCATGTTGGAAAAAAGGAAAAACCTTGGACCTCTGTATCTCAGAACCCGCTCCATGGAAAAAGTTGAAACTTGGCACGTCATGTACTCCCCGTCATAATTGACGTCATAAAATCTTTAAATGACGTCTTAATTGCATCCGTCGAACACTTTATTCGATCAGTATGAAAAATTTTGAGGGTCATCTACGGATAAATTGTAATGGGGGGGGGGGGGAATGATGACTTAATTGGTCACGTGGTTCGGCAACCTTTTTTTTTAACAATAAAACCTTTAGAAACCCTCTTTTCAGAACGTCTTGACAGATTGAGAGGAAACTTCACCCACATGTTCCCCAAGCGTTGGATACCAGGTTGTTCAAGATTAATCAACAGGTCATTTGGTCCGGGAGCCATATTGGGTTGAATGAAAATCTTTAAAAATAATTCTTTCTCTTGAACCACTTCATCAATTGGCATGAAACTTCACAATTATGATCCATTGCTCATGGAGAATATATGTTTTAAATTTCAACCTGATTGGACGCATGGTCTGGCAGCCAGAATTATTTAATGTTTGAATCTGGTTCAGGGATTTAAATCAAACTTGGTACAAGTATGTGTGTGTCATGATGTAATAATGTGGGCAGAAAAAAGGAGACAGATATGGTGGCATTGAGAGTGCCGTTCTAGTTTTTAATATGAAATGGGCAAAGCCTAGAAACAAGCGACACATTATGGCTTAGAGAGGTTCTTCTTATTGATATTCATTTTTGGTCTGGTATCTGCTCGACATGCTTCCTTTTTTTTTTTTTTTTGCTCAAACTAATTTGTATCTCTGGCTTGTTATCCTAGTTGGCTTTATTGGTTTCTAGTTTACAAAAGATAATGTTGTGGATTCTCACCCGCCCTGGCGTGCGGGCGACCGCCTTAGCTATTGCGGCCGCGTGCGCCCGCCGTACGTGGCAATCTAGTCGCAGCTTCCGCATCAACGCTGAAATCCAGCTACAAGTGTGTTTTTAACCAACCCACAACCTTGTTAATGCTCTGGGTCGATCGCCGAATTGCCGATTTACCTAATTATTCGCGGACAGACTACCGAGAGGTTGTACCTCAACGAGATCTGCTCAGAAACGAGCCGCTTTAAGCAGCTCTTTCCGTCTGCGATTGCCGAGCGCTTTATTATCGCCAAGCCCCGTTGGACCCGATTATCTTATCGGTGTTAAAAACCAGCTATTATTCCGAACGCAATTATGGCAGTTTAATGGAGGAAGGACGCAACGAGCAGGTGAATATTCAAACAATGGGGGTATTTATTGTACACGCATGCAGTCAATGAAGCAATGGGGGGGGGGGGGCGGGGAATGGGGACAGAACACGAGCAAAAAGACCTACAGCCGTTGTTTACTCATTTACATACATGCACTTAACAACAATTCTACTTATTGGACAAGGCGCCACAGACTTCCATGCAAAACCCCAGAAAAGAAAAGGGAGAACAGGGCCCGTAAGCCTTTAATGTTTCTCAGAGCTTGGAGACCAAAGGAGCTCTGAGAGGCCGTGCAGGTTACCTGCCACCCTCGTGGTGACTCGCTGGGCCCTGGTTCGGCGACCCTCGGTATCTCTGCCCGCACTCCGCTAGACTCCACCAGTGCCTTCAACGGCGCCTCCAACGGCGATCCGGCTGGCGACTCCTCTCTGGCTTCTACTCGACCAACTCCTCTGTCCAATTCCACTCACTCCGGACTCCAACACTCACTCTGGCGCTCTCCACACTGACTCGCCAAGGAGACCAAGGAGAGAGACTCTCATCAGCTCGCCAACTGCCCACTCTCTCTCCAACCGCCCACTCGCCAACCGCCCACTCTCTCTCCAACCGCCTACTCGCCAACCGCCCACTCTCTCCAACCGCCCCGTGTCGGCGTCTCTCCAATCGCTCTCTTGCCACCTCCGAACAAGGCGTTGTATCGCCCCAAGGGGAGGGCCGCCGTGGGCTCTTTCACCCCAAATCAGTGCCCTCCCTACTTCACCTTTGAACATTTACCAGGCTGGATCTGCCCTCCTCCTTCCCGGCGCGGGGGGAGGGAATCCCAGGCGTGATTGGGATGTCTCTCTTCGGAGCATCTTGTTTTTTAACCGTTGCTTTTGTTCTCTGGAGGAGGGCTGGTGTGTTGTGGAGATTGATGAGGTTGTTGAGATGTCGTTGTTGCAGTGTGGTTGGCGCTGTGGTGGGGATGGCGTGGTTGTTGAGATGTCGTTGTGGTGGTGGAGGTGGTATGGGTGTAGTGGTGTCGTTGGAGAGATGCTGTTTGTTTGAAAGAGATGTTGGCGGTTGTGGAGAAGGTGGTGAGGAGATGTTGTTTAAAATAAAGATAGAAAAGAATAACACTACCTCTAGATTCACAGCCCGGCACACGAATAATACCCTTTCGACATTGGTGGGGAAATGTAATTGGACACACACTTATCGGCATAACTGATCTTCGGGGAACCTGAAATGGTGATCTGTGAATTTCCACAACCGTAACAATATCAATAAATCAAGATTGTTTTTCCTTTTATTTTGCCAAATAGATCCAAACACTGTGGATTATAGGGTTTCTTCTTCTTCTTAATTTTGGTTCTGGTATCGACTTGAGCGTGCATTTAAGGCAAACAAATTTTTATCTCCCGAACATTCATTGGGACCAGTAGGTGACATGTATCACAAAGCAATCTTCGCTCTTATTCTTATAAGTTTTTTATTATTAATTTTGGTCATCCCAACAGATTCTGAACAAGTGTTCAGCAGAAAATGAAGTAACATATTAGGATTCCCAATGGAAAGGTTTACACTATTCCTGCTCTCTTCTCTCACATCTTTCATTATTCACACCTATCTTTATGGATTTCTGCATTATTTTTCATCTGCATTTGTGGACTTGACATGCATTTGATTTGTAATGTGCATTGTGCAGAAAGAAGTGTCCATTTTTTATGCAAGTCAATCATGTTCGACCAAACAGCCTCCCCCCGCCCATAACCTTGTTGTTTGTTTTTTTTTCCTTCTCACAGAACGGCTGCCGATGGTCAGAAAGGTGACAGGCAGGTGGGAGGCCAGGTTGTGACAGCACCTCCACCTCCTCTCACATTGTTACAACGCTTCACAAAAATTTTCGATCTGACGCTCTTCCACCACAGAGGGTTTGTTATCTACCTCTCTGGTAATGTGATCATGTTCTTTGGATTCTTTGCGCCAATAGTGTTTTTGGCACCGTATGCCAGGCATTCTGGTGTGGACGAGTATTCATCCGCATTCCTCCTCTCAATTCTTGCATTTGTGGACATGGTGGCTCGACCAAGCACAGGCTTTCTTGCCAACTTGCCAAGCATCCGCCCACGGATCCAATACTTCTTCGCATTTGCGATAACCTTCAACGGTGTATGCCACTTGCTTTGCCCACTCGCCACAAGCTATTTGGGCATGGCAATGTATGCCGCGTTCTTTGGTGCTGCCTTTGGTATGGTCAGTGCTATGCTCTTCGAGACTCTCATGGATCTCGTCGGACCTGAAAGGTTCTCCAGCGCAGTTGGTCTTGTCACTATTGTTGAATGCTGCCCAGTGCTCCTTGGGCCACCCATTGGGGGTGAGTTACAAGAGTCGTGGGAGCCACAGTTCTTGGTGATCATATAATTTGTATTTTAACCCTGAATACTCACACATGTAACACACATGTGAAAATTCCCCAAAAATCTGTGTCAAGTCAAAGCTCATGGAGGAGCAAATCACGAGATTTGCTTCCCAAATAACGCCCATTGCAGACATTTGGTTATGAGTCCCCATTGAACTTGATCCGAAACGGGGCTTATGATTTGGTCTCGATTTTCATGTCCATGCGTGTGTGCATCCGTAATCATAGTTCAGGCATTTATGGACAAATTTTATTCGTACTTGGCACAAAGACAACATGTGGTGATATACATATGCATATCATTTTGTTTTGCGATGCAATCAAAGATGGCCGACTGGATGTTGAACACGTCCTCAACCATTTCTCGACATGCATTTACCGATGTTGTTCAAACTTGGAAAACAGATAAGGAATTATGGCTTGCGTATAGATGCATGTCATTTGTTTTCGAGATCGGATCCAAGATGGCCAACTGGTGGCCATTTTGTTACTTAAATGTGTCCCCAACCATTTCTCAGATCTGCATGGTCTGATTTTGTTCAAAATTGGCATAAGCACAGTACATGATGGCATACATGTGCACCTCACTTTATTTTGTAATCTGATCAAAGATGGCTGACTGGTAGACTGGCGGCCATTTTAGATGGAAAAACCCCAATGTTGATTGAACACGTCCTCGACCATTTCTCGGAAATGCACTTACCAATATTGTTCAAACTTGGCGCACAGAAAAGGATTGATGGCTTACATTTGCACCTCATTTTCTTTCGAGATCAGATCCATTATGGCCGACTGGCGGCCATTTTAGTTGTAAAAACCCCGATGTTGATTGAACACGTCCCCAACCATTTCTCGGACATGCATTAACGATGTTGTTCAAACTTGGCACAAGCACAGTACATGATGGCATACACGTGCACCTCACTTTATTTTGATCAAAGATGGCCGACTGGTAGACTGGCGGCCATTTTAGTTGTACATAAATATGGGCTTGCCCTTTAATTTTGTACAGCAAAAATACATTGGTTCTTGTTAACTTTCAAGGATAAAGACCATTCAATCCAATGGCTCCACCTTCCCTTCAGAACACTTTAACACATCATCTTTGCTTTGGAATACAACTACAGTAATTCTGCCACGAACTCTAACTTGCAAATGAGACTGTCATTCCTGCTTCTAACTGCTGGTGATCATTTACTATTCTTGCACATCCTCAGGCTGGCTGGTGGACATAACAGGTGACTACAAGTACATGTATTTGGTTTGTGGCATCATCGTCATCACTGCTGGTGTATACCTGTTCTTTACCAATATGTACAACTATCGCATGATTGAGCATGAAAAACAGAAAGCATGTAAGGAGGCTGCGACCACAACCCAGCTGGCCGAACGGACCGACGATCATGTGGATCCACTGTCCCTGCTTGGATCTGATGAAATACGAGAGAGTGCAGCGTGACCTTGTGTAGATTATGGTTGACCGGGTGCCTGTAACGGAGAGTTTTTGTTTTTTTCTGCTACATTTCATTAAGTCAGGTTCCACAAAATGTAATTTTAAAGTTTATTGTCACAGCATCTTATCATTTTCAATATCGAATGAAGAATTGTGTAGCTTTGATTATTTGATACTCAACAACTTGACCTGCCACACTTCCAACAATACGTGACTTTCGAAATGTCGTAATCCACCACTGAATGCTCAGTGCACATGGACAGAAACCCCCTAGTAATGAGGTCCATCAGGGCAGCTAGTTGTATATCGTTTGCCAGATAAGGATTGAAGCATGAAACGGCTCGCAGAGCTTTCAAAGAATCCGAAAATACTTGCAAATGTACCTGTGAAAAAGGAGTGTGCTTCTGCACAAAGAAAAAGTTGGAAAACTTTCTAATCAACTCGTCCAAAAAGTTGATATCTTGCAGCCGGGACTGCAAAAACTCCCATTGATGTGGGCCGTGAAAGGCCCAAGATTTGTTGACTGGCGGGTTCTAACCAAACCTTCGTGCTTAACACCGATGGGAAAGTCATATCTGGGGCTTGTAGATGCAGAGCCAATAATTTTAATGTGCACGAATTGTCATTTTTTTGCCATACATTTAATAATATATTTGTTTAGAACTATGGATTGTATTTTTAGGTCATCTCTATCATCTCAGTAGAGATGACCTAATAACCCCAGTCTCGAAGTCTGTCCTCCCGTCGTACGTCCGTCCGTCCACAATCAAACCGAGTGGAGACAAATAACCAATAGTGGAATGGATAGAGGTCGATGAGACATGCAAAACGATATAACTTTCAAGGTCGTCCAAGGTTGACGTCAACGTCACGAGGCTGTCAAAGTTGCGAAAATCGTTGATTTCAAATCGTATCTCCTCCTCATTTATCAAGAGAGATCAAATGTTATTAGTGATTCAGATACTACGGACTATTATCTAGAACAACACGAGCCATTTTTTTGAAATTTGCTCTCGTTCCGATTTTATAGCCCTTCAAACTTCGTTCTGATTCCCCGTATGGGCCGTTCATAAAGTACATACAAAAATAAAAGTATTAAAAAATTAAGAACCGGGACCTCTGAGACAAATATTACATTTGAAGCTTTTGTCAGATTTAACAAAAACAATGGAACACAAGTTTATATGCACACTTACTTTCATTTATGACATTAACATTGTTTTGAATGTCAATTTGTACTTTTATTTTCATAAATGACATGTGCTGTGATATTAAAAGAAAAAGGTAAATTACACCGCAAGGGACTGCATTGTCATGGCTTACAAACATCGGTTCATAAGGAACTGCTGGCTTTGCAAGCGATTAATTAGCGATGTATGAGGGGGGTGGGTGGGTGGTTTTGAAACCCGGAAGTAGAGCGTACGTACTTTATGAACTGCCCCTATTCCAGTCTGGCACAGAGTTACTTTCGACCTCTGGCAGAGATGACCGGCACTCCCGCTCGGGGGTATTTTTAATAGGCCCAGTTAGTGTGTATGTGACGTGTCGGGTATATGATCCATGTCATGATGTTTGTTTTGGGGTAGAAAACTGCCATGTCAAGAACATGACTCATGTCATTGTGTGTGTGTGTGTGGTGGGGGGAGGGGGGGTGGTGGGGAGGTAAAAAAAACTGGTTTGTCAGGTACATGATTTGGGTGCGAGGTTTTTTTTTTTGTTGTTGTTTTGGGGAAGGGAGGGGGTTAAAAACGGCATTTTTTTAAGTGTTTCTCTGTATTAAACAGTAAAGGCCCTTTCAATTGAAATGTCAGTGGCCATTTTGAACTAAATTTCTGGTAGCCAACTTGAAAATAAAAGCCGGTGGCCATTTTGAAAGAAATAAAAGCCGGTGGCCATTTTGAAAGAAAAAAAAAAACAACTAAAAAGGGCTTCCTCTTTTCTTTTTTAAAAATCTGGACGATCAACTGGTATTTATTTATTTTTATTTGGCCTTAAGAGACTTTCATTCTCAGATTTTGTGCCGGCAACACCAGGTTTAAAAGTGCACTGCGAGCCGAACCGTGTCAGTGAAATGCATACAGTGCATGTGCTAAAGGCCTCCAGCATTCATACGTCATTTTAAAAGTCGCGTATTTGTGGATTTAGATGATTTTGTGTTTTTTTTCTTAAAATTGGTTGACAAGTTGAAGTAATCTGAGGTTTTTTGTTGTTGTTGTTTGTTTTTTGTTTTTGTTATCCCCCCTTCCCTCCACTGATGGTGGTGATCACTACCAATATGCTTGGTTTCATATGAATGGTCAATTTTAATATTTTGTTTTGTAATACATGTGCAAACTTAACGATGTAATTATTTCCCCCTTTTCCCCTCAAATCTGCAATGGCTTATCTGGGAAACTTATTTTGACCCAGAAACAAGCTTTCCATAAGGTGGTGCTTATCTCAGGCCTGTTGAGGCTGCTAGCTTGTGTACCAAAGCAACAAACACCATTGTGTGCGAACAACACCGGCTGCTTACTACTATTATAAGATATGTCATGAAAGCTTGATTGTCTGTTTTTTTTTTCTGTATTGTAAAAGATATAGGTCACAAAAGCAAGTATATTTTGGATGCAAAAGTATTACATTGACTCGGTAATTTTGTACATACACCCAGTCAATCAAAATTGGTTCATCGTTTTGTGAACCAATGTAGCTTTATTCGAAACACTTATTTAGCACAACTGCTTCCTTTTATTAGCAGTTTTATTTTATTTTATTTCTATACTGCCATTATTTCAGGCTTTTTACTATTTAAAAAGAACAGCCTTTAAATAGAATGTTACATTCTTAAAGTAGCATTTGTGTATGCATTTGATTCATCTTTTTCTTTCAACACATTTCCAGCAGCTCCTCAATGCCCAACTGAGGTTGTATCCACATTTGATGTCACAAAATGAGCCAGCTGGACTTGTAAAGATGCCTCGTACAACCAAATGGACTCGGCTACAAGCTATTAAAAGCAGTTAGATACGTGTGCATGTGGTTCCACGTGTAATAACTTATTTGGAGCTTCCTTTGAAGAAAGACCTTTAAAATTTGAAGTGTGGGTACAACCACAGAATGGTTCTTGTAAAGTGCTGCTGGACACGGTAGAGAGTTGGTAGAAAGAAAGTTGATGCACTGCCACACGACAGCACAGAGGATGGTTTATATTGATTATTGCACCCGTTGTTTGTCAGAAATCTATACCTTCTAGTTGTATCCGATTGTCTCCTTTCCCTCCCTGCCCTCCTCTCTTTCATAAAGAGGTTTCAACTTCATGCTTATCCTACTTTGTCACCAGTTTTTGTTGGCCTTGTATGTTGTGTATATAAATGAACAAAGCCAAAAATGAAATCACTTTTGCTGGAGAGATGATGGTGTTTCTTTTCAATCAGCCCAAGAGCTTGGTATATGATGGAGGCTCAACTGCCTTGTACACATCCTTTCCTCCAACTCCACGAGGTAAGACATTTTTAAATACAAAAATCTAGTCTGATGGGGTAGTTAAATGACAGAGGGCAGCAGGTTAACAGACTGACAGGGGAACAGATATAGACACGAGACAATAACATCACAGGAGTGGATGAGTGGCAGAAAGGGGTGGGGTAATGCTTTTTTTTAGCAAGAATAGAAGAAAACAGTGGTGGACAAGGAAGAAATTGTGAGATGATTGGCCGCACTCATGAAAGACCGACAGAGCTCCATGGTAGAATAGAGGGATTAATGAATGGAGGTGAGTGTAAACCCCAGAACTGGGGAAGGTAACCAGGTATACTATTCTGGAAGAACTTGTGTGGCATTGTGTGGACTGGAGGGGGGGGGTGGGGGGGGGGACAAGATGGTGGGATGAGCAAGGCTTAGATAGAAATGAGGTGAAAGAAAATTAGAGTGGAATGACCAACTAGTCTTACTCGTGAACACTAATGTCGATCTGATTCTGATTATGGTGAGTGAGGAATAGAGCTTGGGATTTGACGTCTCAGATATATACCAATAACATGGAGAGCTTTGGACTTGACTGCCTCCAGAGGAGCAAGCTGAGAAGCAGCTGTGCCAGATCAGAGTGTAGGGAAATACTGTGATGCTTTGGATGAAGGTCTTGTCCACTATGATGAGCTGAGTCACTCAGAATGGATCTTGCTCTGCAGATATCAAGGTGTCAGCCTACCTTGGAAGCTAATCTGTTAATGTGGTCCTGCAAAGATGGGTTGTGGCAGATTGTGAGACCTAGGAGCTTTAGGCAATGTACCTGTTCCAGACAGACATTGGCCAGAGAAGTAAAGTGGGGAGTTTGAAAGCCAATCCTCATCATGGGACAGAGGGAGAGCATGGGATTTGCCTGTGTTGATGTTGCAGGTATTTGACCAACAGCTTGATTTCTTAGACAAGGCAAACACAAGGAAAAACTAACATTTTTTCCAGTCTAGGTTTTCTCAGTGGATTCATCATCCTGAACCCATACCATTTGATATGAGCTTGGGGGCCACCCAGAATTTTGCCTCAAATTCAAGATGGTGGCCAAAATCCAAAATTGCCGCCAAAATTACCTTTAGGAGATTTATAGCGAACGCAGTGAGCTTCATACTTAACGCGTGCACGTGAGAGAATAGGAAACAACAACAACAACACAATACCCCTGGCTATTTGGAATCCGTGCATTGGATATGACCTTTTGCTTCCGGTTGTTGTTAAACGCTGTGCGGTGTACAACACGATTGGTTTTATTTATATCTTGTGAATATTACTTAACGCGTGTACATGAGAGAATAGGAAACAACAAAAACAACACAATACCCTGGCAATTGTGAATCCGTGTCGTTGGCTATGACCATTTTGTTTCCGTTTTTGTTTTGTTTCTGGTTTTTTTTTGTTTCCTGTTTTTGTCATGGGAATGATGCATGCCGGGAGATCATGACCGGAAGTGTTTATTTATTTATTCATTATTTTTTTCCCAAGTTAATTTTATACTTCCGAAAGTGATTTTTTTTTCATGACAGGAAGTGTTTATTTTGTATTTAACATTACCGGGAGTGATTTGAAACTCTTTGCGGAACTTTTAATTTCTTTTATGCTTGACTCGAAGTGATCGTTTATTTATTATTTATACATTATTTTTTCCCCAAAGTTAATTTTAATAAAGATATCTCCCGCATCATCAAAAAATATTTTTTAATCGTGATTTACATTATTTGTTCGCTGATCCCGAATCCAGGCCGAAGTAACGGAAATTGCGTCAAAATCATCAGCTGTGCGGCGCTTACATGTACCACGGTATAGTTGGCAAGTATACAGTTGTGAACAAGTTTTATGTAAAGTCAGAAGCAATGTAAGAAGAATTCTACGTTTGCTTCTAGGCTTTGCCTATTCCATATTAGCGAACGCAGTGAGCTTCTACTTAACGCATGCACGTGAGAGAATAGGAAACAACAACAACACAATACCCCTGGCTATTGGAATCCATGTCGTTAGCTATGACCTTTTGCTTCCGGTTGTTTTTAAACGCTGTGCGTGTATAAACACGATTGGGTTTATATTTCTATCTTGTGAATAATTACTTAACGCGTGCACATGAGAGAATAGGAAACAACAAGAACAACACAATACCTGGCAATTGTGAATCCGTGTGGTTGGCTATGACCTTTTGCTTCCGTTTTTTTTTTGCTCTTGGTTTTTTTTTGTTTCCGGTTTTTGGCATGGAATGATGCTCGTCGTAGACATGAAAGACCCAAATAATATCAGACATGGTGTATATTTCCTCCACTGATTTTAATAAGAATATTCTCCCCATCATCAAAAAATAATTTTTTATCGTGATTTACGTTATTTGATCGCTGATTCCGAATCCAGGCCGAAGTAACCGGAAATTGCCTATACAGTTGTGAACAAGTTGTAGGTAAAGTCAGAAGCGAATGTAAGAAGAATAATATGGAATAGGCAAAGCTAGAAGCGAACGTATAATTCTTCTTACATTCGCTTCTTAAATACTGTATATCAAATGAAACCGTCTTTTGCTATATGAAAAAATAAAATTACCTTAACAATACCTTCACAACAACTACACCGCTAGAACAGGATCTCATCTGCAAAAATAAAATTACCTCAACATTACCTTCACAACACAAACTACACCGCCTAGAACAGGATCTCATCGAAAAAATAAATACTAGAGTGAACGTAGTATTCTTCTTACATTCGTTTCTGACTTTACCTACAACTTGTTCACAACTGTATAGGCAATTTCCGGATACTTCGGCCTGATTCGGAATCAGCGATCAATTAACGTAAATCACGATTAAAAATTATTTTTTGATGATGCGGGAGATATCTTTATTAAAATCAGTGGAGGAAATATACACCATGTCTGATATTATTGAGTCTTCATGTCTCCGATGATGCCTTTATCTCCCGGCATGCATCATTCCCCATGCCAAAAACCGGAAACAAAAAAAAACGGAAGCAAAAGGGTCATAGCCAACGACACGGAATTCACAATTGCCAGGGATTGTGTTGTTTTTGTTGTTTCCTATTCTCTCATGTGTACGCGTTAAGTAATATTCACAAGATAGGAATAAAACCCAATCGTGTTTATACACCGCACAGCGTTTATAAAACAACCGGAAGCAAAAGTCATAGCTAACGACACAGATTCCAAATAGTAGGGGTATTGTGTTGTTGTTGTTTCCTATTCTCTCACGTGCACGCGTTAAGTATGAAGCTCACTGCGTTCGCTACTACGTTCGCTTCTAGTATTTATTTTTTTAGATGAGATCCTGTTGTAGGTGGTGTAGTTGTCGTTGTGAAGGTAATGTTGAGGAATTTTTCTTTTCAGATGAGATCCTGTTCTGGGCAGTTGTATTGTTGTTAAGGTAATGTAGAGGTATAATGTTGAGGTAATATTAATTTTTTTTAGATGAGATCCTGTTCTCAGCGGTTGTAGTTGTCGTTGTGAAAGTAATGTTGAGGATTTTTTTTTTCAGATGAGATCCTGTTCTAGGCGGTGTAGTTGTTGTTAAGGTAATGTAGAGGTATAATGTTGAGGGTAATATTAATTTTTTTTAGATGAGATCCTGTTCTCAGCGGTGTAGTTGTCGTTGTGAAAGTAATGTTGAGGATTTTTTTTTTTCAGATGAGATTCTGTTGTAGGCGGGGTTGTAGTGTTGTTAAGGTAATGTAGGTATAATGTTGAGGTAATATTTATTTTTTAGATAGATCCTGTTCTAGGCGTTGTAGTTGTCGTTGTGAAGGTAATGTGAGGATTTTTTTTTTTCAGATGAGATCCTGTTCTAGGCAGTGTAGTTGTTGTTGTGAAGGTAATATTTATTTTTGCAGATGAGATCCTGTTCTAGTCGGTGTAGTTGTGTAAGGTAATGTAGAGGTATAATGTTGAGGTAATATTTATTTTTTTAGATGAGATCCTGTTCTAGGCGTGTAGTTTTCGTTGTGAAGGTAATGTTGAGGTTTTTTTTTTCAGATGAGATTCCTGTTCTAGCGGTGTAGTTGTTGTTGTGAAGGTAATATTTATTTTTGCAGATGAGATCCTGTTCTAGGTTGGTGTAGTTGTTGTTGTGAAGGTAATGTTAGGGTAATATTTATTTTTCATTGCAAAAAGCTTTAATTTGAATATTTAAGAAGCGAATGTAGAAGAATTCCTACGTTCGCTTCTAGCTTTGCCTATTCCATGATTACTGCCTCGTAGTGTTCCTGCTCAAGGTTTTTTCAGTGTTCGTTCAATCCTGAACAATTATCTACTTTGAGATTAGCTTGGGAGCCACCCAGGATTTGGCCTAAAATCCAAGATGGCCGCCAAAATTCAAAAATGGCGTCCCAAATAAATCAATTACGTTTATTACTGGCCTTATAGTTTTTCCTGTCAATTTTTTCTCAGCAGTTCCGACATACTGGACCTATGCCTTTAAATTAGCTGAGGCCCACCCAGGGATTTGACCTTAAATCCAAGAGATGCCGCCAAAATGGCCGTCAAAACTTCTTAATTATATTTCAAACTACCTCTTAGGTGTTTTCCTGTCAAAGTTTCTCAGTGGTTCCGCCATTCCAAACCTATGTTCTTTGTTATTAGCTTGGAGGGCATCCAGGATTTGGCCTCAAAGCAAGTGGCCATGAAAAAACCAAAATGGCCACCAAAAATTACCTCCAAATTGATTAAATAAGGGTTCTCTTTTTCCTGTTAAATTAACTTTTGTACCTAATATGGGTTTTATAATGGTACTGGAAATTGATTTTGGAGTCTAGAATACTCAACTCCGAGCTTATTATCATGTAAATATGACATTCTCACTCAAAACAGGCCACAAAATGTAAAATAATATTAACCACATTTTCTGGTCATCCAACAGTTCAATTCACCAACAAAATGGCAATACAAACACATAGTAAGATAGAACTGCAAGTCCAGAGTTAATGTTCATTCGATATTATTCAAGTCACTGTCCATCTGTGAGTCAGTGAGTGGACTGCCTCATACTGCCAGAAGAGGTAGCTGACTGCTCTTCAATGCTGTCGCCTTCACTTCCAGTACTCTCGTCCCCTCCTTTGTCCTCACTATGGCTGGGTCTCGTTATTCTCTTCTCTTTGGGGGCTGGGCCGTGTCTCTCATATCTTCTGTGTCTGCATCATAATTTATGTCACCTGTATGATCGGAAATGATTTAATGCTTTGTCAAATGTTTTCGATAATATAAGGCTGTGAATTGTTTTACTAAATGACAAACAAGTCTGAAACAGCAAATGGAAACCTTGCGTAGCTTTAGTATAAATAAATGTATATTTTACCTGTGTTAAACTTCTTTCTGCTGCTCGTCACCGAAAGGCTTGGTGGGAATTGGGAGCAGGTGAACCATATTGGCCGAATACCATCTTCCGTTTCTTCCCAACCTCTGTGTTTGATGGAAGGATACTCAATATCTTGTTCAGACATTGATACCAGATGAAAGCTTGTAAATCACTCCTCTTGAGGTGTTCATTGGTGCTACTCTTATCTGGCAAGATACTGAAACTGGATTTCACTTTCTGCTTGTCATACATTCTGATCCTTGTTCTCACATACTCTTCATGTTCACTTCCTGTCATACATGCAGTTCTCAAGAAGGTCTTAGCATCGGCGATGTCTTCAACTGAAGTGCGCGATGTGCCAAGTTGCAAGAGGAGTTGGAACTTTCCCAGTTTCTTCGTCTTTTTCAGTGGTTTTACTTTACCAACACCAAATGGAAAAGAGTTTATCACACCCTGTAATGCTGTGATAGGCAGGAAGTGCTTACACATTTTGTCAACCATAATCGGTCAGTTAGAAGCTTGGGACGCTAACAACTCTCATGGTCAATCTTCATCATCAGTCTGTGTGATGGTTAATTGACAGAATAAGCTAAGCGTTTCAGGGAGAACAAAGACCATCTGTCATCTGTTGCCCTGACAATTACAGGATCTGTTGACTTGCGATGGCATGAGGAGAAGTCTGGTGTCAGCTCATGTGGTTGTTAAGAAGTCACATCTCGATTTTGAGTTGCGCTTATTAACAAGGTATTACTGCTTTCCCTGTCAACAGTTAGTGAATTTCAACTTGGGATCTCACGAGCATCGGTCTGTTAGTAATCGACGAGAAATCTCATCGTTTCTGTCTTATTGTCTGGAGTTGCAGAAATTGAGTCCCAAATCTTCCCGTTAGCATGTCCTGGTCAGAGCTGTGTGATGCGAGTTCTTCCTTTCCAGGGTGTGGCCACGTGACGTTGGGTGAGCTCCTTCATTGGGCTTACTGTATGAATCAAATATGATCTCCTAGTTGCTTGCGGGGGTTTGGAGTCACTGCTGGCAAGCAAAAATTTCAAACAGGGCCTGCTGCATATTTCCCAAGTTGCTGAGCAGGAACAGATTCACATCAGCTATTCCATCTATAAGCCAATTTCTTCACTTGGCGCGGTTCTCACGGACTGATTTTAGACTTTCTATGAGTAGTTCCTCAATGCTGCGCTTTTGACCTGTCTCAAATTCTCTCTCTGGTGTGCTGACTATGGCCGACAGTAGTCAAGGGATATGAATGTGCTCTTCGGAGATGTTGCTTTGCCTACAGTAAACGAAGCGCCTTTCTGCTTCTTTCAGGTATTAACAACTTTTGGGTCTTTCTTTGGCCTTCTCCATCCCGGTTTTGATCTTGAGCTTGGTATAATCTTGTGTAAGAAATTGACTCGTTCTCCCCCCGGCTGTGAGGTCTCAAGTCAACAAATTCTTTATAATTTCTGTTCTCCAGCTTCTACGGGCATGACATAAATCCTCTTACATATCACAATCGATTTCCACACCATTCTTCATTCTCTCTCT
>CM068954.1:112907170-112922101 GCA_035128595.1 Eptatretus atami | reverse complement strand
CTCTTCAATGCTGTCGCTGTCACTTCCAGTACTCTCGTCCCCTCCTTTGTCCTCACTATGGCTGGGTCTCGTTATTCTCTTCTTCTTTGGGGGCTGGGCCGTGTCTCTCATATCTTCTGTGTCTGCATCATAATTTATGTCACCTGTATGATCGGAAATGATTTTAATGCTTTGTCAAATTGATTTCGATAATATAAGGCTGTGAATTGTTTTACTAAATGACAAACAAGTCTGAAACAGCAAATGGAAACCTTGCGTAGCTTTAGTATAAATAAATGTATATTTACCTGGTGTTAACCTTCTTCTGCTGCTCGTCACCGAAAGGCTTGGTGGGAAAAGAGAGAGATATTTTTACCTGCTGCACATCAAGCAAGGAGCAGCACATACGTTTTAGAATCTTTGGTGTGACTCTGCCCGGTTACTTAACTTTAAGTTACTTAGGTGTAGAGACTTGAAGTATTGCTTATTGCCCTCGTTTACATCAGTCCTTCGTGGTATGGCATATACTTCAGGGGGTGGTCTTTCACTGTATTCCCAGGGCTGATTTAACTGCTTGGCTGCACTTCGCGCTGAACAGCTTCACTGGTTAGTCCTGTTCCAGCTGTTAATGGTTCTTATTGAGAAATTGTTTTGTTTGTATTGGTTCTGCACTGGCTGTTTCCTCATTTTCTGATCACATCCTCGAGTTCATGAGAACATTATCCCCTCTGGAAATATCTGGCCCTCAAATGTGATCAATTCCCCAGTCATGTATGATCCTTAAATATCTGGAGTAGTTCAGCCCCAATCTACCTTCTGTAAGCAAGTGGTGAGAGTTGCAGGAAGTTCAGTCTCTCAGGATATTCCAGATGATGGTGATGGGGTAATACTTTGGTGGCTTCTCTGCTGGGCTTTTCAAGTACATCTTTGGCCTTCTTGAACATGGGATACCATATAGGTTGGCAAGTATTATAGCATTGGGTTGAACAATTGTCTTCTATAGTTATGAGCAGACCATATTTCAATTCAATGCTGAGACGGACCTCTTTGTGAGACCAACTTTTGCGTTCACTCTTTCAAGCGACATCGCTGCATAGGCACTGAAGACAAGTGGATAAAAACAGTCTTCCCAAATTATTTTCCATCTTTCTCTATTTTGATTTCCTTGAAGCCCATTTTACCAGTCATTGAACAACTGAACTTATGTTTTTTTAATACAGTGGAACTAGAATTATAGATTATTTAATTTAGCTTATTATAGTAAGATTCTCATATATAAATAATTATATATGGCATTGAATGTCTTGCCTGGAAGCTAGAGTCTAGCGTCAATGGAATGTGTGTTTAGGTAAAGGCCAGATGTCTGATTTGAATTCTTACACCCTCAGATTGTTAAATTGGTTCTCGCGGCCCTTTAAATTTCACTGACCTTCGATGGCCAACTTGCAAAAGGCTCTGAGTGGATCTTTTTCCCTAAACCCAAAACACCAGCCTCAGCAGCTACAGGTTCAGGTCAGGTGTGGGAGGCATGCGCCTGAGCAGCGGGTCACTGCGTCCACTTTCCTGGGCCCATCCCCATCTCATGAGGATGCTGATCAACCTTTGCTGGCAACTTACGAGGCCATGGTCAGGGCCATTGGCCTCCTCCATCATGAGGCTCCTCCACCGAGAGAAATCTGGTGAGCAGGATCAGGGGTTCAGGAAAATAAGCCACAATGTCCATACAGCCACAGCCTGACGCTCCCAGCCTATAACACGTTTTACAAATCCTCATTTGAAGTCTCTCTCAGAAACCGCTCATTGGGAAAAGTCCCGACCAAGTGGATAGCCAAACAATTCTCCAAAGAGACCTTTGGTACCAAAGGAAATTAAGTCTAAGTCTCAGATACTGTCAGTGTCAAAGTCCTTCACATCCGTAGAGCAAGACTGGAAGTGCAAGGACAATTGGAAAGACTCAGACTTTCCGTCCTCACATACAGGTACCGAGCAGCAACACACAACCCATGATCCCAGTGAATCCATGACTCCCAGGCCGACCCATGTCTTGTTGATCTTCTGGCCCACAGCCAGCAGAGACATGAATATCACTGCAAGGTAAGTGAATCTCTCTGTGACCCAACTCTCCATCAAAAGAGGTTAAGACCAGGATAGCAGCATCCAATAATGTATTTGAAATAGCCTGCATCCTAGTTTTGACCCAGGAAAAACCATATCCCTATCCTCCCTTTCTCCCAGCAGCTTCCGTACTCCTCATTTAGCATTTCGAGGGCCCCCAAGGGATATCTGAATCTCGCAAAGATGACTGCATCATCTGGTTGAAATCCAAGGTCAGAGATCTGAAAAATTCCCCAAAACGGATGCCCCCGCAGCTGTCTCTCTGACATTCTCACCCAGATATCTCAGTCCAAGAGGAGCGGAAGAAAAAAAAAAGAAAAAAAAAAATAAAAAAAAAAAAAAAAAAAAAAAAAAAAAAAAAAAAAAAAAAAAAAAAGAAAAAAAAAAAAGAAAAAAAAAAAAAAAAAAAAAAAAAAAAAAAAAAAAAAAAAAAAAAAAAAAAAAAAAAAAAAAATAAAAAAAAAAGAAAAAAAAAAAAAAAAAACAAAAAGTGTGGGGCAGTACACACTGACGAACTTTCAGTAAACAACTGCCAAAATAATGTCAGAGATTGGGTATCACCCACATCCTCACAGCACTCCTAGTACAGAGTATAGTCAGACATCAGATCGATTCAGTTTTGGTGGGCAACGCCACGAAGAACCAGCATCCCCCGATTCACTGAATCAAATGGTACAGAAATCAACAATAGGCTGCAAAGCAGACCTGCCAAAAACTCTTTGTCTGCATTCGGTGAGGACGCCAAAAGAGAAAGGATACTGTCAATCGTTGACCTCTTTGGGTGTAAAGCCTTGGCTCCGGAATCGCTTGTGGCTCAAAGCAGATGGTGGCGAACCCTCTCAAGAATTATCCAAAGCAAAGAACCTTGCCCCGGCACTGAGAACAGCGTCACCCCTAGAAGTTTGTTTGCAGTCTTGGTGATCACCCTTAATCTTTTCCAAGAGAGGGACAACAGGACCCTCTTCCAGTCAGTTTTGAATGATGCCTGTGTTTTCCAGGCAGAGCACAGACTGCCATGCAAGTGACACGATTGCAGCATTTCCACCAGCCTTGAGAAGTCCAGCATCGTTGCCAACAGATCCCAGAAGCTTTACCATCCCATTTCTCTGGTTCAGCACAGCCTGTGTTTTCCACAAACAAAGGTGGAACCCACAGTTTTTGATTGGAGGGTCGCCAATAGGAAATTGTAATACCCCTGACATCCAACTTCGACAGAACTTGGTGTATCGCCTGGTACAGCCGCTCAAAACTAACACGGGCACAGCAAGCCTTCATTTGGATTCCTTCTCTCAAGAGCCCCACACCCCTCTGCTCCAACTACAGTACAACCAAGGGAAATGGCTTTGGATGAATGCAATGCAGCAAAATTCCGCAGAAAAGCAGGACAAGAAATCACTTGACACAGGTGATGTTTCTACCCCCTCACAGATTTCTCGCACGTAGGCCTCCTTGTCCACCCCTAGTGCAAGCACATTTACCGCCTCAGCTTCCCTGATCAGCTCAGCTCTGCACAATTCACTGGCCCTGCCGATTCTGAGCAATGGGTATCCGTTTGTCCTTGAGAGACAAAATTCTTCTTTCACCCTCCAAGATATCTCCCAGCCCCCCGCAACATCCAAGGTCAGTGGTCTTGAAGGGCAACTCCAACTAATTCCTTCCGGATCCCAAAGCCACCCAGACCCCCAAAATTCCACTCAGCCGTTTTGCAAACCCTCAGCTACCCTTCATCTTGGAGCTTGCCAATATCCAGCTCGGTGGTATGGTACCATTCCTCCTGACTTAGCTTGCAACTTAAGAGTTGCTACAACAAGCCGGTGTCCATATTGAGCAATGAAGTATCCGGTAAGACTTGCACTTCTGGAAACATCCCTCCAGTGACCAATCACGAGCACATGGTTAATCTCCTTTTCCACACTGCCAGTGTTGGAAATACCAAAGTCCAGCGATGAGCTTGTGTTGCACTGAAAAAACCATGAACAGCCACCCTAAGTCCATGACTTCTTCCAAAGTCAGGAACTTTAGTGGCTATTCTGGTTTCACAGTTCCAGACCCATGAAGAGCCAAAACACACAATTCATAACCAACCCTATCATTTCCAGTCAATTCATTGAATCCCCGAAGACTGGAAGAGTAATCTTCACCTGGGCACTGATCAACCAACAGAACTTGACCGTGGCTATAGAATGTGTCATTCACGTTGAGATACTCGCTTCATTCCAAGCAATCCAGAGAGACCACGGAATGAACACCCAGGAGTGACAAAATCCTCAATCTATCATACAATTGTTGACCGGTTGTTGACCTCATTATCATTGGGGGTCCAGCTTATTGGGACACAGCTTACAAGCAACTCATTGGAACATGGTAACCATCAGAAAGCGACCAGAACAATAGTAGGTGTAACCACGACCACCGCATGATCTTGCGCATTCCGGTCAACGCAAACCTCAGAGAGTGGCTGCAATACGACGATGTTCCCAAAGCTTGAGCTCAGATTATAGCAGAGACAGGTGGTCAATCTCCTCTTCGGGAAAGGACAATTCCTGGCAAACCATACTTGGGGACCGCCTCAGGTCTAACCAAAGGAGACCGCCGTCTGGTGTATGAAACACAGCAAAAAGACAGCAACAAGCAGCAAGCAAAAGCAACATCAAAAGCAAACAGCAAAGCAGATAACAACGCAACAACAACAAAGCAAGACAAAGCAGCAAACACAAGCACAACCAACACAGCAGGCAAAAACAAGCAAACACCTCGTGTTGTGACACCACTCTCCTCAATCTGACCAGTTATGTTTACCCGTGGTTTTCCCTGCCTATCACCAAATATGGGGGTCCGGAAGGCCTTGCCCCAATCCCATCATCCGTGAGTCTGCCCCTGCGTGGGAAGTTGCACAGGAGGTACTCCCTTGGAAGTGGAATTTTCAGATTTTTTTGATGCCTTTTGTTAAAGTTTTGTGAATGGAAGGGGTTTAAGGGTGGCCGGAGTGCAAATCCTGCACAAACTTCCTTATAAAAAGTAACGCAACAGCAGGAGGTACGTCCGCAGACACAGTTTTGGGCACTTATATTATGGATGTCCGTTGGGCTCCAAGGAGCACCCTCCACCCTTTCACGAGGTTTTTGTTTTCTTCAATCCTGGCTGAAGTGTCCAGTCATACACCCTCCTCACACAGAAACTCGGGTGGGGAGATGGGTTTCGCCGCCGACCAACCCGACCATGGAACAGGTTTAGTTTCAGCCTTAACATGGTACCTGAAGCAAGTCCGCAGATTAATTGACCTGACCTGGACCTTTCAGCAAGCAACCTTGTCTTCGAAGAAGACCACATATCATTCCATGATTCTCACCCTCCCCACCTTTTGTTTATTATAAAAGGAACTTCAGATAGATATCTGAACAGGGATGAGAGGAATAAAGCCATGTTGCTTGCTTTGTTTGTTGTCTGAATCTCCTCTGATTTCTCACATATGCCATATGTATTAAATAAATGGTTCAACTGGCAAGAGGAATTGAGATTCTTTCGACATCATCTCGACCTCTGGTCCACTGCTCAAAAAACTTCCAGTAATTGGTGTTGGGCAAGATCACCCACTTATCTTTGCTTATCTTTTGCCTTATATGATTATCTACCCACTTATGCTTATCTTTTCCTTAGTATGCTTATCTTTAACCCAGCTTATGCTTATCTTTGCTTAGTAAATGCTTATTCTTACACACTTATGCTTATCTTCTTTGCTTAGTATGCTTATCTTACCACACTTATGCTTATCTTTGCTTATAAGTCATCCCTTCTCGGTGCTGAATCAAGACTTCCTTATGAGCTTCTCCATTACCTTGCATATCACAGAAGTCCAAGCTGAACAGGGTCATGCAGTTTGGCAGGATATTTATCTTTACATTCTTGTAGATGGGTACCACTGTAGCATGTTCCTTCCTTTACCTCAGGTACTCCTTAATTTCATTTACCTAACGGTCTTATTTTTTTTTCAGGATAAAAAACACTTCAAAAAACATTTTTTCATAAAAAAATTCATTGCATCTCTTTCTATTGAAAAATGTAGACGTGAATTGCAAACTGGCTTGAAGAGTGGGTGTCCAGAAGCCTTTTTAAAAATAACAATAAACAACAAGGCCGGCAGGGATTAAATTCGCTGCAGATGATTTGCCAGCAATCCACAGAGTAAAACAGGTTGGTTAATTTACGTCTGGAATGATGTCTCTTAAATAACGGAGATATAAGCAACACCTGACACTCGGCCAAGGGTAGACTTTGCATGCTCAGGAGGCTGCATGCCATCGAAATGAACCCGTCCCAGAATAGAAAATAGGATCGCATTTGGTAACATGTCCCTTGCTTTAAAATAATGCACTTCCTGGCTTGCAAAACATTATATTCTTCCGTCTCCTTGAATATTTCAAACAAAATAATTCACCCATCATTTTTCATGGACTTTTGATACTAGGCCTATTCATAAACCTAACATCAATGAACAATCAGAGGAAATTATTCGTTATGATCAAAAGGTGGTTTTTGTTAATTACGTCAACAATCCGAAAAAAAGTAAAAGTTCAAGGCTCAAAACAAATATTTGGTGGCCGCAACTTCAGTGCAGTGCCACTATTATGAATGCAAGACACCTTGGAAGGCTTTAAACGGTCTTTTTGAAATTCAGCATTAGCTGGATTGAGCGATGACAAAAAAGTGGTATTTTTGAAGCAGTGCAAAAAGAGTATTGAAAAATGTTAAACACCAGCCCATTTGATCTGAACCGTCAACACCAGAGTGGGTAAGAATGTAAAAATAAGTGCAAATGCGACTTGTCCTAGGCTAATCTAGTGAGGGCAAAATTTTGTTTCCATATCAGACAAAACGTCAGTACGGGTTATCGTAAAAAAATGTTAAAATATCTATGAGATCATGATCTTTAAAAATAAAGGTTCGAGTCAAAAAAGTCAACCCCCACGCCAATTTTCTATTTGATTATTGACACAAAAATTTCATTTCAAATGGTCGCCTGGCTGGTCAGAGTACAGCTCAGAAATCGATGCAGTTTGACAACTTGAGAGTAGGAGAGTGTAGGAAGAAAAAACAAAATTGCAAATAATAATTTTTCTAAAATGGTGGTTTTAGTACTCTGGGGTCTAAGATCTCTGTAGTACCATTAAAATTCTGGGCCACCATTGCAGAAACAAACCCTCAACCAGCAAAATAAGCCTTTCCCTCTACCACAAAGCGGAGGCTTAAACAAGTCAGGTGTAGTGTGAAAGGTTGTTGCAAATTAGTGAGACCCTTTTTCCCTTACCATGATGGGTGTTGCAGGCAAAATGTACCCTGAATCATCAAGAAAGAATTGCAGAAATTGTATATGTAATCTTGATGAAGCACAAAAAAATGGCGGGTCCAAGTTTTGGTCTGGAGCACGTCCTGTGTGCCTGAGGTATGCGGCTTGTACCGAACAAACGATCGAGTTGAGACATGCAACATCAGAACTGATTTTGGATAAATTCCCCGACTGTCAAAGGCAATTGTGGGTGTGGAGCAATTGAAATGACTTTTGAAGGTGAATGTCTTAATGTATATAGTTTAAACTCAATTTTGAAACTTGTGGTAACATATCCTCTGTATTGAGAAACGTTTGTGAAGGTTTCATCAAGTCATTAATTTCGAAAAAAAACAATCCAAGGCAGCATGAAATAAGCATTAGAGACACTCACACCCTACAAAACCAGTGCCATGTCTAGAGCCAGGCCATGACTGTTTTTGCTGGGGTAAGTAGACCAGCCATGAGAGACCGGATGACAATCGAGCGAACGAGACAAAATCAGGTTTGTCGCACACACAAGCTTGTGAACCAAGGAAGTAGTTTGCCATGTTGACACCAAACATTGTTGATGAGTAGAGATTCTCTCCGTTTAAGGAACAATGTTCCAAGCCAGAAGGCTTTGGGGTAGGTGAGGATGGGTTGGGTCCAGAGCAGGGGTAGTTATTTGAAAGACTTTAACATTAGATTGTTATACTAACACATCTCTGCTGCAATTTCCCACTCAAATTAACTAATGTCAATTAAATTTGAAATAAATTTTTTTTCTAACTGCTTTCAAATGTTATTTGAGATTGTTTAAGCAACACCATATCTTACCAGTGGGGTTAGCTTGTGTGTTGGTTTTCCTTGTCGTAAGCCAAGAAGTTCAAATCCTTGCAGCAACTGACCCTCTCCACGTTCAAATGAACTACAGATTTTGGCTCTGTCTCCTGTTTATACACCAATTAAGTCAATAACGAGAAAACATCAAGGTAATCAAGGTACAGTCATCCAAAATTACACCTTCCACAATGTGGGGCATGCACACATTTACTACTAATCAAAACACTGTAGTACTCCTGTGGATAGATGTTTCATCAACATGATGACATGCATAATTAGTAAAAAAAAACGTCCACCATCAAGGCTTTTGCAGTGATTACTGCAGAAAATAATTGTTACATGAATGGCATAAATTGTATAAAATTCTCTCTTACTGGCTTATGATTTTTGAGGCAAAATTGATTGAATTTTTTATTGAATTATTGATTTGATTTTTTGGGGTTTACTTCAGGGTCTGTTGAAAATGAATGAAATATTGCTTTTAAATGTTTTGTTTTATTTTTCAATACAACTTTGGTTTATTGTGATCGGGGTAAATAAATGTTGATTATTTAAACAATCAGTTTGTTTAAATAAATAATTTGGTGTGTTTATGGTGGAAGAACATTTAATTGAACAGATAAAGCATTGTTTTATAATCAACCAGCATGGATCGCCTTGCTATGCTGGGGCTCTCCACAAGTCATTGCAGAGATTGACGTCAACAAGATTTTTCTGTGGTTGTCATGATGTACATAAATCATCAATGCAAAACATTTATTTGGTCAAATTTATTTGGTAATATTGGTGATGGTGATATATATATATATACATATATTTGAAAATTAATGAGAAAAAAAAGGTCCAAGGGGTTTTTTTTTTTTTTGGGGGGGTTCCCCAAATTTCAAATGGTCCCTAAGCTGTCCCGAATCTGTCTGTAGGATGTAAGGGATCTAAATGGTGTTAAGGTCTAAGGGGCCTAAAGAAGTCTTTTGGGGGTCTTTTTGTCCTCAAGGGACTTTTGGGATATTTGGGATATTTTGGGTCCCTTTTGGGTCCTTGGTGACTTTTGGTCTCAGGGAACTTTTTGGGTCATCTGGGGCATTTGGGTCCTTTTGAGTCTTCTGGGTATTTTGGTCTTTTTGGGTCTTTGGTGAATTTTGGGTCTTCAGGGACTTTTGCCATCTGGGTCATTGGGTCCCTTTTGGGTCTTCCAGGGTCTTTGGGGTTTATTTTTGGGTCCTCAGGGTCTTTTTGGTTCCTTTATGGGTCTTAAGTCTTAAAGGTCTCAAACCGTCAAAGGGGTTTTTAGATCCAAATCGTCGAAATGTACCAATCCAGTAGTACAATAAATTAATAGACGAAAGTGCTGTCCTACAAACCGATGTTCAAACAGTACAATAATTATTTAGACATATATCCACAGCTTTTTTGTTTTTATATTATTTTAATGTTGTCCGAACCATGGTGACAATGTCATGTGGAGGAATGACTGTGAAAGGTGGCACTTGGGAAAGAATATACACCAAAAAATGGATGCTATCTATCTACAATCTGCATTGCAATTTGGACATCTTTCAAGAAGTTTTGCTTAAATAACTCATTTGGTTACCTCTGAAGAAGCCATAAAACTCATCTCTCGAAGGTGTGTTGTGAAGAAGTTTTAAAGAGTAAAAGATAATATGTTCTTGCAGATAATATATATTATATATAATATTATATATATATAATATATATATATATTATATAAACACAAGTTAAAAAAAAAACATTTAGAAATATTTATAAAACATAGAGGGATGAAAATCTCATTAAAAAAAATCAAACAAGGTAGGAATGACACCACACATTACAATTCCACAACATGACACCACATCCTCTTTTATGGATTAACCATTCACGACATCTTTTTGACATTGTACTTTTTGTTGTGTTACCGTTTTTATTGAATGTTTTATTTTTTTAACGAGTTTCCTGTTGGTTTTTTTTTCGGGGGATATGCATAAAAGAAGTTATAAGAAAGCAAAATGCAAGGTAATGCAGATCAATGAGATAATACACAGACATCAGTTAACGTATGTATCACCACCTGAGCTGTCGGATAACTGGACGAACTTGCAACATGCTCTTGTGGGGGCCAAGCTAGCCCGCCAATGTTTGAAATACCTTTCATCGCAAGAACACAAGTAGAACAGGGCAAACCAAGGAAAACTAACAAATTTTTTCCAGTTCAAGGTTTTCTCAGTGGATTCAATCATCCTAAACCCATACCATTTTGATATTAGCTTTGGAGGCAACCCAGAATTTTTGCACCGCAATTCAAGATGGCGGCCAAAATCCAAAATGGCCACAAAATTACCTTTAGGAGATTTATATGCTCGTAGTGTTTCTGTTAAGTGTTTTTTCAGTTGGTTTCTGTCATCCCTGAACACATATCCTTTGAGATTATGCTTTGGAAGCCAACCAGGATTTGGGCTAAAATCCAGAATGGCGCAAAAAATAAAAATGGCTGCCAAAATTAAATAAATTAGGTTTTATACTGCCTATAATTTTTTCCTGTCAAATTTTTCTCAGCAGTTTCCGGTATACTGGACCTATAGCAATTTAAATTAGCTTGAGGGCCACCCAGGATTTGACCTCAAATCAAGATAGGCACAAAATGGGCCATCAAAAGATCTTTAAATTATATTTAAAAATCTACCCTTTCAGGTTTTCCTGTCAAAGTTTTTCTCAGTGTGTTCCGCCATCCAAACCTATGTCCTTTTTATTAGCTCTGGAGGGGACCCAGGATTTGGCCTCAAGTGCAAGATGGGCCACGAAAAACCAAAAAATGGCCACAAAATTACCTCAAAATTGAATAAATAAGGGTCCTCTTTTCCTGTTAAATTAACTTTTTTGTACCTAATATGGGGTTTATCATGGTACCAGAAATTGATTTTGGGGGTCGAGATACTCAACCGACCTTTTATTATCACTAGTACGTGCCCCGTACGTGCAGCCCGCTACGTGCAAAAAACAAAACGATTTTCAAAACCGCTTGCCAAGAAATCAACCAACAGGCCGTTCCCTTCGCTCTCCGCGTGCCCGTTCGTGCGTTGCCCGTAGCCTGTGTGGCCGTAACCGTGTCATGACCGTACGTTGGCGTGACGTATGTTAAACAAAAATAAAAAACTTTCAAACAACCACGCCAAAGCCCGTTCCTTCGCTATCGGTCAAAGACGACTGGATTGGGGCATTGTTGTTTAAGAAAAATTGAAGAAAGAAATCGAGAAGAGAATCGGAACAGTACAGAAATCGAGAAAGACAGAAATACAGTAGTTTCCGTAAATCGAGAAAAAATCGACGAAAGAATACAGTAAAAATTTCGTCCTAAATCCGGAAAGTCCCGGAAAGTTAAGTCCCTCACGCCGGACGTTCGCAATATCGCAGTTACGAATTTATTTGCAATCTAGTTTTAATGGCCCAAATTATTCAATTAGGCACAGTATTTTGCTTAATGGTAATGTCATCGCAAGGAAAAACACAAAGAGAGAGAAGAGAAAAAGAAAAAGAAAAAACGTAAGTGCAAACAAACAAACAAAAAAAAAACAAACAAACAAAAGAAAACACTTTTAAACAACCACAACAGTCCCCTCTCCTTCGCTCTCGTACCAACGACTGGATTGGGGCATTGTGTTTAAGAAATCGAGAAGAAATCGGAGAAAGACAGAATAACAGTAAGTCCGATAAATCGGAGAAAAAATCGAGAAAGAATACAGTAAGTCGTCATATAGCCCGGAAGTCCGGAAGTTAAGTCCTCACTGTCCGGAAGTTCGGCATATCGCAGTTAGATATTTGCAATTTAGTTTTTAATGGCCTAATTATTCATTAGCGACAACGTATTTTGCCTTTTCCGTAATGTCATCGGCAAGGAAAAACACAAAGAGAAGAGAAGAGAAAGAAAAAGAAAAAAAACGTAATGCAAAAAATAAACAACCAAAAAAAAAATAAATAATTTAACACACAACAGTCCGTTTTCGATCTCGTAAGACGATTGATTGGGCAATTGGTTGTTTAATCTAAAGAAATGCGCTAAGAAGTCGAGAAATTAATTAGAATACAGAAGTCATCACCTATCCGGAAAGTCCGTACTTGTAACCCGTAATGGGGAACGCGGCTGGTGGATCTCTTCCCAATCGGCCCACGGCCATACGGCAGCACCGTGGTCCTGTCAATTGGTGGTAAATAAATGGCCATAACTTGGGAAGCAAACTGTCCGATTAAATATCAAACCTTGAAAAGGCACATCACAGGGCCTTCCAGCATATACTTGTGCAAATTTCATTAGATCGGACCAGTGGTTGTCGAGAAAAGAGTCAACAGGCATACAGACGCCGCACGACGCTACGCACGCACACAAAACACACAACATACATACAACACACACACACTGCCTGGAATTATAGATAGAATGTAAATTGACATGTCTCACGTCAAACAGGCCACAAAATTAATTGAAGATAATATTAACCACATTTCTGGTCATCCTACAGTTCAATTCACCACATAAATGGCAGGCGATACAAACACATTAATAAGATAGAACTGGAAGTCCAGAGTTAATAGTTCATTCGCTATTATCCAAGTCCCACGGTCCCGTCTGTGAAGTTAGATGAGTCGGACTGCTCTATACTGCCAGAAGAGTAGCCGCACTTGCTCTTCAATGCTGTCGCTTCACTTCCAGACTCTCGTCCCCTCCTGTGCTGTCTCTCACCTTTGTCCTCACTATGGCTGGCGTCCTTCTTCTCTTCTTCTTTGGGGGGCTGGGCCGTGTCTCTCGTAGTCTTCTGTGGTCTGCAATCATAATTAATGTCACCTGTATGATCGGAAATTATTTGGAATGCTTTGTCAATTGATTTCGATAATATAAGGCCTGTTGAATTGTAATTACTAAATGACAAAACATAAGTTGAAACAGCAAATGGAAACCTGGCGTTAGCCTTTACTATAAATTAAATGTATATTTACCTGGCGTTATATCCCTTCCTTCACGTGCTGCTCGTCACCGAAAGGCTTGGGTGGAATTGGGGGCAGGTGAAACCATATTGCGAATTACCATCTTCCTTTTCTTCCTCAACCTCTGTGTTTGAATGGAAGATACCTCAAATTATCTTGTTTCAGACATTGAATTACCAGAATGAAAGCTTGTGAAAATCGCTCCTCTTTGCAACGTGTTCAATTGAGTGCTACCTCTATTCTGGCAAGATATTTGAACTGGATTCACTTTCTATGCTTGTCGTACAATTCTGATCCTTGTTCCTCACATTTACCTTCAAATGTTCACTTTCCAGCATACATAGCAGGTTCTAAGGGCCCTGTCACACCTGAAGTTTTAAGCCAGTGGTATGGCAAACGTAATCAAATGTATGTAAACGCTGGGCGTACGCTGACTATTGATGTTTTTTCAGTTTTGAACGTATTCATAACGAGTTGCCGTATGTTATAAATATTAGTAATGTCAGAACGTTTTCGGATAACTTATAGATAAACTTATACAATGAAATGCCTTAGCGGTTGTTGGCGGCGTTCACAACCTATGCCCAACAAAAAGTCTAACTTATGCTAAGCGCTGCAGGCAGCATATCAACCGACGATCATGTGGTTGTAAGCCTATTAATAGGCCTGGCCGCTCAACGATTTTAAAGCCCCTGTCACACTGGAACCGATTTAGCCAGCGTAATGCCGACGTATGAAAAATTTGTCTAAAACGCTGGCACGTCGAATACGATGGTTAAACGTTTTGTATATGTTAGAGCATGCCTGAAGCACGCTTGCATAACGTCGTAGTAACGCCGAGCTCGTCGACAAAAATTTTAAGCATGCTAAAAATTTTTCGAACGTTGCCAGGGTAATGGTCTTCACCTTTGCTGTCATCACCCTGGCCATAAACTGCTCTAATACTGTGGATCTAATACTCAAGTCAACCCAGGATTAAATCAAATGCTTTAAATCGTTGAGCGCAAGCCTATTAATTATATTATATTATAACGCGCACTAGAAATGGAAGTGCAACATCACTGTCATGCACGGAAAGAAGAAAAAAAAAGCATGGAGTCTGGAACACTGACGGGTTCCTCCTGTGAAAAGCCATTTTTTTATATACCAATTTCCCCTAAAGCTGGCCATACGGTAAGCTGTAAGTTAGAAAACAGTTCAGTAAGTTTCTTGTGGTCGTTCGCGGAAGAACGTCAATACGTCTACATAACGTTTCAAATATGCGTTGGAGATACCTTAACTCATAGTTCAAAGCAGGTACTCATAGGTTCAAAGCACGTTACCATAGGTTTAGAAAATAAAGTTTTCGGGTACGCTAGACCATTACCTCGACATGTTTCGACTTATGAGTTACTTAAAGTAACTTACATGACAACTTACGTGTGTCAACAATCCGCATAACGTGCCTACAACTTATGCCAGCGGTATGGGAACGTGTGAGTCATACCTGCAACTAACGTCGAAAAATTTGAGCATGCCTTAAAATTTGGTCAACGAGCCTCGGCATCTACGGACGTATGCCAGCATGCTTTTAGCGTGCTCTTAACGTATACAAAACTTACCCATAAACGTATTCGACGTGTGCCAGCGGTTTTAGACAAATTTTCATACGTCGGCATACGCTGGCTAAACGTCAAGTGTTGTAAGGTCCCCTTTAAAAAGGTCTTGCATCGGCG
>CM068954.1:112868323-112880551 GCA_035128595.1 Eptatretus atami | reverse complement strand
CATTTTAGTACCATTCGTGTTTAGTCACCCCAGGTGGTACCGATATCTGGCCTGGCTCATGGACTACTTGGGAAACAGCTGAAACGGATGAACAAGAATGATATCAAACCTTGAAAAGGAACATAATCAGGTCCCCAGCGTCAATTGTGACATCATATCAAAAAAAATAATAATAATAATTTCATTGTGATGTCAATAGTGACGTCATAGCACCGTGCCCTGTCATTGGTTGGCAAATAAATACATATATATATATATATATATATACTAGATTTATATCTTCTTCTTTCGGCTGCTTCCCTTTAGGGGTCGCCACAGTGGATCAGTTATGATCCGCATAATTATTTGGCACAGGTTTTACGCCGGATGCCCTTCCTGACGCAACCCTGGTCACCGACAGTCGTAAACCGGGGCTATTCCCCAACTGGTAGTTCCAGGGTGCACTTAGTATCGCGATTCGAGGCGCGTGACCCCGAGGCCTGTTGCGAACCAGCGCGTTATAATCCGGAGAGCGGCGGTTAGTGCGCGAATATTCAACATTTGCTGTCGAAGTAGGTGTGAGCCCACCGCCACCACTGATCCTTAACAATATATAATTATAACCTATTATAAACATATATATGATAAATATATATATATAACTATAATATAATATATAATTAACTATATATATATATAATAAACATATAACTATATATATAAATATATATTATCTAGATTTATATATATAGTACAGTACTAGATGAATATATAATATAATAATAATATACTATATATGTATATATATATATATAATATCTAGTACGGCCAAAAAAAAAAAAATTAAAATAATAAAAAATTAATAAAAAATATTTAAAGCGCGAGCAACAACAAACACAACCACAAAGGCCGTTTCCTTTGCTCTCACTGCCGTACGTGCGTGGCCCGGAAGTCGCATTTATCCGCAGTTACGATTATTCAGCAATTTAGTTAATGCCAAAATAATTCAATAGCGCCAAACGTATTTTACCTTTTCAGCAATGTCGTGGTAAAAAGCAAGGAAAACAAAAAGAGAAAGAAGAAGAGAGAGAAAAAAATTACTTCCGGTTCGGGAGCATACCAGCACTCTGATGTTTACCAGAAATTTATGCACCGTCTAATATCGAAAGATCATGAACTTCGGCATTGTGTTTTAATCTTATAAATGCGCATAAGACATCGAGAAATTATTAGAATAACATGAAGTCATCATATATCGGAAGCCCGTACGTTGTAAAGCACCCCGTAAAAAATGGGGGGGAAAAAAAAAAAAAAAAAAAAAAAACCCCGCGCTGAGGTCCCTTCCCCCATCGGCCACGCCCTGGCAACACACGTGTCTTCCATTGGTTGGTAAATAAATGGCCATTAACTTGGGAATGCACTCGTCCGATTAATAGCAAACCTTGAAAAGGCAACATCCTCAGGTCCCAGCATATTCCTGCAAGTTTCAATTAGAATCGGATCAGTGGTGTCGAGAAACCGCGGAGACAACACACAGACACACACAGACACACACACACACAGACAACAGACACACAGACACACACAGACACACAACACATCACATATAGACAGACACAGACAGCACACACAGATTGCTGAATTATATATATATATATATATATATATATATATATATTATATATATATATATATATATATATTATACATGTACTAGATTTATAAATATTATAAATAATTATATATATATAATATATATATAATAATATATATATACTAATTTATAGATGTACATTACTAGATTATATAATATATAGTTATATAAGTTCCAGCATTCCTATAATTCCAGCATCTATAAATTCAGCAATTTCCATAATTCCATGGCAGTGTGGTGTGTTGTGTGTGTGTGTGTGTGTGTGTGTGTGTGTGTGTGTGTGTGTGTGTGTGTGTTGTCTGTGTCTGCGACCGCAGTTCTCGAACAACCGCCGGTCCGATCTGATTGAAACTTCCAGGAAATTGCCGGGGACCGCGGAGTGCTTTCAAAGGTTGAAATTAATCGACGACGAGGTTTCGCAAGTTACGCCACTTTATTTGGCTTTTTTCTATGTTGGAAGGTGTAAAAAAATAAATCGGGCAGCTGAAGTGTCGTTCCACCTTATCAGCATTTTTTTCCCAAAGATAATCTCGAATAAGATAAGCATATTAATAATAATAATAGCACAATATTGGCAGCTAATAAAAAGAATAACGTGATTACAATGACCAAGGTTTAACACATGTCTGATCAACATATGATCCTTCATATTGTTCTCATACCATGACCATAAATCGTCAACCAAGTGACAGGACAAACGGTGCTATGACATCAGAAGACGTCACAATTAATTTTTTTTATTATTTTATTCTTTGCACATTGACGTCACAATCTTCATCTCTTCGTTGGTATGACGTCACAATCGACGCTTGGGACCTGATATGTCCTTCCAAGGATTGAATATCTTTCTTCATCCGTTTCAGCTGTTTCCAAGTGTTTCCAAGGTTTGAAAGCTGTTTTTTCCAAATTTGAATTTATTGTTCAAATTATTATCTAAGTCCCAAGGTTGAATTTTCCCAAGGGAAACAGCTGTTTCCCAAGGGTGAAAGCTGTTTTCCCCAGAGGTTTGAATTAATGTTGGCTTGTAGACTTTGTATGAATACATTAACAGCAGACGAGGAGGGGGAAAGAAGAGGGGAGAGAGGAGGGGACAGAGGGGTAGAGAGAGGGGGCGTCACAATTCAAGAGGGGAGAGCAGAGGGGTTGAGAGAGGGGGGGGTGAGTAGTAGGGAGAGAGAGGGGCGAGACTAGGGGGAGAGAGGGGGCAAAGAGCATAGGGGCGTCACACACTTCTCGTTTGATAGACGTCACAATTGACGCTTGGACCTGAGTATGTTTCCCAGTGTTTCCAAGTTATGCCATTTATGATACGGTAGTTTCGATCATAATTGAAAAAATGCCGCAATCCAGTCGTCGTTTACGCGAGAGCGAATGGAACGAAGGGCTGCACATACTGGCACGCACCTACGGCGCCGCACTAGTATATTAAATCTAGTAATATACTAAATATAATATATATATATATATATATATAATGTAAATTAAAAAATCTAGGCCCGGTTATGCCCCGGTTAGAAAGTGCACCATTAATCCCTGTGTCGTCAAGAGTGACAGGTTGCGGTCAGGAAGGGCATCCGGCCGTTAAAACCTGTGCCAACTTAATTATGCGGCACATAACTGATACCACGTGGCGACCCCTAAAGGGAGCAGCCCGAAAGAAGAAATATAAATCTAGTAATTTATATATATATATAAATAGAATATGTTTAATTATTTGCCACTAATGAACAGGGCACGGTGCTATGACCGTCACATTGGACATCACAATGAATTATTATTATTATTTTTTTTGATATGATGTCACAATTGACGCTGGGGACTGATTTGTCCTTTTTCAAGGTTGATATCATTCGTGTTCATCGTTTCAGCTGTTTTCCCAAGTAGGTCATGAGCCAGGCCATATATCGGTACCAACCTGGGCGTAGACTAAACACGAATGGTACTAAAATGTTTTAGAGTGACTGGTGAAATACATTAAAATGGATGCTTCCCCACTGACTTAGTCTGATTTTGTAGCAGGGGGTGCTACCCTTCAAAAAACAGAATTTTCGCGTGAACGCTCGGGGTTTTTCCTCATTTTCCTTAAATATCATCACACGATCAACGCGAAACTTGGACACCTATGTAGAAAATTTGATTCTCTACCAGAGTGTTCCTAGGTATTTTCAAATTTCCTATATTGGATTTACCCTAAAAATTATTTGCTTTTCCCATAAAAATCTGGAATAATCCTAATAAATTGACCACCCCAGAAGGTTCCATGACACTGTCATGCAAGTGGCTTTCGGTCCAGATCGGTAGCAAGAATCTTTGGACGGATTCCTGTAGACCAGACAATCGAAGAGCACGGATCAACAAAGACACCGCAAACACCAGGGGGCACAACCACAGCTGTCAGGCTGAAAGGTTGGAGCTGTCACCAGTACTACTGACATCGGAGTATCGCAGCCAGATACTTGAGGCCGCTTCAGGCCATCCGTAAGTAGGCAAAGTATAGCGACTTCACACCCAGACCTACAGATCCCAGGATTAGAAGAATGAGCCGATGTCCCAAGTCTTTAGTTCAACTGATGAGCCACTGTTGAACCCCTTCAACGCAAGCAAGAGATCTTTGTCAGTTTGTCAACGTGCGACTACAGCACCACAGAAGTTGCCAAAGACCTTCTAGGGCCTACAGAATAGGAAAGGATGCATTCCAAGCCAATTCAAGGAAGAGCGCCTGGAGACGATACGCGCCAAACTATTACAGTTTCATGACACGTACGAAGATGAACAGAACGTTCACTAACATCAGAATGAAGCCACGCTCAACAAGGCCATGCCACAGGGAGGCTATCTTGAAGGCTGACAGGAACCTATTTGGCCAGAATGACTTGTTGTGAGAAGCAAAAGCTCAAAATGAGTGTGCTTGCTCATCCCCTGGGGCCTTTGCCATGGGCATTCCAGCGGTAGAATGGTCTCTCCGCAGACCAACAAGGCTGCCCTAGCAAGGATTTGGAGAGGAATGTTTCTCCTGCAGAGGTGACCACCTGAGCTCTGCTACAGATATAATTGAATGGATGAGCCTGGTCCCAGACAACTGGAAGTGGAAAACGACTAAAGACTTTTCACAGCTTGCATGGCACAGCACTTGAGTCACGTGTCATTGCGAGGGTGCTAAGAGCAGGCGCATTGGATTAGTTTGTGTGTTGACGTCTACAAGTAGAACATCCATCATAGAGCAGAACGGCCAACAGAAGTGCAGGCAACAGGATCCCATTCAAAAACATTTTCAACCTGGGCACAACATCCAGCAGTGTAAAAGCTTACTCAGTAGTTCTTACCAACAAGGCAATTCTCAATCAATTCTGGTAAAGAAGGAAAAAAACCACAGCACAGGACAAGCTCGAGGGCAAGAGCTGTATGTCACATGTGAGCAGCTTCTTGCTTCAAGATCACCAAAGAGCAGTGTGGAAGAGCTCCTGAGCTAGGAAGTCAAGTAATGAGAAGCAGACACACGCCTCCTTTCTCCAGCACTCATGCAGCAAGAATCTGGTACAGATCTGTCATCATCAAGCTGCAAGGATACAGATGTCATGGTCCGTGTCTGGGCATGTTGCCCACAAGATCCATCCACCTGTTCCAAGAAGTGCGGATACGAAGAACGACAAGATTCACCTGGATATCGACCAACTGATAGCGCGTACACTGGGAGGCAGCGTGTGTGACATTCAGTTGATTGTATGCATGGCCTTTACAGTCCGTGATACCGTCAGTTCGCATTCGCTGGCCAGTGGAAGATACGACCTCAGCAGTGAAGATGGGACAAGACATAGCCAGGGGATGCTTTCCACACAGACTTGGGCGGCTCATCAGGAAGTGTCGCCTGAACTATTTTGAGAAGCACAGGACTCACCTGCCACATGTACCTGCGCACTACCCACACAACGGAGGTGAACAAGCTCGGTATGAGCTGTCTGTGCGAGACGTGGAGAGGGGAGTCAAGTCAACTCCCTCCTTGTGAGGACTGCCCTCATTCAGCATTGCACTAACGTGCAAACTGACCGAGCTGCGATCTGGAGGAGAAGTCTGCTCAGAGCCGCCATTTGTTGCGAACCCAACAGACTGCGGCTGGATGCAGATGAGGAGGCAAGCTGCCTGCTCAACTGGAATGCGGGCTCAACTCAGCAACCAGATGCTTTAGTGCAGCTACTTGTCCTGCAGTGTGTGCGGTCATACGAACATCCTAAGTGCACTTCCTCAGCAATGGGCCCTGAAGTGTACGACCATGTGCAGAGTTACAGACATGGCCAGAACAAGGGCTATTGAAGAAGAGCGGTACAACAACCAGCAGAATTCCGAAGTCTGCGTAGATGATAATTGAGGAGGAGTAATTTGCCATATATATAGTACAAGCCATGGGCAATGCTGTAGTGTGTATTTACAGACTTGTATTAAATGTGACAATTCACGTATATTATTTTAGTGACATTTAGGCATTCCCATGTCCTCGAAATTTGACATTTTAAAAATTTTTTCTGAGATTTTTCGGTAGGGTGTGTAACATTAAGAAGTGATAACGACATTTAAGCTACCTAGTGTGCAAGGGGACTATCATATCAAAACATAGAACTAGAGACATGTTAGGCAAGCTAAAAACACCTAAGAGAATTAGTCACCCGGTGGTACGATATTCGCCAAAATTCGGTCTTGGCTTCAGGACTAAGTTTGTCCACACAAGTTATGCCCATTTAGTTAATAAACCAATGACAGACATCGGTCTAGTGACGTTCACACCTGACGTGACAATTATGCAAATAATTTTGTTTTGTTTTGTACGATACTCGTGCCCGCACGTTGCGGGCACTCGCAGTACGGGCCACGCACCTTACGGCATGCACCTACGGTAATGCACTATCATTTGATAATGCCGCAACTCTATTTGTCCGTCTGTCTGTCTATGTGGTGGTCTGCACCAACGTTTCTCGACAACAGCCCTGGTCCCGATCTAATTGAAACGTGCCAGGATATTGCTGGGGATCTGAGGATGTGCCCTTTTCCAGGTTTGATATTAATCGGACAAGTCGGTTCCCAAGTTACGGGCCTTATTATCACCATGAAAGGCACGTGGCTATGACATCACTATGTGACTCACATTATTGTAAAAAAAAAAAGAAATTTTTTTGTTGCAGCGTTAACGGGGCAGCACCGCCGGGCCCGCTACCTACATGATGTAATAAATCTAGTATAATATATATAGTATATATATATTATATATGTATATATATATATATATATGGTTTATCTTCTTCTTTCCTGCGCTCCCGTTAGGGGTCGCCATATGTGCGGATCTATTCCGTTTAGATCCATAATTAGATACCGTTTTACGCCGGATGCCTTTGCCTGAACGCAACCCGGTCGCAGTCTTACGACCACAGGATAGGTACAGCCTATTCTATACGGGGCATATCACCTGGGGCGCCCAGTACACTGGTGATCTCACTTCGCCGACTTCGAGGATGAACAGGCTGAGTCAACCTCTGGTGTGATCCATTCCAAGCGGCCAACGGGCTTGAGACTCAGGACCTTTTGATCCAAGCTCGCTACCCATAACCACTATGCCAACACCAGGACTATGTATATTATATATATATATATATATATAAGTATAATGTATATATATATATTCTATTGTATATATAATCCTATATGTATATATTATAAACAATATGTAAATTTAATAAATATGTATGGTATATATATAATAATTATTTAAAAAAAATTTTTTTTTTAATTTATATATATAAATCTATATGCATATAGAAATTCTATCTATAATCCAGCAATCCTCTGTGTTGTGTGTGTGTGTTGTGTGTGTGTGTGTGTGTGTGTGACCGGCTGTTTCTCGACAACCTCTGGTCCGATCTAATTGAAACTTGCCAGGATATGCGGGGGACCTGAAGATGTGGCCCTTTTCAAGGTTTGATATTAATCGGACAAGTGCTCCCAAGTTAGTGGGCCATTTAATTTACCTAAACATGGCAAGAGACGTTGTTGCGTGGGCGTGGCCGATGGGAAGGGAAACCTCAGCCGCGTTTCCCCAGTACGGGTTTACAACGTAGGGTTCCGAGAGTGATAACTTCGTGTATTCTAATAATTTTCTCGATTTCTATCGCATTTTATGAGATAAACACAATGGCCCAATATGATCGTTTTCGATATTAGAACGGTGTAAGTAAATTTCGGGAACATCAGAGTGCTGTAATGCTCCGAACCAGGAAGTAAATTATTTTTTTTTTGCACGTGTTTTTTTCGTGTATTCTAATAATTTCGTTCTCGATTTAGTTATGCGCATTTATAGATAAAGCACATGGCCCAAGTTATGATCGTAGGTTTGCGCATTATGAGATATATAGTATAAACATACAATGGCCCAAGTTATGATGCGTTTGTCATATTAGACGGTGTATAAATTTGGGAAACATCAGTTAGCTGGTATGCTTCGAAGCAGAAGTATAATTAATTTTTGACATTGTTTTTTTCCTCTTGCTCTCTCTTTGTGTTTTTTCCTTGCGTCGATGCATTGGGAAATAGGCAAATACGGTTTGGGCTAATTGAATAATTGGCCATTAAGAATAATTCGGCGAATTCGTGAACAGCCATATGCGAGACTTCCGACTAGGTTAGGACGTTACTCCCGGATAGTGACGATACTGTTTCGTTCCTCGATTCCTTTCTCGATTTTCTTAAACCAATACCGCAATCGCAGTCCAGGTGACATTACTGTAATTCGTTTCTCCGATTTTTTTCTTGCGAATAATCGAACGCCCATAGGGATGCGAACTTACCGGACAGTGAGACTTCACTTACCGATAGTGACGATACTGGGTTTCTCTCTCGATTCTTTCTTCGTATTTGATATGGACTTACGTATTCTTTCTTTCTCGATTTCTGTACTTTCTGCGATTTTCTTAAACACAATGCCGCCCGAATCCAATTCGTCGTTTAAAGGAACAGCCTGAAGGAACGAAGCTGCGGGCGTCGTGCACGGGCAATGAAATCCTGAGAAGCAACGAGCGTCTCGCTTGATCAGCATGCAACGGCATGACAAGGCGTCGTGCAGCTCAAACGGATTGAGAAACGAGCTGCTCGCTTGGCAGATCAACACTGAACAGCGAGCAAGGCGTCGTGCAGCAAGAAACGATGAAGAACGCAACTGCTCGCTTGGCAGACACACTGGAACGCGAGGCACAGGCGTTCGTGCAGGGCGACGATGGAAGAAAGCGAACTGCCTCGCTTTGCAATCAACACTGAATACGGCGAGCAAGGCGCCGTGCAGTATGAACGGTGAAGGAACGAGCTTGGCTTTCGCTGACACGCGACGCTACGGCGGGGACAGGTGGTCGTGGCAGGCTGAACGGATGAGAACGAACTGCTTCGCTTGGCACCCAACACTGAACGGGCGACGGCAAGGCGCCGTGCATAGGAACTGGATGAAAACGAGCTGCTCGCCTTGACACGCGACGCTACGCGGTGACAAGGGTGTCGTGCAGTTCTGGAAAGGGAGGTGAGAACGACTGCTCGCTTGGTCGTGGAACAAACACTGGAACGCGAGGCAGGCGCCGTGCAGAGGAACGGATGAAGAACGAGCTGCTCCGCTTGAGCACGCGAGCGCTACGCGGTGACAAGGTGTCGTCGGCAGCTGAACGGGATGAAGAACGGAACTGCTCGCTTGCAACACACTGAACGGCGAGGCAAGGCGTTGGGGTGCATAGAATCACACGGAAGACCGGCAGTTTGGGAGCCCTGACCCATCAGAAGTCACCGCGAACCTAAGAGGCTCAGTAGATATGCAACCGTGCCTCGATACGATAAAACAGGAGTTTCTTCCCCGATGCACCTCATGTGTAATAACAGGTCCACGTGACAGACGTCATTACATGGCACTAGAATGCACACATTGTGAGCTTGTTTGTGTGACTGAGGAGAGAAGAGATTTGCTGAAAGCCACGGCAGGTTCGACTTAACATAATCTACGAATCCAAACCCGGTTCAATTCACACAACCTCCAGATCATACAAAACTTGTTACTTAAACCAGATTTGTGAAGCGAGCGACAGTATACGCGCGGCATGGCAAGTATGGGTCGGAGATAGGTTCGGTTTCAATCTGAGTGGGCAGTAAGAAGTTAGTCTCATTAATGTGCTGCTGCTTGCGATGCGTGGGTTGTAAGGCGCTTGCTCAATCTACTGTCACGATTCGCCGATGAGCTGATTGTGCCGACATCGCAGACCTGAAGACATTTGCTAAGAGAACAGGCCTATGATGGCCAACGTCAGCAATTCAAATCACCATTGAGTTTGTGTTATATACGAATGACTGAAATTGTGTAACGGTCGCGGTACTGCAGGCGCCGAGACGTTCATCATGGTCCGTCACCTGTCACCAACGGGATGTGCTGTATTGCTCAGGGGCATGACACAGAGAGTTTGGAAGGCTTGCAATCGGTGTTCACCCGAGGAGAGTTGTACAGAAAACGCATGATCCACGTTGACCTCTATTTATACATCTGGTACTCTGCGGCTCAGGGTATACCTGAGTTAGCAGGGATAACCACTCTCTAAACCGCTACCATCTCCAGTACGTGATCCACGTCATCATCATCTACTACTTTGTGTGAAGTACACAAGAGACGAGCGCAGATGGCAAATTGGCGCAGTTCAATTGAGATCGTGCAGACAGAATCAATTAAGGCAGAAAAGTAAAAGATATGTGTGAGGTGAACTACGTGACGTACTGACGCTACATTCTCGCGTCAATTGTTGGTCACGATTGGTAGCATAAGGAGTTTCAGGTGCATGCTTGGTCGGTAAGGTGAAACCTGACTTTTCCTAACAGTCACGTCTGAACCGCCAAGTGCCAGAATAAACATCACTTTTTGAGGGTCAGTAGCAATGAAACTGATATATTCGCCCGGGTTTCATATAAGGTGGAGATCAAAGAGCTCCCTCAGAATGACATCTTGGGGCATGTGGCGCTATGGATGGAAGAACGCAAAACGTCACCTATTCCAGTATAACATGGCTCCTGACGTGGACTGTGCAATCAGCCAAAATCCAGAAAGTGATGGGGTCTTTGTGAGATCCTGAGAAACCGCACAATACGGAACTTACCGTATCGTGACATCACACTATTCACGGCCATGGGAATGGAATATCTCGAGCCCTTGCATAGGGAGACCGGAGTGACAAAGACTATCCCCAATGCTACGAGAACGACAGTGCTCTCTGGTGACTCTATCCCTGTAAGCGATATGACTGGCGAGCAGCACTGGTGATCCCATCATTAAAGAAACGAGGCGGTGCTACGTATTGTTAACAATGTCAGGTTTGGTGCCTTAACATCCATATATGGCTCAGGTAGAGGGCTGCACGATCATTGAGATCGATTGCTGCACCAGTGGTGAGGAACTGTACAAATACCTTGAAAAGGGCCGTACCATTGCCTGGTAGAGCTAGTATCACAGAGAGGATGCGAGAGGCATTACGACATGATGAGCACTAAATAGGGCTAATACGATTGAGGATCTGGCGCATATACATTTCCCACCATCAGCAGTCACCGCACAGTTTGAGATGCTGGATCCATCTGACAGATGAGCAGTGTGATACGTTCTAAATGCAAGGTGCGTACTGAAAGTGGCGAGTCACCCCCGCAACAACATCGTTTTTCGGCCATGAATCTCCGCATCCACAACATGCGTCATGTCTATATCATGTTTCGCACACTTCACCTAGCTAGAAAAGGTTTCAATGCGGAAGAGAGTGTGATTTCCAGATATGCCGTAAGGCTGATACGAGTATTGGCGGCTTCCCTAATTTCCATCAATCACTAATGCCGGTTGGTCGATCGTACGCATGTTACTGTAACCGGCGTGCCTGCCCATGTCTTTCAGGATCTCTCCGCGTTGGGTAGGGTCTGGACTATTTGGCAGCCTGCATTGCATAGGCATGGTTACAATGACCAGGAGTGTTCGTTATGGAAAGGCGCAAAATTGCATTGGCCCGGCGTCCGTGAAATATTGTCCAACAGAGTAATCGTTCCAGAGCAATACTGCAGTTCTGAAGGCACAGTATGGGAGCCGCCCAGTATGCGAGGGATTTATTGCGTGCAGCAGGGTGTGAATAGCAATGAAGCGCATTGTGAGTGAGTGCACTACTGGCTGGAGGACAAATTGAGAGGCCGGCTTTTGCTCAGTGGAGCTTTGGCTCCTGAGCCTGAACCAGTTCAATCATTCGGCATTTCCGCGGATTCGAGCACGAAGCAGGGCAACAATAAGAGAACTGAGGCTCACGATCGCTCAGCAGAGGCGTTCTGAATGACGAGTCAGCGCGCGTTGTGTCGTTAGTGGACTGATGTGGAGATTCAGGACATGGCTGGATGATGCAGTGATGCAGTGGTGGGACTGGAAAACATTCAACATGCTCATATACTTCAACAAGTGCGGCAAAGGCAGTGGTCTGGACTGCTGCAAGTGGTATGCAGAGCTATCTTTGCTAAAGGTGTCCTCATATAGGCACAAGGTCCTTCATCCACTGATAGTCTACGGTGCAACT
>CM068954.1:112823436-112837576 GCA_035128595.1 Eptatretus atami | reverse complement strand
CAGAGAGAAGCCTTTATATCCGAAGGAGACTCTCGACGCTCCAAACCCCGGAAGCCGGGAAAGTTCAATCTTTTGTTCAGTTCTCTTGCTCATGTTCAACCTACGGAGTAAACCATCCTCATCTACGGGCATACCACATCTACTTTCGTGCGTTTAACATTTAGTTCCTCGACTCTGCTTGTTAGCAATCCTTTCCAGCATCCGAGTATCATTCGCTGTGCATCGCCAATTGTTGTGATCCCCTCGTGGACACATAATTTTCGCTGAACTTCGTCTGCGTGCCCCGTAAATGCTCGTGCCAATTTAATTTAACTTCTTCAATATAATTCACCGTTCACACTCCATCCTTCCCAAGTATACGCAAATCGTGCATGAATCTAGTCAATGTACGCGCGTCGTTGTCCTGCTATCGTTGCCATAGACGCATACTGTGGACCACGTGGTTGACCGGGAGCTGGTCGTGAGCGCTCTTCTTCGTGACTGTCGGTTCGTTGCGCTTATGTTTATAGTAACCCTCTTCTCCTTCGTGTCACGCGTGAAGGTGGGAGCCCGCCTCGTCCGCCATTTTGCGATCCAATTTTTCTAGAATTTTCGAAGTTTTCAACCCGAAACGCTGCAAATAAAATCAAACCTAATTTTGAATTTGCCTGAGCGACGTTTTTATTTTTTTTTTCCTTCGCGCCTGCTCTAACCAATGTCGAGTGCAAACGCACCAAGAATGTTGGTGATCGGTGTCCTGCAAATTATGGGTGAGGGGGTTCTCATCCCACTCCTGACACCAATGTTAAGGATTCAGCAGGGCTGGGGTCGCAACCCTACTCATTGACAGCCAAATGCTTTGAATATTCTGCTGTCACTTTATACCACCGCTGTCCGGCGTTATAACGCCGAGCTGGTTTGGCACAGGCTCGGGTCACGCGCCTCGAATCGCGCGATACCAACGTTACACCTGTGACCTACCAGTTGGGGGATAGATACCCCAGTTGACAGACTGCTTTTGTCAGAACGAGCGAATTCTGCCAGTCTGTAACCATTTTGAGTTTTATATCCAATCAAGCGGATCGTCCTCGCGCGCGGCACGAATTAATCAAAGCATGCATTACTTTCTATACATAATTCAGCATATTATGATGGACACATCGGGAATCACAACAAGCAAAGCATTTCACTGATCAATTTATAATTAACTATAAACCTTCTTAACTAGGGATGCTACGGATTACAGTGTTTCGAAGTGGGACCTTAATGAGATATACAACCTGTAGAGAACTATGCAGACATAGACATGGTGACAGCATTTGCAGACAAGATACGAGTACTGTGTGATGCTTCTAAATGGGACGAGAGAAAAAGTGTCAAAAGCTCCGAATGCGCTTTGCTGACATAGCCGATGTCAATGGATTCTGTAGGCACCCAGCATCGTAACTGCAGCGTTGCAAGATGGTGGGGGGGACGGCATCGTCCATTTTCGCAGCCATCTCATGCACTGCAGATCTCGCGCGTCATGACCAGTTGTGACCACTCTCTATTCATATAATGCCAGGTTGATGCCAATGAAAAAAAGCCAACGAATTTACTAATGGTTTTAGAAAATCCATCATAATGAATAACATATATTGCCATAAAGAAATACCTTATGCGAAACCAAGACGCCCTAATGTGAACAATCCTATAGCCAATATTGTGAAAATAAGTAATGCTTGTGTGGTCCACACTGGTTCATGACCCCGCTATAGGTCCGCGGTATCCTCCAAGATGAAATGATCTGTGTATTCTCAGTGGCTTTTCACTATAGTCCAGCATACAATCCATGGCCTGGCCTGTTACTCATACAAGGCTCCTATAATCCTGAGTTCGCGTGTTGGGACTCCGCAGGCTGGTGTCCGTGGCCGATGATGGCACCGCGGCCAAAACCACCTCCTCCACAAAGTCGATTCGCTCGACTCCCCTATGCAGTTCCTCCTGCCTCTTTCACGAAGCAATGTATTACAGCCAAGATTCACAGCCGTCCTTACACAGTCCAATCTACGAACTTCTCCACTCGTCGTCTCTCTCAGTCAAGAAGGCAGACTGACCTCATTTCAGTCCTTCCTTGCCTTTTCTTATCGGTCAGTCTCTTCACGACAAAAGCTGGTTCGCATAACAACTTCCATGCAGTGTTCTCCTTTACTGCTCGATCGCCCGACTCGAAGCTCAGGCAGATTCCAACCACCGCCTTATTCCGGCGCTGTCGCTCGCCTCCAAAGCCCAGACTGCAGACCCACACACAGCCTAGTTCATTCAGCCGATCGCAGACTTCGCGCTCTCAGTTTCACCTAGGGGCCGATCGCCCGACCGGCCTCTCTGTTCCACCTTCTGCTCCCTGGCCTTCGCTTCTCTAGGGCACACTCCCTCTCAGAATGCGTGGGTGGGCCATATTGTCCAGAGAAGGGAACGACAGAAGAAGAACCTTCCCTCGCTGGTCACCACCACTGCTACGAAACATAGTATGAACAGCCTCTACACCTCGACATCACATAACGTTCCAAATTATTTCCGAACAACGCTAAACATGCATTTAATGGGGATCGGCTAATCGTATATTTAATAACACACGAGGCCATTTTCCGCAACAATATATATAATTAAGTTTCTGATCAAACATGGCTGATAGGATCAAAACAACACATCCCCTTGGCCATCTCGAAGAAATTCGTGAGGGTTAGAACACAACCAGTGCGAAGCATCGTATGAAATATCCAGCAACCGCGGCCCACTGTACTGCTCTCTGCGCATTTGCACAGCACTGGTGGCCAACCCGATCTGGACAGACCAGTACAATGCAGATATGTTTTTCAGATATTGAGCCGATAGGTTCGTGAGGCTCGTTTTCATTTACGTAGTATTTTATAAATTTTTATTCGTTGGATAGCAACCTTCATCCTTCCACGATCTATTATTATGTCGTGTCAAATAAGTGAACTTGTTACGATCTCGGTGTCTCTATTTCAGGCATGCGAAGCGATCAGGAAGTACGTCAGGTAACAATGGTGATGGACCTTAAGGGAAAACCCATCCCCTCTCTCCAGGCATTGGTTGCAAAATCAATCATCGCCGAACTTGTTCCAGCCAAATGGAGCTCGGAGAGATGATGAAGCTTACAATGGGATTGGTATTAACCGTGAACATCATATGGGTTGAACAATCGGCGTCCTCCTTAATTGAGACCTGCATATAAAGCACAGCCGCCTTCACTTTCCTCTCTTCACTAGTTATGATTTTTTACCCTCGAAGTGAGTGCAGCACGAAAGCTTTTGGTCACTATTTATGTCGGTTTTGTTTATCATTATATAGATTTTTGTTATATATATTTGTACTGTTCTGGAATATTTCACAGATCCACTCTTTCAGGTTCCCCGAGATCAGTTATGTCGATAAGTGTGTCCAGGTTTAGATTTCCCACCGATGATACGGACTTATTCGTGTGCCAGGCTGTTGAAACCTTTGAGTGTGTTTATTTCTTTCTATCTTTATTGTTTAAACAATAATCTCTCACCACCTTCTCCACAACCCGCCAACATCTCCTCACCCTTCTCCATCAAAGCGCTATACATCTCCTCAACACCAATCTCCACCAACCAAACAACTTCTCCTCACCATCCATCTCCACAATCAGACATCATCAGCAAAACAACAACATCTCAACAAGCAAATATCGACTTTTCTCACTCACCAGCATCTCCACGGCACCGTCATCTTTTCACTCAACAACAACAACATCCCAACAAACAACCTCCACAACACCAAACTACGATTGGCATCCCTCGACAGCGGCCAAACTGATTTCAAACTACAGCCACGTTGTTGAAAGTGATTTCAAAAAGCCAGAGTTTTGACGGCGAGATCGATCAGAACAACGAAAAAGGGCGGGAGCCAGCCGGGGAGTGAAGGTTCAAAGGTTGGAAAGGAGGGAGGGCGCTGATTTATTGGGTCGCATGAAGCCCAGAGCGACCCCTCCCCTTGGCTATAAAAAGATGTTTCAACGCGAGTGCGTTGTTTGGGCGGAGAGTGGGAGTCGTTCGTCGTGGAGTAGCCAAGTTATCCAAGTGTTGGTCTGTGGTTGGTCTTGTTGTCGGTGGGGAAGTCGTCGAGAAGTCGGCCAGCCGGAAGAAAAGTCACCAGAAAGCTATCGTAACGGTCGGAGATGCGATCGTGGCCCGAGTCGGTTTCGACGAACTGAGGAGGTGATCTAGCGGGCTCTTGATATGAGGCACTCGACTAAATATGCAAGGGCTCCGTTCGCTCTCTTGAGCATCGTCGGTCCAAGGCTCGAATCACCCAGGCCGCGTTGCTAGGCCTGCGACCTAACCAAGCCCGTTACATAATCATGCGCCGCATGACACAAGACATACAAAGGTTCACAGATCCAAAAGATCATCTGAGTGCCTCAAGGGCGACAAAAGGTTAACCTGCCCGGCCTCTCGCCGGAGCTCCTCGTCATCCCAGCTCCAGGATACATTAAAGTCCTTTATCAAGTCGGTCTCTATCCTTCTTTTCTGGTTTTTTGCATGAGTCCTGTGTGCGCCATTGTTCTTCTCAAGTAGAACTAGATTAAGATGCATGTACTAATTAAATCTAGTATCGAGCTGTGATGGGTTTCTTTACTCGTGTCTTTCCCTCTATACCCCCAATCATTGACATTGCTTTGTGTTTGCATAATAAATTTTCCATTTTTGAATGTCACCTGCTCGTATGCGTTTCCTTTCCTCCATTGACGTGCCATTTAATTGCGTTCGGTCAATAAATTATCTGGTTCTGATTTAATAGCTGATAAAAATGTACATTCGGTCCGACGGGGCTTGAGCGATTTTATAAACCGCTCGGCTTAATCGCAACGGAATCCGAGCTGCTTTAAGCGGTCGTTTCAGTGCAGGCTCCTTTCGAGTGTAAACCGACATTCTGTCTGCCTCATCTTGAAGTTTGCGAATTAATTAGGTACATTCTGACAATTCGCAGATCTGACCCATGTCTAGCGCGTGACATGAAATGTGGCTGGTTTATGGTATGATGTTAACAACACCGTAGTGTGGTTTCGTGCGTTGATCGAAATGTCGGCGAGTTAGTTTGCTGTTCCGGCAGGTGCGCAATTGAGCTAAGGCGTGGTCGTCCCGCACGCCGGGTCAGCTGATAATTCCACAATACTGTTATATTTATATAGATAGATTATATATATAATAAAATAAAATTATATAATACTAAGTGCGTCAACCTCTGTACATGCGATGCCCATACTTGCGGCCTGTACGTGCTCAATAAGATAATTTAGATATTTGTCACCTGTTCATTGTGACGTCATAACAACCGTTCCTGTCATCTGGGTTGAAATAAAGTGCTAACTGGGAACACTTGTGGAAAAAACTGAATATCGGCTTATGAGTGAACGATAGCTAAACCTTGAAAGGACATTTAACTCAGTCCTTGTCGTCATATTGTGAACGTCATATCAAACGGAAGAAGAGAATATGTGACGTTCAATTCACGTCAATAAAAATAAAAAAGTAGACGTCATTTGGTAACTCGTCTCTCTATTTGTTTGTCAAATAAATTGAGCCGTATAACTTGGAGAACCCTTTGTTCCGATTAATACTCGAACCTGAAAATGCTCACTTATCCTCATAGGTCCCTCAGCAATATTCCTGGCAAGTTTCAATTAGATCGGACAACGTGTGTCGAGAAACGCAGACCACACACACACAGAAAGGACACACACACAGAGATTGCGTGGAAATTATGTGTTGTAGATTTTCCCGCCCTGTCGGCGTAGCGAACGACCGCGGTCAACAATAGCGGTCGCTTCGCCCACCGAGGAACAAATCCCAGTCGTGATTTCTTAACAACGCCCAGAAACAGTCACGGTGGTTTTTAATCCCACACACACATCCATTGTCCGCACTCTACCCGCGCGCTACAGGGTCCGATCGCCAAATCTTCAATCTACCTAATTATTCGCAGCAGGTAGGTTACGAACGAGATTGTACCCTCAACGGGAGCCGCTTGGAAACGAGCCCGCTCAAGCACGCCCGCTTCCTTTTGGATGAATAACCGAGCGGGTGTTATATTATCGCGCAAGTCCCGTTGACCCGATCACCTTACCGGCTAATTAAAAATCAACTATCATTCCGAGTGCAGGATGGGGCAGTTCAATTGGGAATGGACGCAACGAAAGGTTTACATTCACACAAGGACATTTATTATAATAAACACCTCTCATAACAAGGCAAAACACAAAGTAGCAATTATTACAAGCTAACAAAACGCACAACAAAAGAACTACAACCATCTACTTAATGACAGTCACTTGCCACTTAACAGCAGTTCCCTACTTTTAGACGGGCCACGGAGACACGTACGCACACACACACACACACACCCAAGAAAATTGGTTGGCCAGAGGCCTTTAATAACGAGCTCCAGCTCATGAGGTACAGGTGAACGCTGAAACCCAGACCGATTCTCGAATCCTCTCAACTCGTTGTGGTCTTAAGCTGTGTTCGGACCGGTCCAGCGCAGAGGAGCTTGGATCCAATCGCCGTGATCCTTCCAAAGTCCCGCGATCCTTCCGGCTTTCTAACACGTGCTGGTGAGCGAGGCGCCAGATCCTTTCCCGTCGATCGTCGCTCCACTGAGCGATACCTTACCTCCAAAGACTTGAGGTCGTGAGTTCGCACCAAGCCTTGGGGAAACTCAAATGGAGATACAAAAGTCCACAACCAGAAGAAGAATGAAGCTCACACTCCGCAGCTCGAGCCGACGGACCGGCTCAATCTTCTTCCAAGTCAAAGCAGCTCGAAAGCCAAAAAGCTTCTCCCAGCTAAGTCAGAATGCACGGAAGCTCACGGAAACCAGCAAAGCAAAAAAGTCTTCCTCTCGAGCCAGGTCCACTAGCCGAAGCTTCACTGAGCCAGCGAAGCAAAAAGCTTCCGAAGGACTCAACCCTAACGCAAACCCAAGCATGACCCCACGTCTGTGACGAACTCCCCTCAACTTCCCATTCTTCCAACTCTGCCCTCTCCAACTCTGCCCACGAACAAAGAAAAAGATCATCCTCTTTTATCCTTCTCCCGCCCTTCCCCATCCGGCGGGTGGACTCATGCCCTCGTGCTCCATTCCCCCGTCAGCCACGGTGTGGGAGGGATGTGATGTTGAACATCATGAGTCCGGATCGGCAGCGTTCTTCTTTGCATCTTTCGCAGAAGTAGGCTGGAGGGATGTCTCCCATTGTTCTTCCCTAACTAATTAAATCGTTATCCCGCAAGCGCTCACTAATCTGATTTCTTGAAACATTTAAAACAATGTGAAGAGTATGCTATCTAGTGGAACAGCTGACTTATCGACTATATAGCTGACTAAATGGAAACCTTGTATTGTTGTGTGCAATCGGAATTCTCCAAATTCGTAACAAATATTTTTATACAGTATAAATTTTATTTTTGTATTATATTGTAAAAATACAATATAATAGAGATTATATGTAACTATATATTAATAACATTATATATATATATATAATACTAGATTATATATTTAATTTGTTTGCGAAGTCTTCGCCAGCCGGCGTATGAAAGAACCGACCGCGTCTAACCAATTTAGCGGTCGCTTCGCCCAACCGAACGCGCGACTAATTCAGTCTGCGACTTTCCGGAACAAGCCGAAAAAACCCAGTCACGCGTGTTGCTCCAAGTCGCATCATCACGTGCTTATGTCATTATTCGACCCTGCGCGCCTGACAGGGATCAATCGTTCCGAATTGATCGATTCATACCTAATTATTTCTGCTGGCAGTAACCTATCCGAAGTGACGTACCTCAGCGAGGTACTTCTCTGGACTACGTAAACCGCTATACAGCGGTGCGTTCGTTGGGATAATTCGAGCGGTGTGTAATTTATCGAGAGACTCTCGCTGACCCAATTTCTTTTTACTCGGCTATCATTAAAAGCCCGCTACTCATTCCGAAATGCCCAATTACATGGGCGTCTTCAAATGGGATAATGATTGATCACGACGTAACAGTTTCATCATTTCAATACAAGACATTCTATTATTACACGTATACAGTCATTGCATGTGTGGAAAATAAGCTGACGCTGCAATATATACAGTTCCAATCTCACAATGTGCAATAGTGAAAGACTATTATACTTGTCTATCTATGTTATCAGTCAACTTTATACAGCTTCTACTGCGGATCAGCTCCTCACAACATTCATTCAAAAGCAAACTCAATATGGCCCTCAGACAGTACAGAGTGGGGCAGACTTGACTCGTGGGTTTCTTTATTTGCACGGAGCTGTGTTAGACCGCAGATGGCTCTCGCGATGCATCGCTAAGGCTTACCTCTCCTCGGCTGGCTAGTTACCCACTGACCGCTCCTTCCCCGGCAGCTAGCGTTAAATCCGCGGCTCTTTGCCGCTCTGAGTATTGTCGGGCCCCGGCCATAGCAACGCTGAGAGGAATCGATAGGTCTTATCGCTCTTTTTGATGTATGCTCTCTCAGATACCCGTTCGTCCTCTCCAGCGATGCTCGGGCATCCGTTCGAAGCTCCGATCACCTCAGGTACCGTTCGGAGCGTGTGTTGGCGAGTTCTCTTCCCGGCTCGCCACTGAACACGCAGCTCCGCGCGGCGCAGCGTTACTACGCGCTTCCCTTCATCCACTCTTCCTCCTATTCTCCTCAGACTTCTTCCAGATACTGGCTGGGTCTTCAGGCTTCAGGACTTCCACGCGGCTCCATTCGACCTCTCTCCAGTACGATCACTCCACCGTAGCACTCCATGACTCCACGGACTCCGATACTTGGCCGCTTCCGCTCGGCCTTATTTATAGGGCCCGAGAGACGAGTATGACCTACGCTTCTCGACATTCGAACCCCTCACTGGCCTGCCCCTTTTCTCTCTCTTTGATCCCTGAATCCGAGGCTGGAATCATTCCACAGAGTCGGACAGGTGCGCAGATCACCGTATCTTGCCGGCGGCATAACCCCCGCGTGTTGCCTGCGTCTATGCCGTTCTGATGCGTACTCACCGTGGCTGGTATGCCAAAGATTGGCGTTCGCTTCGGGATTGAAGGATGAGCGATGTTATTCGGATTGGCTCTATTGGGGGAGATGCGGTTTAGGGATGTGAGAAGATGTCGTTGTTGTGAAGCGGTGTGGAGAGTGGTGGTTGGTTGTTGGCTGTTGTTGAGGGGGTGTTGGTGGTTGGCGTTTGTGTGAGGGTGTGATTGGTTTGGCGTGGTGGAGTAAGGTGGTGGTGGTTTGGTGTGTTGGCGTGGTGTTGGTGGGTTCGGCGTGGGAGAGGTGGTTGGTGCGACGAGAAGGCGGTTGGTGGTGGCTGTCCTGGTGGAGAAGGTGGTTGGTGGGTGTGGTGGCGTGTGTGGAGAAGGTGTTGGGTGGTTGGCGTTGTGTGTCTTGTCCAAAAATTAACGATAGTAAAGAAAAAACGCTAACTCATAAGATCATCCCGGGCGACACGGAATTAATTCCCATTTAGACAACGCTGGGGAAATTCACGAACCGGACTTATCTGGCATAACTGAACTATAGGACTATATGGTGCTCTGCGAAAATTTCACACAGCTCGTAACAATATATATAAGGTTTTATATATATAATATAACAATATATATATATTATTGTTGTGGAATGGCCCTTAGTGTGTTATAAAATTATAGGATTACGCCCAATCCCCATATAAATGCATGTTTAGATCTGTCGGTAAAAATGGACGTTACAGGTGTGTCGGGGTGTTTAAAGGCTGTTTATTGTTCGTACATTTGGTGGGACCGAGAGGTTTCTTTTCTTCCTTCCGTTCCCTGGACAATAGTCCCCACCCAGCGCTCAGAAGAGGGTGGAGTGGCCTAGAAAGAAGGAAGTTGAAAATTGAAGGTAGGAGCCAGTCGGCTTTTGAGGCGAGCGAGCGCCGGAAAGGCAGTGTGATGGATCTTTCCGAGGAGTAATCTTGAGCTGAGTGGTCTGTCAGCCTTCATTAAAGGGCGCACCCCAATTAAAAAAGTGAGAAGTGAAACTGCAGTCGGCCGAAGAGGCGAGAGGAACTTGAGCGCGCCGAGTCTGCCATTTTGCGCAGTAAGAGAAACTGCCCTCTGCGCGCCAGTCTGCCATTTTGGCAAGTAAGGAGAAAACTGCACTGCGCGTCGAGTCTGCGCATTTTACAGGTGGGAGAGGCCGCCTGCACCTCGAGCGGAGCGATCGAATTGTGGAGAAGTGGTTTTGGCCGGGCCGGCTGCCTCCTGGCCACGACCGGGCTGCGGAAGGAGCCCAACACCTCGATTTGGCTCTCAGTCTGTGTGAACAGTGCCAGGCCTGGACTTGTATACTGGACCTCGTGATGGAAACCAGCTGGAAAACCCATCGAATCTGTACCTGGTTCTCTGTGCCGTCGACATTACCGCGGGGGTCATGAACGCGCTGAGCGGCGTGCCGCAGCACGGTGCCGGGGAGAAGAAGAAATGACTGACGGGCAATTGTGCAGCGGTACCTACTATTTCACGTATTGCGAGCGGCGCCTATGCGACTTTTGAGCTTGGCGCATGTAATCCATAGACATCGCTTGTTTATGAGCCACATTCGTGCTCCGACACTATTTTCTCTCATTCCATTGAAGGCATCACAAGTTACTCTTGTGGTGTCTGCATGCTGTCATGTCTGTCTGCAGTGCTGTCCATGTCTTGATCTGCATGTTCTCTAGGTTTATCTCATTAGGTACTTTTCGAACCTGTAATCCAGTAGCTCCCTAGTTAGAACGGGTTATAGATTAATTATAAACACTTGTCGTGAATGCTTGCTTAGGTTCTTTCCCCGATGATGTGGCCCAATAATCTGGCGTGATTCGTAGCAAAGTGTGCCGCTTTGAATAATGTCGTGCCGCGCGAGGGATCCGCTCCGATTTGGATAAAAACCAAAATGGTTACGGCTAGGCCAGAATTCGCTCGGTCTCTGATCAAAACCAGCTGTAACTGGAGTCTATTTCCCCAACTGGTAGGTCCAGGGTACATTTGGTACGCAGATTCGAGGCGAATACCCGAGGCTTGATGCCGAAACCAGCGGCTGTTATAACCCCGGAGACGGCGGTGTGTAAGTTGACGCCGAAATATTCAACATTTGGCTGTCGGAAGAGTAGGTTGCGAAAACCCAAATGGTACGCTGGAGCCACTTGGTGGGCATTTCGATTCCCCGCAATGCTGAATCCGTAACAAATATATATATATATAATATATATATATATATTAATTATATGCATATATATAATTTATATGGTATTTAAGATTATATATATATATATATTTATATTATATATATATACACCATTTTATTTTATATGTTCCGTATTGTTCACTTTCAATTAGTGTTTTATCAATCCGTGGGCGTCGGCCGCCATACCTGACCGTCTTGACGACCGCATACGTCGATTCGAGTCTTATCCGACCGACGCCCGAGGATATATAATCGCCGCCCGTGTATATACTCATCGGAGCGAGGTCCTTTGTAACGAAGAACCGAAATCGCCAATCGCAGATCACGTGGGGTTAGGGTCAATTGCCAATCTTTCACTTAAACCTAAAATCCCCACGTTGATCCAACTACCGGGCGATTCACCTCGACGGATCTCTGTACGACAAACGCCGTAGTGCTGATGTCTTGTCCTGTTGCGTGTTCTCGAGGCGTTATATCTCGAGAAAAACCGCTTCGGTCCATACTGTCCTCCCCTATTACGGGCAAAACCAACGGCTTTCCTTAGCTCCAACATCTACGAAATGTCAGTCAATGATCGTGGAATGGACAAGCGAGCATGAGATTTACTATTTACATCTAAGGACATATTATATGAAATCACGTTATTGGCAATTAACATACAGCCACAAAGTAACTACAAACTCTGTCTATATAAGCAATTATCAATGTACATGTTCACTTACACTTTTTACTTTATCGGGACTCTGGCGCTCACATAACATTCATTTCGATCAGAAATACAGCAGTGCCAATAAACCTCCCATTCTAAGGCATAGGGTCAGACTGGATCCTCTTGGATCTTTCTTATTAGGCGTGAGGATCTTGGCAGATCCGAATCTGTAGTTCCCACGATGACCGTTGGCAAGGTAATACTCTGCCCCTCGTGTGTTCTGGCTGGGGCGTACCTCACGATGCTCCTCTCCCCACTAAGCAGTAGCGTTCAGCCTTCCGCTGTGTCGATGCTCGGGTACCTTCCGTGGGCAGTGCACTCTCCTGCTCTCTTCCACCATATGAACGCGCTTTGGGCGTACTCCCGCGATGTCCTGTTCGCCCACGGCAGCTAGCGTAGCCGCGAGGCTCGAGCCTCCGGGCCTTCGTGTGGCAGGACGACTTTCCGGCACTCTGCGCACACGAAGCAGCGGTTGCTGCGACACAGCAGCACAGGCTGCGCCTCCAGCTTCGAGTCTCTTCCGACGAGCCCGGAACTTCACGCAGCTCTTGCTTTCTGGGTGCATCCCGAACGTCTCTACAATCTGCCGAGGCAAAAAGGTACTCCTCCACGGGATCTACAGCACACGAACTCTGCCACTGGGTCTTCTTCTCCACGAACTACTCTTTACGATACTTCTCTTTTAACACAAAGAAAAGATTCTCTTTATCCTTGGCACCCTCCCCGCACCCAGGCTCGTGACTCATGGCGCTCAGTTCCATGGCCCTCCACTCAACCAACGGAGTGGGAGGAGTTTTGACGTCATGAATCACGGGACGGAGGGCTCTTCTTCTCCTGTACAGCAGAAGAGGGAGAGGGCATCTCCATTGTGCTTATGACCTCCCGAAAAACTACATTGGAAATCGCAGCACACTTAATCGATTTTCTGCCCATTAAACAAGATATGGTGAGTGCTATCAGGGAACATACATCTTATCGACCATAATGACCTCAAAGAGGAACCTGAAGTGATTGTGTCGGCAATCGAATTCCAAATTCATAACCAAGTAGTACTTGTATAGATTATAAAATGTATATATAATAATTAATAATATATGTATTATACATTATATATATATTACATATTAATATATAATATACAGTTCATGCGACCGCATTAACGACATTTTCGGTCAACGACGGACCATGTTTCGAGCGTGGTTCCTCATAAGATTTTAAATCGGTGAAATAATCCTATCGTACTGGTGATAGTCGCGCGCAGTCTAAAGCACTGCCATCCAATATAAAAGTACAGTAATCAGCACATACGAGTTATAGTGCAGTAATCATACTTGAGTAATGATAAAACAACTGCAGCTGTATGGGCCCCTATATTACGCAGAATCGGATGAACCATAAATGTCGTGAAAAAACCGGGGGTCGCGAAAAATCGGGAATTCTAATGTCAAAAAATCAGCGTTCAAATGACCAAATGTTACCTAGACATCCTAAAAACCCTATTTCGTCCTCTGACCAGTTTTTTGCACGTTTACCTTCCAGCAAGTAAATTACCTTTGAGCATTAAGAATTCTGCGAATAAATCGTCTGTGTTACAGTCAAAACTAAAACACAAATTAGTTTTTAGTAAAGCTTTTTATGTTGTTAAAACATTCGCACTGCTCTGAAAATATATCACATAACTGACAGGTGCTCGATTCTTCATTTGTAAATTATAACATCGATGCAATGATTACGTATTTATAAAATCTAAACGCTATTTATTCACCTTTCGATAATCGATGTGAGAGGAGATTGTAAGCAGCCGCTAACAACACCCATGGCCGTCAGGAACAGCACAAAGGTAAAACTAACGCGTCTTCCGTCTATCTTGGATATGTGTTACAATTGCCAACAGTATTCAGTACAGTAACATGCTGTACAGGTTTGTAGCCTCGGAGCAATAGGGTATACCATATATCCGAGGTGTGTAGTCAGCTATGCCATCAAGGTTTGTGTAAGTACACTCCAAGATGTTCGCACAGTGACGACATCGCTTAACGACGCATTTCTCAGAACGTATCCCCGTCGTTGAGTGGCGCATGACTGTATGAAATATACATGAAAAAAAGACATGAAAAAAATATACAACTTTTAAAATGCTTCGTTTGATCCTAAAAAAGCAGTAATTTTGTCACTAATGCTT
>CM068954.1:112808558-112822078 GCA_035128595.1 Eptatretus atami | reverse complement strand
CCTGTAAAATAAACGAAATTTTCATCAAGGAATTTTAGTTTTAAGCAGAGATTCACCTATAAATTAAACGAAATTTCATCAAGAAAATTTTAGTTTAACGCAAAAGTTTTATTATATAAATATGGTGAATACAACGTACTGCGATGTTTGAATCACGAATATAAAACATTATAGAAACACCTCCGAACCACAAAACACACATTTAATCTATTTCATCAATATCTCCTCTTGAGTTGGAAAGAAAACATTGTGATATCTGCTCAAAGGATGTTTGAAGAGTAGTTATAACAGAATCTTGAATCACAAAAACACAAGAAAAATGAGTTTTAAGTAAAGGGAGACTATTATATTGAAAACACTGATGGGGCATTTAAAGGACATATAAAAATAAGGATTTTTTCAATTTGAGAACCCGTCCATCATCAATAACTGAATCAATTGAAATAGTGAAACCTGATGTTGAAAAATTATTAAAAAGCATTAAAGAAATGAAAAACTTTAAAGTTTTATATGGGAGTGAAAAATGAATGAAAAGACAAGATGAAGAACAAACTCCTTATATGAGAACAGATCTTATTTTATAACATCATTTCAAAGATTTTTTGAATAGTGGGGTTATGAGAACTATCAAGACAAGAGGAGGTATGTGATAATACAGTGTAGAAGTGGATTTAACATTAAAAAAATCATTTTTTAGATATACACATTCTAAAATCAAACCCTCTGAAAGCTTCTCTTATATTGAATTACCCAAAAGAAATAAAACTAAGAAGGCAGTTGTTTATATTAAGAACAATGATAATAAATGTTTTCTCTGGTCTGTTCTTGCTCACTTACATCCACCAAAATGTAATTCAGAAAGAGTAAAACAATATATGAAATATGAGAATACCTTGGACATTAAAGATTTAAATTCCCAATGCACTAACAGATATCCTAAATTGAGAAAAAGAATAATCTTTCTATTAATGTATTACGATTAACGGATACAAACAAAGTTCAAAATATTAAAAATTTCAAAACAACTATAAAAATGAAGAAGCACACATTGATCTTTTATATTTTAGTGTTGGAAAGAATTCACATTATACATACATCAATAATTATCAAGATTAATCTCTTTCTCAGGTATTCAGAACAGCAAACAAAATATATCCTTGTAAGCGATGTCTTAATTTCATTTCATACAAAAGAACGATTACAACAACATTCAAAATATTGTAGTAATCATAAATCAGCTGTAATTACAATGCCTAAAACCTGGTAAAAAATTTATTTTGAAGATTATAATAAATCTATCATGCCCATTTGTGATATACGCTGATTTGAATGTATCCTAAAAAAGATAAATACTGCTTCTCCTAATCCAAAAGAAATCTATTACAAATAAATATCAAAAACATATTCCTTGTGGTTTCTGTTATTATATCAAATCATCTGTTGGAGAAAAGTATAATAAACTTGAACATTATCGTGGAAAAAATGCTTCACAAGAGTTTGTAAACGATTAGAAAAGGATTGTATAAGACTAACTAAATTAATGAAAGAAACAAATGAACCGATGAAATTAACCAAAGAAGAAAAATTAGAATTAGAAAGAACCATATCTGTCATATTTGTGAGGAGGAAATTGAGGAGTCTAAAGTTAGGGATCATTGTCATCTTACTGGTAAATATAGAGGTCCCGCTCATTCCTGTTGTAATCTTAATTATAAATTACCTTCTTTTATTCCAGTCTTTCTTCACAAACAGCGCCAACTATGATTACACATCTATTTATAAATGAACTTTCAAAAACACCAGGGAATATTTCTGCCATAACAAACACAAGTCAAAAGTATATTTCATTTGCAAAAATGATATTCACAAAACCTATAACCGTATTAGGTTTCTAGATTCTTACAAGTTTATGGGAACACCACTAGCCAACCTAGCATCAAATCTAAGCTCCACAGGCTCTTTTCCAAATCTTAATTCATTCTTTCCAAAAGAGGAAATTCTAACTAAAGAGGAAATTCAGATTAAAGAGAGGAATTCAAAGTAAAGAGGAAATTCTAATAATGAGGAAATTAATGAAGAAATTCTTACTGAAGATGAAATTCTAATTGTAAAGAAAATTCAAACAATGAATGAAATTCTAACTAAAGAGGAAATTCTGATTAAAGATGAAATTCTGATTAAAGAGGAAATTCTAACTCGAGAGGAAATTCAACAAGGAATGAAATTCAAAGTAAGAGAAAAATTCTTACAAGGAAGGGAATTTATCCTTATGATTATATGAATTCATTTATGAGATTTAAAGAAACACAACTTCCTTCAAAAGAAAGTTCTATAATAACCTTTATGAAGAAGAGATAAGTGATAAGGAATATAAACACGCACAAGAATTTGGAAAATATTTAAGATAAAGAACCTTGGAGAATATCATGATTTGTATCTAAAAACAAGATGTTTTATGTTAGCTGATGTGTTTGAAGCTTTTAGATCACTCTGTCATAAAAAAAATGTTATGGATTAGATCCTGCTCACTATTTTCACAGCTCCTGGTTTAGCTTGGAGTGCAATGTTGAAAATGACAAAACAAATATATGATTTAATCAGTGATGTAGATATGCTTTTGATGATTGAGAAGTCTAAGAGAGTGGAATATCACAAGTATGTTCAAAAAGATATGCTAAAGCAAATAATAAATATCTTCCAAATTATGATAGTGAAAAAGATAGTAATTATTTGATGTATTTTGATGCTAATAATTTGTATGGATGGGCAATGTCTCAATCTCTACCTTATGGTAATTAGAGTGGGGAAGAAAAGGATTATGAAAAGGCTTTGATGAATATTGTTATTTCTTCTCAAGAGGAATTGAATGAGGAAGAAGAAGTTATTATTTTGAAGTTGATTTGAGGTACCCGAGTGATCTTCATAATAAAGCATAAAGACCTTCCTTTTGCATGTGAGAAAGAAACCCCAAAGAAAGAATGGTTAAGTGATTATCATAAAAGTTTTACTATTAAAGGCAAATCAACAGAAAAGTTATTAACAACATTCTATGATAAAGAGGATATTTTTGCATCAGAGAAGCTTAAAACAGTTTTTGAGAGAAGGATTGAGAGTAGCTAAAATTCATAGAGTTTTTAAATTTAAACAAAGTCCTTGGATGAAAAAGTATATTAAATTCAATACAGATATGAGAGCAAATACAAAAGTAAAATTTGAAGGTGATTTCTATAAATTGATGAATAATGCTGTCTTTGGAAAGACATGGAGAATGTTAGAAACAGGCAAAACATTAGATTGCAACATCTTGGAAAGAAGCTTCGAGATTGATAAATAAACCAAGTTTTAACAGAGAAGAGGTTTTTTCAGGAGAACTTTCTGCTATTCATATGGAAAAGGAAAGTATTGTAATGGATAAACCAATTTATATTGGAACAGCAGTTCTTGATTTTCAAAGATATTGATGTATGATTATTTGTATAATGGCTTAAAGAAAGAATATGGTGAAAATGTTTCATTGTTGTATATGGACACTGATAGTTTTATCCTAGATATAAAAACTGATGATTTATAAAGATATGAAAAAATATTGGATATGTACAAGTAAATTTAGTAAGAGCGAGTTATTTTCCAAAAAGAAAAAAGGTTATTGGTAAGTTTAAGGATGAGTTGGGAAAAGTAATGAGTGAGTTTATTGGATGAGAGCAAAGGCATATGCTATAATAGTAATCAGGATCAAATTGTAGAGGTTAAAGGGAATAAAAAAATATAATAAAGAAATAAAACTTTTAAGAAATTATTATAATGTAAAAAGAAAGAAGAATAGGAAAATGAATAAAAAGAAGTTATAACATAATATATATATAAAGAAGTAAATAAAAAGGCATTAGGAGCCTTTGATGATAAGAGATTTATTTTAGATAATGGAATAGAGTTCATAGGATATTGTATGAAAGAGTGTATAGAATAGATTGTGTTTTAACAATGGAATATGGGTTAGGGTTTTTTAAGGGCTACCCCGCGTTTTTTACAATATAAATGGTTAAACCAATCAAATTAAAGAGTGGAGAAATCTCAGTCTTGGTATATAAATGGAAAACATAATGAATGTGAAAATATCAAATAAGTCTTATTGAAAAAATAACGAAACAAAGGTAAATAAAACAAATAAGCGAATCAATTTAAAAACTAGTAAGTTAGAGGATGTAAAGAAAAAAATAAATATCCTTCAATGGACTGAAACTTCGATGGTTATCAATTGAACAATGGAAAAAACAATTTACTATAATCTCAAAATGATATGTGGCTCAGGAGGTGGTCAGATGAATCATTAAGAGAAGTATATCATTTCGTAATGGCACAAAGGGGTATCTTGAAAAATATAAAGATTCAAATGTTTTGTTTGTCAATATTTTAGATGGGGATTATTGTGCAAAGAAAATTAAACTATTGAAGGAATTTGAGAATGAACAAATCTTTATAGGTTCAACGAGTGAGCTGATCAACCTCCAGGTTAAAGGGGAGACAAATAAATATAGCCTGGTTATATATATACAAAGCCTGGTGTTGGCTTAGTGGTTAGGGTGGCGGCTTGGGATCCAGTGTCCCGAGTTCGGATCACGCTCAGCTGCTGAATTAACACCAGGGGGTTGACTCAGCCTGTCATCCATCCGAGGTCGCGAAGTGAGTACCAGTGTACTGGTCCCGGTGAATGCCCGGTTAGAATAGGTGTACCATATCCCTGTGTTGTAAGAGGCGTCCAGGAAGGGCATCCGCCATAAAACATTGCCTCACAAAAAGCTAAACCCTGCACAGCAGCGAAAAACGGATAAAAAGGGGGTTTATTTTTAGGGGAAAAAAAGTGAATCGCTTGAAAATCCCCCATTCATTTACATGGGGAAAAGTGAGCCAGAATCAGTATATCCACCCTACTCACACCCATAACGAATATCGTGGTCACTTACTGACTCGTGAACCAAAAATACACTCTTTCAAAATGATATAGAGTTCGGATTCGGTTTGCTTTCACATGCAGACGTACTGTGACGTCACCTTTAACTGTGTGACCTGACATTGAACGTTGGATGGCTGGTGTCGGCCTAATCTTTCATATTTTTATTTATATATAATCGTCTTTATTAATCTCCTCGTGGATAATAATAAGAATAATCTGAAATCAATAATAATTTATTGTGCGAATTCCAAAGGAATATGGAGAGTAAAATGATTAAATAATAAGATGCACGTCGAGAGCTGATGGATCTTCCTGATTTGTGGACTCGGCTGGACGCGGCACATTTTAACCCTGCAGCCTGCACAGTGTGTTGAACGCAATCCACGATGACATCGCTGGCAGCCCAGAGACCCAAAAGGATCATGTCCCGGGTTTTCAACTTCGCACCTTCCATTTTTCTCCGGGTCAGGCGGGAAATGGGCGGCATGTTGCGGGCATGGTGATTGTCAGGTACGCCTAGTGATCCGCGAAAAGCACCGTGTGTGGTGGAGGTGCATTGGGGTTAACGATGCACATGTTCACCAGAATGGTAACCCGACAGGCTGAGACGCCATTTTGCCGGACGCTCCTTTGAGCGGGAAAAACTTGAGTTTTGACACAAACTAGCCTGAAGGCGACCATAACAAGCAAAACAAATGCACACAACATGTACTCCTGGTAAGTAACGAACGCGTGATTAATTGATTAATTTACCACTTTGTGCCTCTGGCCACCGCTCCTCACACGCACCAGGATCTCCATTGGTTTCTCTGGTTCGTGTAACTTTTGGATTATTCTCGGTGTGACGAGATACCATCACCCTGGTCCACTCACTGCCGGAACGCACGGTCCACTCACCATGATGCACGATCCACTCATTGTCACAACGCACAGTCCACCCACCGTCAGACCGCACGATCAACCCACCGTCAGACCGCACGGTCCACCCACCGTCAGACCGCACGGTCCACCCACGTCCAGACCGCACGGTCCACCACCGTCAGACCGCACGGTCCACCCACCGTCAGACGCACGGTCCACCCACCGTCAGACCGCACGGTCACCCACCGTCAGACCGCACGGTCCACCCACCGTCAGACGCCGTCCCCCACCGTCAGACGCACGGTCCACCCACCGTCAGACCGCACGGTCCACCCACCGTCAGACCGCACGGTCACCCACCGTCAGACCGCACGGTTCACCCACCGTCAGACCGCACGGTCCACCCACCGTCAGACAGCACGGTCCACCCACCGTCAGACAGCACGGTCCACCCACCGTCAGACAGGCACGGTCCACCCACCGTCAGACAGCACGGTCACCCACCGTCAGACAGCCACGGTCCACCACGTCAGACCGCACGGTCCACCACCGTCAGAGCACGGTCCACCCACGTTCAGACCGCACGGTCCACCCACCGTCAGACCGCACGGTCCACCCACCGTCAGACCGCACGGTCCAACACCACCGTCAGACGCACGGTCCACCACCGTCAGACCGCACCGTCCACCCACGTCAGACCGCACGGTCCACCACCGTCAGACCGCACGGTCCACCACCGTCAGACCGCACGGTCCACCCACCGTCAGACCGCACGGTACCCACCGTCAGACCGCACGGTCCACCCACCGTCAGACCGCACGGTCCACCCACCGTCAGACCGCACGCGTCCACCCACGTCAGACCGCACGGTCCACCCACGTCAGACCGCACGTCCACCACCGTCAGACCGCACGGTCCACCCAGCAGACCGCACGGTCCACCCACCGTCAGACCGCACGGTCCACCACCGTCAGACCGCACGGTCCACCCACCGTCAGATCGCACGGTCCATCATCAGCTAAAGGCATGATCCAAAACTCACCTCGTATGGTCTTCGCGTCGTTCAAACACAAGGTCCACCCATCGTCACAATGCAGGGTCCCTCACCACCAAAACACAGGGTCCTACACTCATCGCCATGAAATCACACGGTCTTCTCATCGTCAGAAAGCACGATCCGCTCTTTGCCAGAACACACGTCCATCATCAACACCATGACAGGTCTACGTGTGTGTGTGTGTGTGTGTGTGTGTGTGTGTTGAGATTACCTACTCGGACACCTGTTTCACCGCATGATTGCCTGACAGATGCCTACACGCTTGACTGGTCACTTTTCAAGGACCATCTCGTTGATGGATGGTGTTTGGGAATAAAAAAATATATACAATTTAGTTTTTATAAAACGAAGCCCTAACACCATCAAATTAAACGTCACAACAACTGGAGAGCGTCGCACGAGTGTCAGATTCGTCCTGTTGATGTCGAGCGGTTGCAAATAAATAAACGGATCTGTTCATCCATTGGAATGGTCTTAACTTTACTACCACCAGTACAATTCGATTACAACTACAATCATTGGATGAAAAATACTACAACAGTGCAGTTATTGGTATTACCTAGGGGTTTAGTTGCTGGGATCCTGCGGCTTCAAATCCCACATTCCTCGTTCATTTATCCATTGTCTCAATCGTGTCTTTGTAATTCATCCAAGGTACATTGACGTCCCCTAATGGTCACATATGTGTCCAAGCTCCTTTATGAGCATCGGCCTTCCTGAAACACGGGTAGGGTAAGTCTCCCAATTTGTTTTCTATGGTCACCCGATGGGAGAGGTCTGCTCTTTTGTGCTCCTGGGCCTCACCATCAGCTTTCACCTGTCTGTGGGCAGATCATATCTCCATAAGCTGATCTACAAAGATGGCCACCATCTCAGACATCTTCCGCAAGGCCGTCTTCCTCAGCCATCCTCAGCATGTTGCAGACTGCAGTGCACAAGGTTTTCATCCAAAGGGTCATGGAATATGTCTTCTTATTATAGGCATGGTCTCTGCATTACCAGCACGCACACCTGCTGTTTCCCACCTTTCATCATTTTTGTTGAGGCTCTGGAGTTAAAGGAGCTCTGTGTCGATGGCATCACGTGACTTGGTCACAAGTCCTACTATCTGAATCCTGCTCACCACAGGCAGATTGGTGACCTCACAGTCTTTTAGCAGATCTATTCTCATCTTGCTCATCCTGCCATATTACATCGCTGCCCAACTTTTGCCCCTCCAGGTGTAGAATTACAACTCCTACCCCTCCAGATTGCATGCGTTCTATCAGCAAACCGTAGCCTACCTTGTTCTCCCTCCCCAGGTACAAGCTTGACAGTCGATCTCCATTCATTCGTCCCCCCTCAATTTATTCTCTCACATGTGGAATCATTTTCCAACTCTGTTGTTCCGTGTCCAAGTCTGCTGCGCACTGCAATCTCATGGTCTCTCCCACTTCTACCTGTGAGCTTTTCTACACCTGTTGAGAACCTGCCCCCCCTTTCACCTGCAGATCCTTTGCTCATGATGTGGTGCATCCATGCGTTCTTGTCCAGCTGTTTCCCGATCACTCCACTTTCTAGCTGTTGACCATTTGCCCTGTGTTGTTCTGCTCTTTCATAAGTTGTGTTAGAAATGCATTTTGAAAGGTAATTTTAAGCCATTTCTATGTACGTGGAAAAGTTGGGAGGGGGGGGGGGCAATCTTCTTTTTCATTAACGCCACAATTATTCCCACGATGTGGGTTAAGGTCGTTTTTGGAAGGCGATAGCTCACCTAATCCTCACTGAGGATACAGTGACATCGTTAACATCCACCAACTAATGCCGGTGGATGGTTCACCAAATTAACGCCCATGTGAGGGACACCACAAACTTTGATGAATCACCCTGCCTGTGAAACACAGGAATGACATTTTATAGCCGGATCAGGATTCGAACCCAGGCTGGACAGCTTATAAGGGAGTGTGCGTACCTCGAGGCCACCCTACCAGCCAGGAAAGGGGTGAGAATACATTGAGAAAATGAGAAGGGCACTCGGTAGAGCACATACCTCCGCCACGCCATGCCTGATCCATGAGAACATATCGAGCCCAATACATTTTTGAAATATCATGCTATATAATGGTTTTGGCCCTTTCACTGGTGAAGAATCACTTTAAAAATTAAATAATTCTCGTATCTAGATCCGGATTCGGATCTTCCCTAAAGTCCAATCAGTTCGTCCTTATCACACACCGAACCTATCCACAAAATTTCATCCGGATCCATCCACAACTTTTTGAGATATCCTGTACACAGACAAACAAACAGGGATGAAAACATAATCTCCTTCACCTTCGGTGGCAGAGGTCATTATGATTGAGAAAAGGAAAATAAGACCAAAGGTTGGGAAAGAGAGAGAATAGGGGAGTAGAGGAGGTTGGGAGGGGAAGGCGTATGGAGGAGGCACAAGAGGTTGGGTCAAAACTTCTCTATTTTTCGAAGTGCAGACAGACCTACATTTGAAGTTTCGCATTGATCGTACAAGTGGTTACAGAGAGAAAAAAAATTAACCCCTTCAGGGTAGACTAATGACACAAACCACTGGAATTAACATTTCCTGTTTGTGTCTAATGACAATAAATAACTCGAACAACACACGGTAGAGCACATACCCCCACCAGGCTGAACAGTCAATCGCTGAACCGCGAATGGCAACACCCCAAATGTTGCGCATTGTTTAAATGGAAAAAGGGGGGATAGGTTCCTGGCGGTTCCTGATTCGTGGGGAAAAATTTTAAACCTTTAAAAACTTTTCAACTGCAAATGCACATGATTGCAGTTTCAGAAAAAATGCTTACAAATAAAATAAAAGGGCCATTGGACCTGTAGTTTATCTGGGTTATGGCCTATACGTGTTGTATCCCACTGATCGGCCACATCTGGATCCAGACCTGAACCAAAATCTAATCGGCTTGTTCTTGTCAGCAAACCAACTCATCCACCAAATTTCATCTGAATACATCCATAACCTTTTGAGACATCCCGCTGACAGACAGACAAACAGGAGTGAAAACATAACATCTGACCACCTTAGTTGGTGGTGGCAACAAGGGTGAGAGAGAGAGTTCATAGATCACCTTACCCTGCACAGTCTTGAGAAAAAGGATATGGGAATGGTCTTTTGCAACTCCTCCTTTGTTTTTCCGAGCATGATGTATTATTTCAAGCGATATGCCATTTTGTTTGAATCTCGATATTCCCCAATGCTTTGAGCACGGTTGTCAAATGTTACTGGACGAGATAGTGAAAAATGGTGCAATATTTTGTCCAAGTGCAGTACAGTACTGCTAAACTGGAGGTTTTTGAAATGCCAACATGGCGATTTGTGTTTTACACTTCAGGTACGTATATAATTCCATTGAAATAAAATGAAAGTTTTAAATGCTGTAGGGGAAAAAAAAGACAAACATGTTTTTAAGGAAGTTTATTGCCGTTGAAGCACTGTCTTTTTACACCACCTGATTAAACACCTTATATTCCTTATTTGTGTCTATTGTTTGTATCCTTTATGACGTCCCGAAAAACAGTACGTTTCCTCTTTGGAATGATTTTCAATTTTGTTTGAATGCCAAACAGGCAAACAGACTAAAACAAGAGTGAGAATTGCTTTGCAATACATGTTCCTGACTGATGTGATATTTTGTAAGTTCAAAAAGGGTATAACTCTGAAAAAAATGACAAAATGCCCTGAAACTCGAACTTCTTGTACAACTTGTCATAATAAAGCAATGTGCCAAGTTTCAGTTGAATATGTTAAAGGGTATGGGAAAAAAGTTGAAAGAAAACCACAGATGGGACAGACAGACAGACGGACAGCAAACCTATAGTCCCCTATGGTGAAAGTGGTTGGACACTAATTACCTTGCTCCTCTGTGCGTGCTCAGGACGAGATTCCATACAATTTGCCAAATTCATCGCCAAAGTACTGCTAAACTGCAGGTTTGTGTTCTGATTCGTGTTCAAAATATAAAATTCAATTGAAGTGAAATAGTTCCGATATCATAGACTGATGTCTGGATAAAGACAGGCAGACATAGTGAACCAGTTGCTGAACCCCATTTTATGCTTCTTGTGAACAGAGTAATTCAGGTAGTTCTCAATCATAGACTGATCTCTGTAGAGTCTAGACAGACAGTGAACTAATTTCTGAACCCCGCATTGCGCTACACATACGGGGTAATTACCCTCATCAGATGGTATTGCATTTGGGTTTGTTACTTTGTCTGTCTGTCCACACATTATGTGCTAACATAGGTCACAGACACCACATGGTGGGTGGTAGCCAGTATTACACGTTCTTTTTTCAATCAAGTACCATGAAGTACCACGATAAGTTATGTGCAATTAGAATGCAAGTATGTACATAAAGTACCTACCTTCTTCTTCTTATGTATGGCAGCTTAGCTGCCAGGTAGCTATCATTTTGTTGGGGCGCAACTCTGCTGTGCCCCTATACCAGTACACTGGTACTCATTTTGCTGACCTTGGAAGGATCCATCCATCCACTGGGATCATACTCTGTGCAGAGTGTTGGTGCTGCCTAAGCAGTCTCCTTCTCCTAAGCAGTCTTCTCCGAAGCAGTCTCTTGGAAGGATGACAGGCTGTCAACCCCACCTGGTGTTAATTCAGCGGAAAACGGGACTCGAACTCAGGACCCTAAGATCCCAAGCCAGCCGCCCTAACCATGAAGCCAACACCAGGCATTGTGCCTACCCATGAGAATGTAAGTACTATTGCACCCGACCTTCACGGGGGATACATTCCTGGAAAATGCTGCAAATGTCGAATGTCGGGCATTGTTTCAATGACAAAAGGGGGGATAGCTTCCCTGCGGTCCGTGATGACTGAAAAATTCCGTGAATGGCGACACCCCGAATGTTGCGCATTGTTTAAATGGGAAAGGGGGGGGGGGAATAGGTTCCTGGCGGTTCCTGATTCGTGGGGGAAAATTTTAAACGTTTAAAAACTTTTCAACTGCAAATGCACATGATTGCAGTTTCACTAAAAATGCTTACAAATAAAATAAAAGGGCCATTGGGCCTGTAGCTTATCTGGGTTATGGCCTAATGTTGTAACCCAAATGTGGTAGCATTGTGACTGGTGGGTCTGGAGAGGAAGGTTTTTGAAGGAATTTATGCAATTTTCCCAAATATTTAGTTACATGTAGTGTTGCTTCAACCAGTAGGGGGAGCTGAGGTTTTTATGTTGACGATCGGGCCGTGCAATGCATGTTGGGTATGGCATGGGAGTTGGGCCTGCATTGTTTGTATGTTGTGAGATTTAAATACAACCGATCGCTCTCTGAAAGTGTCGCTACTCAATCATTTCGGCTCAGCTTGCATGCAAACCCGGAATGGGTTTGTCAACTCTGTAGAATAAGGTAGCAGGCTGGATGTTCAGCAGATGCAACCCGAGAAGGATGTCCTGATTGTCTCATTGCTTCCAGAAACCTTGTGTCCAACGGAGTATCTCAACAAAGTGCAGATAGCATATCCTATGCAGATCTTTGCGAACATGCATGGGAAGATCGTCAGGTTCCAAGTGGACAGTGGAGCTTGAATTTAGTGTAATGTTCTGCCAATGAATACCTCATGGGTCTGGATTATCAAATCAAGCCAACGGATCAGACACTGGTGTTCTTCACCAAGTCTAAAGCTAAACCAAAAGGAAGCTGTCAGATACAACTCATAAATCCCAGGAATGGCAAGCGCTATCAAATTGTTTTTTTATCCTGGAGCAGGACTGCACACCGATACTGGGGAACCACACAGTCCAACACTACAGCTTATTGAGATCTGACATGAAAATTATCTGCCACTTAGCTAGCGCACCGGCAACAAATCCTGCCAGCAAATCGCTGACACTTGATAATGTGATGGAATACTATGGTGATATCTTCACTAGCACTGGACTTCTGGAAGGGGAGAATCATATCGAGACTGACCCCAGCATCAAACCAGTCGTACATCCACAACACAGAGTTCCAGTAGCACTGCGTTCCAAGCTCGAGGAGGAACTCAGCCATTGGGAAGGGCTGGGCATCATCACACAGATAACAACGCCAACCCCGTGGGTGAAAATTTTGGTAACTGTGACAAAACCATCCACAGGAAATTTGAGGATATGTATAGATCTGATACACCTCAACACTGCTATAATGCGGTCATTACCCAATGGCGGTCATTGATGATATCCTGCGGGATTTGCAGGATGCACGTATCTTCAGCACATTCAATGTGAAAAATGGGTTCTGGCATGTGCAGTTTGACAAGCCAAGTTCCTATCTGACAACACGTACAAAGCTTTCATCCGCAGCCTGATGGAGTACTGCTCTCCCCTCTGGACTGGTGCTCCCACCTCCCACCTTTCTTGGCTTCATGGTGTGGAAACCAAGGCATTGAAGATCATTGGTATCTCCGACAATGAGGCCGAGTCTTTGGGTCTCTCACTGTCTCACCACAGGCAGGTCATTGGTCTTTCTGTCTTCTACCGTCTCCTCTCTGGCCTCACACCCCCTGCTCTCTGTCTGCTATCTGTCCCACCCATATTTCCGCAGGGCGCTCAAGGTCCGCCAGCAACTCCCTTCTGGTTAAACTATCAAAATCAAGAATCACTGCTCACCTTCATTCT
>CM068954.1:112787027-112804678 GCA_035128595.1 Eptatretus atami | reverse complement strand
GATCATAGGGTGCAAAGACCACAAAGGAGGTGGTAGAAGACAGAGAGACCACCGACCTGTCTGTGATGGCAAAGTGAATGACCCATAGACTCAACTTCATCGTGGGAGATTCCAATAATCTTCAAGGTCTTGGTTTCCATGACATCAAGCTGAGCAAGATATGAGGCAAAGGAGCCAGCCTAGATGGGAGATAAGAGCAGTCCTCCATAAAGCTGCAGATGAAGGCCTTGTAGGTGGATAGGAGTTCAGGCATGCTAAGGAAGGACTTTGTATGACAGGAGATGCTCCTTCATTGGCTGGCTTTAGAGGCCAACTTTGAAATGTGGTTTGTCACAGAAAGAGCATGGCTGATAGTGAGACCTTAGAGTTTAAATTACTGAACTTCCTCAAGAGGATTGTTCAGAAAGGTAGTAAGGAGGGGGGGGGGGGGGTGGGGGAGTTGCCAGATGAACCTTTCGGATAAAGAAAGTGAGAGTGTGAGATTTGTCAGGATTGAAAGACATTCCAAGTATTTTAACATATTATGATTTTTGTCAATGTCTGAAGAGAGGAAAGAGTCTACAGCCTGCCTATTGGAAGCAGGAGGGATGTCATGGCACAGGGTGAAGTCATCAGCAAATTGATAAAGAGGATTTACCAGAGAGTCAGAGAGATCACTGACAAAAATTAGGAATTGGATGGGCCCAGAATACTGCCTTGAGGGATTCCACCTTTATTTAGCAGGAAGAGATGAAAGGATTCCATTGAGAGCGACATGTTGGCTATGAGATTAGAGGAAGTCTACACCATGTGTGGAGTTGGCCTTGGGTGCCACAGGCAGAGAGTTTGTAAAGCAATGCCTGATGCCAAACTGTATCAAAAGCACGAGATGTGTCCAGAGAGATGGCCCTGATCTCATGTGTGACAATGAAGGGCTCCATCCATTGTTGGGTGAGTAGAAGCAGCATGTCCAAGGTGGAGTGACCAGATCTGAAACCATATTGGTGATCTGAGATGAGGTTGTTGGAGAAAAGGAACGATTTTATATCAACTACGATGATGGATTCCATGACCTTGCTGATGATTGGAAGTTAGCTGATCAGTGTGTAGTTAAGGGGATCCGTTTTTGCATATTTTTTATGTGATGCAGTGATTTATGTGATACAAATGGAAATGACATATGGCAAATAATAGGGTGAAAATAGCGGAGAGAGGATGTGCAAGGGTAGCATAGCAGGTTTTTAGAACATGTGAGTTGATGCTGTGCGGTCCAGTAGCGGTCAGGATCGAGGGTTGAAAGAACTCTCTCCACATTCTCAAGTGCAAAACACACAGAGTCCAGGAGCAGTTGGGTATGACAGGGAAGGGTGGGTACTGAGAGTGAGGAGTTGGAGACAAGATTTTGGAGCACAAACAGAATTGAGGCATTCAGCCTTCTCATGAGCTGAGTCTTCTGTGATACCATTTGAAGAAAGGGAAGGGATGGTGGGTGAGCATACACCAGAAACAGACTTAACAAGGCACCACCATGTTTTAGAGGAGGGAGACAAGTTTGAAAGTTCATTTTTGATGTTAGACAGATGTTGTTTTCTGGTTATACGGAGAGTGGACACAATTATGGACTTTTTGGAATGCACTGAGATTGCCTTCCATTGGTTGAGCCTTCCAGGAAGAGAAGGCAAGTTGTTTCACAGCAACTGCCTCACCACAGAATTCAGTGTACCATGGGTGGGAAGAGGGGTAGGATAATTGAAGACAAGATGGGATGAATCTGAGAGAAAGAGATTGAGATTGAGATTGAAATTGATGAAGATTGAGAGATTGAGATTGAGATAGATGGAGAGATTGAGAGATTGATGGAGAGATTGAGATTGAGATAGATGGAGAGATTGAGAGATTGATGGAGAGATTGAGATTGAGATTCTGTGGATGAATTTCCAGGCTGAGTTAACATCAGAGGCAGTAAAAATGGGAGAGCAGTTCTGAAGAGAGATGGCTCCTTGCAGTCCCTGCAAATTTGCTGTAGTGAAATGCCAAACTTGCCGGCATCGAGACAGCTCTATGACAATTGCCAGAGAGATGTTGACTTTCACAAGCACATGATGAGATGAACCAATTGGAACAGAGGAAGAGCAAGAGACATTTGTGGGAAAGTTAGTCACCAAGACCAGAAGGGAGGATCTGCCATTGGGAGAAATCCAGGTGGGAAAATTCACAGATTGAGTCAGTTCCATAGATTCACAGAAGTCCTTTGCTGAAGTACCATGGCTGGTGAGAGAGAGGAACCAACACCCAGCCAAGTTGCGTGGTGACAATTTAAATCGTCACATATGAGGAAGAGAGAGTTGGAATGAGTGGTGAAATGTTTGTCCATGTTGTCAGTGAGAGAGAGAGAGAGAGAGAGAGAGAGAGAGAGAGAGAGAGAGAGAGAGGTAGATGGAGTCATCACTGTTAGGCGGGCGGTACAACACACAGATGAACAAGAGGTGGGAGCGAAGGGGAAGTCGCAACTCGAGGTACTCCCGGGGAATGGGAGGTGTAAGATCAGTACATGGATGTGAGAAATTAAGTTGTTCATGTAAAGTGCAACTTTATCTTGCGATATGGAGTATAATATGTTGTGATCAATAAAATCTTTCAAAAATTATAAAGTGCATTTCCAAGACTGTGCCACAGGACATTGTCCGCCAAAGGTGGGTGAGAAGGGTGGAGTGACTGCTAGCATATATAACTTGAGAAGCATCTGTTTTTTGACTTCTAAGCACTCCTGAACTGCTCCATGGAATGAGTTGAAAACTGCTGGTTGTACTGCAGAAGGGGAGCAGGGTGTGAAGTGTGCCTGGGTAGGTTTTATGTCGTAAAGATAATTCATAGTCCTGGCGGTTCATGGTGGGTGGAGGACCCATTCTCGCTATGTAAATAAGTATCATCTAGCGCTGCTCTCTTTGGGAGTATGACAAATCATTCCGTCTGTAGTTCTGGGAGAATTATCCTGTCTATAAGGAGTTCCTCATTCGTTTGTTTAATTAAAAAAAATTTACAGAAAATTTTGTGAAGGAGCTGGCAGAATAGCCTAGAAGTATGCACACTAACCTTTAAACTGTCCAGCCTGGGTTTGAATCTCGGCCCAGCTATAAACTGTCATCTCAGTTCTAAATGGGCAATGGACGTTCAGATTGACGTTAAACTGGACATCCCATCTACTGGCATTAGTTAGTGGATGTTAAAGATCCCACGGTGTCCTTTGCGAAGACGAGGCAAGCTATCGCCCACACCCTGGCCAAATTCCAAATTCCTGCCCTAACCTTTGTCAAACATCAAGCAGATGGAAATGACAAGCAAAGCCGTTCTGTGAAAGACTTGGGCCAAGCTTTCCCCGGCCAACCCCACAATAACGTGGGATTAATTGTGGCTGTTAAAGAATAATAATAAGAAGACAGTGATCTTTGTGAAGATATTTCAGGCTCATGGAAGAGCTTGCACTTGCCCACAAAAAATCACCTGTAAGACAGAGACATCAATGTATTTTTCGATGAATTACAAGGACATTCCTGGACATCAGTTTACCTGTATGCTTTTAGACGAATGACAAAGACAATAATAGACAATGGACAAACGCTTAAAGTATGTGGGATTGTAACCTGGATTTCCTGTATCGTGAGCCACAGTCCACAGGGGTTCAGATGGGAACACCAACGAGCCAACTCAACCCAGCTATTTACAAATCTAAATTTTTGTGCTCTGTCTTACTAATAATACTCCTCTTTATCCCATGTTTGGTGGGAAATGTGAACACAATGAGCCCAAACCATCATCTCACATCAATAATCCATCATGCCAGTTCTCAGTGCGACAATAGAGAATAAAAACAATACTTTTCCCCAATTCCGAAACAGGGAACAATTAATCTATACCATCTCGGCCAATTTATTTTTCGATTAGTTGTACTGTTAAGAAGCGCAGTTGAAGTTGTGAAAAGGAATAATTCAAATTCCTGGAACTTAACACCGCCCATGCATCCAGGGAGCTGGAAATCCCCAGCGGGCACTGTGCCCGCGTGATGGTGGGGTGTAATACGGTTTACTGAGCGTCAAGGCATGGAGGAGATGGGGAGAGGCGGCTGTAAAGAGGAAATTAGGTAGGAGTTCTGGAGAGATGCGGTGAGCTTTGGAAACAGCAGTTTTGTCTCTCCAGAACTGCTGCCAGCAAACAGCGTCCCCTGTGACGCACAGCTGCATGCATGAATATTGACGCTATTTGATTTAGCAGCTGCTTGTAGCAAACAGGACGAGAACTACATTCTTACCTAGCAACGCACTCCCTACCCCCTTCTTCATTCGACGTGAGACCCACTGGTTACTCTTCAGAAAGAGATGAGCGGGGCTCACAGCCTCAATAATGCTCCAACGTTTTCAACCTGGAACTACATACCATCCTAGGGTTCTTTGTCAGGGTTTTCATTTATCCTACTACAGTCACTATGTCATCCGGAAACGGATGGGATGAAAGGCTCTGAACATGAACACGTTGGTAAGCAGGAAAATATTGATAATAGTGTTGTTGCTGTGTTAATACAATCCGTCAGGTGGGCCAACAGGGTGGATAAGCACCAGGTGATGATATTCTGCTGTTCAAACTAGACTACGATCAGTACAGGATATTATGCTTTTGTTGTTGTTTTCTTTTTCTTTTTTTATTTACATGATCAAGGCTCGTGGAAGAGTTAGAGCAGAATGGAAGGGAACAAAATGGAAAGGAGGAAACACCAACAGCAGAGTAGAAGTGAGAGTGAGATCAAGGAGAGGTGGAGAAGGACACATGGGGGTGAACAAGCTGCACACAAGCTGAATGAAACACAGTAAGAGGAGGAAGGGGAAAGCGAGAATGAAACAGAAAAGGAGCAAACCAACCGACAACTAACAAACGAAAAGAGGTGAGGGAGAAAGAAATAACGATTACCTCAAAAAAAAGGAGTGCTTGAGAATGGGGTCATTTGGGGGTAGAAGAGATCATGAATATGGATGGGGGCAATCGTGAACAGGTTGTGGGGAACAGTGGTAGTGACGTGATATGGTGGTGAACGTGATTTATGTGATACGTGATTTATACGTCTATATACTAAAATATTGATTTATATGTCTATATTCTAAAATATTGATATATATGTCTATATTCTAAAATATTGATTTTGATACGTCACACTTATTCCAGGAAACTGAAATTTAAATCGTGGAATAATTGTTGGTGGCACATTGCCATCTTCCCATGGCTATCTTGTGTTTTTCCGTGCATGCACATGGGTCCTGACTAAAATATTGATATATATGTCTATCTACTAAAATATTGATTTATATGTCTATCTACTAAAATATTGATTTATATGTCGAGAGACTAAAATATTGATTTATATGTCGAGAGACTAAAATATTGATTTATATGTCGAGATACTAAAATATTGATTTATATGTCGAGAGACGAAAATATTGATTGATATGTGTATATACTAAAATATTGATTTATATGTGTACATACTAAAATATTGATTTATATGTGTATATACTAAAATATTGATTTATATGTGATATAATAAAATATTGATTTATATGTGTATATCTTAAAATATTGATTTATATGTGTATATAATAAAATATTGATTTATATGTGTATATAATAAAATATTGATTTATATGTGTATATAATAAAATATTGATTTATATGTGTATATAATAAAATATTGATTTATTTGTTGAGAGACTAAAATATTGATTTATATGTGTATATAATAAAATATTGATTTATATGTGTATATAATAAAATATTGATTTATATGTGTATATAATAAAATATTGATTTATTTGTTGAGACTAAAATATTGATTTATATGTCTAGATACTAAAATATTGATTTATATATCTATACACTAAAATATTGATTTTGATATGCCACACTTATTCCAGGAAACTGAAATTTAAATCGTGTAATAATTATTGGTGGCACATTGCCATCTTCCCATGGCTATTGTTGCGTTTTTCTGTGCATGCACATGGGTCCCGACTAAAATATTGATTTATATGTCCATATACTAAAATATTGATTTAAATGTGTTTATACGAAAATATTGATTTATATGTCTATATACTAAAATAGTGAATTATATGTCTTATTACTAAAATATTGACTAATATACGTGCATGAGATCACCAGTCCCCCAAAAATGTACAGAATACATCTTGCAGCACAATGGCCCACCTCTTGCACAATGGAAGAAACTGATGCGATGATGCATCGATTCCCAAAAATTGTAAATGCATGGAATAAAACTCGGAAGCTTTCATCCAGGAATGCTCGTGGTACCTGGAGAGTCGCTACATGGACTGGTCCTGATGAGATGGCCCAGCACATCTTAAAGATGTTTGATGGGATTACCATCTGAACACTGTGGTTTCTTGAGTAGAAGTGTGAAGTCGGTGTCATGTCCCTCACACCGGTCCACCACCACATATGCTAAATGGACAGTGGAATTTAGCCTGAATGTGTAAGTGCTGCGAATGTGCTCAATCTTCGACATTTCCATAATTTACCTTTGTTGTGTGTCTGTGGTTTCTCTTACAGAAATTATCAATGGATATCTCGCAGATCTCATGAGAAATCACAGGAGGTTTCCACAAGGATTCCCACGTGTAATATTTCCCAGAGCTCTGCTTACTGGTAGAAGTTTGATTGTGGTTTGAAACTACCTTTTTGGATACCTTCATCCGATTGATCGCTTCCTTAAAGTGGAACCCAAACGCTCAAACTCGATGCTAATCTATCCCTTGATACCCTACAAAATAGATACGATGTCTTTTTTCCAATTTCCGAATTATAAAGTTGGTAATTTAGCGATTACAAGTCGAAATCGTCTTCTTCTTCACGCTTTGCCGTGACGTCACACCCGGGAGTCGACCGCCATATTCGTACAGTAAACAGATTTAATCTCTGCCATCATATTCCAAACGCTTTCATCTGAACAGCCATTTCTGGTCTGTCAGGATAGGACGAGTCAAGCTGAAAGAGCAGGTTCGGTGAACGGTAACCTGAGGCTCATTTAAATCCCTTTATGCCAAGGTTGAGTGCCCACTTTCTCGATGGGTCTTCACTCATTATTTTGATGGAGTGAAAACACTACAGAGACTGGGAATTCTTTAACGAGCTGCTCCGTCATGTAAGGACTCAGGTCAAGAGTGTGATGGAATACTCACCACTTACCTGGATGGTAGCATCTGAAACAGCACTCACAAAGGTAGAGCTACTTAATCGGTTGATCACCATCTCAAATCCTCATGGTAGTTCGCATGCAGGGTGAGGCATCAATGTGTATGCCATCCATCCGAAGGACGTGAAACGGGAGGACCCATCTGTCGGCAATGGTATTTGGTGGACGTCAAATATCCAAAGGTGTATTTCGTGGAGAATTGGCAAGTTATTGCTGGCACCCTGAACAAATTATTAAGTCCTGTTATAATTTGAAGGGGCACTGTATGATATTGGCAGCACAATTCTGTCTCATTAAATGATGTAACTAGCGGGCTGAATTCAGAATTGAATACCAGTCCAATAAGCGTTGCGAACCATCACCCAACTCGTCACCGGCAGGTACTACAGCAGGTACTATCTACAGGATACAATGCGAAAATTCCCCCTCCTCGCTCCACAACATGTGTGAAGGACCACACAAGTTGCATCATATGAGGGACCACATCACCTTCAAGTGCCACTTCAAGTCGTTCAACATGCAGACTTTGGATGTACAGCACCACTCGTTCATCATAGCTGCATGGAAATCCTGGAACCACCCACCGACCAAGCACCATCACATATGAACCATACGCATTAGGGCTGCAGCAGTTGAAAAGAAAAAGCCAATCAGCATCTTATTCGGTCAACCTGTTATGGTTGGAAATGCTGCCATTAAATAGCACTGCTCACTTCCCCTCACAGGTGAATAAAGAAACAAAAACCCATAAGACTCATTTTTGGCCCAGTGGCAATGTTCATAGCAATCAATCTTGTTGTTAACGTGTGGTTGCCATAATTGTCTACAGGCATAATCATTGACAATAATTATTATTTTTGCCACTCCAGCATCCATCAAGTTTGTGTGCAGAAATATCTGGGCGTTTCACGTGGTAATATCCATTAAGTGAATTACAAGCATCCAACGCTTCTTTCATAACCATTATCATTACCGTGGGAAGGACATCTGAACAGTGCAGCATTTGCTCTCAGTTGTGGGTTTGAATCTCAATGATGTCCCCGTGCGGGTGCAACGCAGCATCACAGAAAGCGTCATCATTCTTTGAGGACATTAGACTGACTTGTCCTGTCCACTTGTATTTGCCAATGACCCTGATGGATCCTTGCACAAAGCAAGGTAATCTTTGGCATCGCCCTGGATAAACAAATGGCCTGAGTAAATGGTTGAGCACTCTATCTTGTAAACAATTCCCAACGTGAAAGTTTCCTATTGTCTTAGTTTGTTCAGCAGAGCCATGAATTCTCCAAGTGCACTGCTCAAAACAACTGAGAAATGAGCCTTTTGTTAATACCCTATCTGCTAATGGCTTATTGCTAACTAATTGCTCTCCATTGTTGTTCTGGTACGTCTCATTCTAAACCTAGATCTCTTTACATACTCTAATGATGTACAAACTAATAAATGAGGAGGAAAAAAAAAAAACAACTTACGCTGTGCCGTCTGATTGATACACCATATCACCAATATTTGCATATCATAACACATGACCAGTCATCTCTCTTGCTTTGTATGAAAATGAATACAAAGTAAAGTGGAGCAAAGGTATTGTTCCTGGTGGAGTGCTGCTCAGTATCCTGAAGGTCTGCACTAGAGGGCTCTCGGGCTGAATGTGTGGTGGTCAACGATTTCAAATGAAATATGTTCAGGATATTGAACAAAAGGACCGAAGAGGATTCATATATACGTGGTGGCATGTTGACCAACATTTCACAACATGGTCATGTTTGCAGAGTTAGACCTGACTCTCGCTATCAGTTGTAATTTATAATGACAGTGCTCGTGTGTTATCAAAGATACATGAAACTCCAAGAAAAAAAAAAAAGATGTCATGATAGTACAAGAAATATGAACAAACAAGGAAAAAAAAATACATAAAAAGTCATAGCCCCCGTGGTTTTAGTAATTTTGTTGTATGGAGTTAAAGGGCTAGCCCATATTTACAATATTTATGTGTATACTCAACTGACTTGAGTGGTCATGTGACATGAAAGATTGCATACCATTGGGTTATTCGGTCACGAATATTAATGATGTGGGTCACGTAGTTATATTGTGTAAGATAGTTGGTCACGTGACATGTATGATATATTTTTATTGGGAATGCAAATTTCGCACAGAAGGGATTCATTGTTCATATATTTTGGGGAAGACATACTCAATTACACAAACAGTATAACATTTAATAATATTTATGGATAAAAGAAATTCTATAACTGCATACAATAGAAAATTATAATCAAGTTGAAAATGCCATCTGATCAGTTTTTGTAAACTCTACTTAAAGGAAATTAAAAAGAATCAGAATTTTTTTTGAATTTTCATGAAAGATGCTTCATGGTATAGGTATGAAAAAAATAGAACAAGATTGGTAGATGCATGTTTGAGAAATGGTTGAGGACGTGTTGAATATCGGGTTTTTTTAAACAACAAACATGGCCGCCAGTCTACCATCTTTGATGAGGTTGCAAAATAAAGTGAGGTGCACGTGTTTCTCATCATGTACTGTGCTTGTGCCAAGTTTGAACAAAATCAGACCATGTATGTCCAAGAAATGGTTGGGGACACGTTTAAGTAACAAAATGGCCGCCAGTCAGACATCTTGGTTCTGATCTCGAAAAATAATGACATGCATATGTAAGCCAAAATTCGTTATCTGTGTGCCAAGTTTGAATAAGATCGGTGCATGCATGCCCGAGAAATAGTTGAGAAAGTGTTCAACATCGGGTTTTTACAACTAAAATTGCTGCCGGTCGGCCATCGTTAATTGAATCGCGAAACAAAATGATGTGCATATGTATACCATCATTTGTTGTCTTTGTGCCAAGAGTGAACAAAATTGGTCTATACATGTCCAAGATGTGGCTGCGGACAGACGCACAGCCAAACAAGACCCAATCCATAAGCCACCGTTTTGGACTAAGTCCAGGGTGAGGCTAGTAATAACTATACTTTCGCACCAGGTGTGAGACATGCAAAAGGAAAGTGCAATTATTTTTGGGAATCACATTTCTCAGACAAGACTTTGGGCAGAATAAAGAGTGGAAAGTGTTTCATAATGTGCAGAGATGAGGGATGCACATGTTATTTGAGATACATAAAGGGGATCAAGACATCTGCATTGTGGCACACCTCACAGATATCACAGCAGTACTGCAAGAATGAAAAATAATCATACTGTGGCATTTTAGGTACACTGATTGGAAGACACATCGTAAGATTCCACATTCTGGATGGTGATCATGGATACCCAATCAGGCTGTAAGTATGAATCAGGAAACAGGCTTTTGGGGCTATTTGTATTGCTGGCAATCCGCTGCAACACCCCCTCCTCCGACCCCCTTCCTTCCACAAGCGCTTTGCTCTGTACCACCATCTCTCTGCCTTTCCACTTGAAAATCCTCTAAAGGTTTTGTTGGACGTTTGCCATTAGAGCATGAAGGAGGGGTGAGAAAGACTGGGAGTGTGAGGCTGGTTGGGGTTAGGACATATGTAGAGGTGAGTATTCCTTTCCCCAAACCCAAATATAGTACCCTATCTCTGTTTTTTTTCCTGCTTCCACATCCCCCCCCCCCTCCCCCATCACTTTCCTCTCCCCTAATATCTCTCCACTCCTTCAACCAACACCAACTCCTCCAAACCTTCCAAGATATCCTCCTCCTCCATCCTATTATCCTTTTTGCTCTCCCCAACTCTGCCCATTTTCCCTCCTCTTTCGTCCCCCACAATTCCTCCTGTGCCCCAACCAGCAGCTCAGCACAGCCAAGGAATCGATATTCTATCAAATAGTCGTGAAATTGCCTTTGACAAAATGAATTGCACACAACCACCCCTCCCCCCTCCCCTCCCCAACTCCCCACATCTCTGTCCACCCCATTTGTTGCCAAAGCACGATTTTGCTTAAACACCACGACTGTGGTTGTCTGCGTGGAACCATATCCCAACTGGTCATTGAAATTTTACCATAATACATCCCAACCTACATAACGGAACACAATAGCACTTATGTAGACTCCATATGAATGATATGATACACTTACAGAACAACTACATATGATGCATGGAACACCAAAGAGCATACTTATACCACTACACACAGCAGACTACAGCACGACCCACTTACAGAACACTAACAATACAGCACATTGCAGTGTGGCACACTTACACCATGACGGCACTTACACCACATTACAGTACAGTATGCATACTTACAATAAACAACAACACGACACAGCGTAATAGACCTATGGGACACTTATATTATACTTTATACAGCATGGAAGACAAATCATTTCATTACAAACTTTTCAAACAAAGTCTGATATAACTTATACAAAACAGAGGACAAATAGACAGACAGACAAATGACTCAAAGAAAGTTTGGATCAAGGAAAAACATTTTAAAACCTTTTCATATAGACTTGGTCTGTTGTGTGGATGGATGATTTAACTTTCAGAAATACATGGCTTTGGGTTTGAAAGCAATAATTTAAGAAGAGCATTATAAACCCGCTAAGGGGTCCACCATGAAGAGCAAACTCCCGGCATTTTCAATATGGCGCCGCCCATGACAGAATGCCTTGAAACAGAGTCCAAGGAAAATGCAAATAAAAGGGAAGCTTATCCATCAAATGGACAATGTATTCAAATGGACAAAGTCCAAAGTGTCAAGAGTGAAGAATGTACTATTTCTGCCAGGAAGGGGTTTTCTCTTATAAAACTATCATTTCATACAAGCTGTAAATACCGTGAATGTTTGACCTGTCACTTTTGAACAGAAATATAGAATCTTAAGATTATTAATGATTGTAGTGACAAAACCAGGGCACTGTACACAAGTATACACACAAGTAGACCTGGCGTCTTCATGTGCAACAGAGGGCTTCCGATCAGGTCTATATGTTACTGTTTCCACCCTTAACGAATAATCGTATAACTGAAGGTCACCCTGAATGGCATGTCAGCTGATGAATATCTCAACACATCTGAGTAATTCAAATTCAATGAAGGCACACTGATATGTCGGATAATTCAACTGAAGTTTTCTAAAAATTGTGAAATGAAACAATGTCATCAATAGCAGCTTTACAGGTGTTGTCCGGTAATGAAAACTGCTTGTATATATTGCTAATCTGGCCTGATAACATTGTGAGAAGGGGGAGGGGAGGAATTGAAGGGTGGCAATGTTGTCCATTACTCACAGCCAACAATGCAACCAATGATCCTTCCGTTCAATCTGGCTACTCTTGGCATGTATGGTGGACATTATACTTTACTTGGAATGGTTGACACCATGCTCATACTTAAAACTGGCGATTGACCATCTAGCTCCCTTGCAGCTTCTTCAACCAACAGTAAATTTTACCAACTGTCATGATCTGCTTGCATTTGTACATTCTGCACTTGATTTAACTCGACAGGACGTGTAGGAATAAAATAAATAATCTACTTTGAATTAACATCTTGTGGTAGTTAAAACCAACCTTTCCTTCCTTCTTCTCCCCATGTGTTATGTTGCACTGCCTCTGACAATTTCCCCAGTCAGACTTCACCTGGGGTTAGATATCTGTGGTGTGGCCAGCAGGTGATTCCCAATGATTTCACACTTTGTTGCAGCAATTTTTGGAGCTGCCATCCGATAATGATCGTTTAGACTTTAGAATGTCTGTCCCACCTGCCTTTTCCGATCATGTTGGTCATCCCAAGTCCCTGGTAATTGGGTACGCTCTTATTTTTGTACGACTTATTATTTTTCTTCTGCCCTCACCTTTTCACCTTTAGTAAAGTACTGAAGGGCTCCCTATTGTTTTTGTACGGATTTATATTTCTTCTGCCAGACATTTTCACTGTTTATTCGCTTTTAACTTCGTTTTCTTCACAACCACTTGAGCAATTGACACAAAACTTTTAATTTTGACACAAAACAGAGGAGCACACACCCATGCACATAATTTTTTTTAATGAGAACTATGACATCGAAGGTCATGTGGTATTTCAGCCATGATGGAAAAAGGAAAAAATTGGACAATATATACCACTGAACGAAAAACATGGAAACTTGGCACAGGTCAGATACCCCCCATTGAGTATAACATTTAATAACGATGACATTATTGGTGCCACAAGTACAATATAATAATTGGATGTGTCAAATTATTTATCTGTTTAATCCAAAATTCTTGTGTGTGATCTCACCCTCTCACCACAGACAGGTCGGTGGTCTTTCTGTCTTCTACCGTCTCCTCTCGGGTCTCGCCTCCCCTGCTCTGTCTACGAAATGTCCCCCCATATTGCCGCAGGTGCTCGAGGTCCACCAGCAACCCCATTCTGGTAAAACTACCAACATCACGAATCACTGCTCACCTTCACTCTTTCATTCCTCTTTTTCCCCACCTTTGGAATAAACTCCCACACTCGCTTCAATCCCATTCTTCCCTCAAATCCTTCAAAACAGCTGTTCACCACCACGTCTTATCTTCCCCCATCCAAGACCTTGATCTTTTCTACTCCCGTTAATCCATCCCAAACCCACCTCCTTCAAATTCCCTGCTTTCCTTCCTGAAAGTCCCTGCAGTGTCCATCTTGTATACCCTGTGTTCCCCGCCCCATCCCTCTCCCTTCCACAGATCTCCTTATGTCTCTGTTCCCCACTGTTTTGTCCTCCCCTCTCCCACCCCTCTTGTCTCATGCCCCCCCCCTTTGTTCTGCGTTGTATGTTAGCTCTCATACGAGCCTCGACAATGTATACAAAAAAAAACTCCACATTTGTAAAAGATACTGAGAAATATGTCGAGGATGTAAAATTGAATAAAGATAAATATAACAACTAGTGGATAAAAAAAATTATGGCGAATAATATGAGTTCTTAAATTTCCTTCAGTGGAAGGACTTTTAGTATATCTGGAAGAACATCAATTAAAGTAGCTTTAACAAAAGTTTCTCCTCTCCTTCTGGCAATATAATGTGGCGGCCGGGTGTGGGTGAGAAGACCCACGCAGGGGGGAAAGCTACACACACGCACACACACACACACACACACACACACACGATAAAGAGGAGTTAATGAGAAGAAAGGAGAGGAGATGAGGCTGTCGATCTCGTAATACCTTGCACGGTTGACCGACCATGCTACCCAGTACATTTTGAGGGGACGCTCCGCTGAATGATCCCTCCTTGAGAGTTAGTGGGTCATCTCCTGCCTGGTTACAGTGCCGGCGCAGAGAATCCAGAGAATGGGCGAGACCGTCAGACGCGAGGGAGGGACTTTAGGTGGAGCCAGTTAAGTGGGTTGTTCAGCGGCGAGAGACAGCCGGAAACAGGTGGGTGGGTGGAACCAGCGGCGAGAGGGTGGAGAAGGCAGGGATCAAGAGCGAGTGGGTGGAGTGGCAGACGGGACTTGCGGAGCAGCAGGCATATGCAGAGATCGATCCAAGGCCAGACAAAGAGGATGAGGATGACCACGACTACTGCGGATGGCTTCGCGATCTATCCTTTATAGGCTCTGTGGTGCAGGGCGGGGTTGCCGCCCCGAAGCGATGCGTCGTCACCTGGATCGGGCGCTCCCATTGGGCCCCGGCCACCGCATGGCCCGGCCGCCATGGCCGAAAGCGGCCTTATTTTACATCCGGCTAGACATCGCTGAGCTGTGGAATTGTCTTGCTCCGAACCCCGCGATATGAATCGCCTTGCACTGAAATCCCGCGCCATGCTCTGGCGACTGGCTGAGGTCCGTGTTGGCCCCACATGCCCGCTCGGGCACCCCTGGCGCGCTGGGGTTGGTGCTGATCAATGTGCTTGCTTCGTCCGGATGCCATGCGGCATGAGCGATCCAGGCCATACAGCACAACTCTGCTTGGTGGTGGCTGCATCGAGGCGGAGGTGCGGGAGGATGTCTGCCATCCACGGGAGACATTGGTGGACGTGGTGGTGAGCGAAGATTGATGGTAAGATGCCGTTGTGAACCAACGCGCAGACCCGAATAAAGAGGTGGGCTATTCGTGCCCCGTGCAGTGCGATGGGATATGCCATTGTAATCAGCGCGCAGACCCGAATGAAGAGGTGCACTATGCGCGCCCTGTACTCTGTGATGGTAAGATGCCATTGTAATCAGCACGCAGACCTGAATGGAGAGGTGCGCTATATGCGTCCCGTACTGTGCGATGGTAAATATCACGGGGCTGCGTGCGGGTCCGCTATCGTGCAGGCGGTTATTTATCACAGTGGTGATCCTCACAGGCGACTGCCTGAGCGCGGTGTCAACCGTGTTCTGTGTCATGGATTAAAGAAAAGGATTGGATATAAATCAGGGTTGAAAAGAGCACACCACGTGCATCCTGTACAGCATTGGGATTTAATGTATGGTTCTACTATTCCCTTAGACACCGTATCTTGCAGCGGAGGATTTTTCCATCGTGTGGTTGATGCTTCTTTTGGCCTCCGTGAGGACGCATTCCCATAGTGAAGGATGTTGCTGCGGTTTTCACAGGCGGCCGTCTGGGTGCGGTGCCTGCTTGGATTTAGTTCAGGAATAAGAGTAAAAGAGTTGGAATGAAGATAGAGATATAATCAGACCTAACTATGAGACCCATACAAAAGGCACTTCGTCCCGTTTCACCCATTAGACATGAGGGAAAGGTCTAACTGCGCATATATTAATTAAATAATTGTCTGGGGATCACTGTATGATGGATGCCATTGCCTTAGAGGCATGCAGTTTTCATAACTGCAACAATATTCAAAACTTGAAAAACCAATGAAACCAGAAAAAGTATCAAAAAAGAAAAACCTTATGGATGAAGCTTTAGAAAGAAAAGATAAGACCAAATAAGCAAGGAGAAATTTGTATTTTTTTCAACAACCCTAAAGATGTAAATCTTGATGAAACAAAGGACGTTAATATATCAGGTGAAATGACATTTCATTTCGTAGTAGTAAAGGACCATTTTAATATTACCTTCAATATAAAAAATGTAGTAGTTGAATCTGTGAATAAAAAAGTATATGGATATAGATGGTAATGTTTTTTTCTACTAATTAAATATGAGTCATTATTCAAGTGAAGATTTTGAAGATTATGGGAGTGATGATGGTATCTCTGTTGGAACACAAGACAGTTATGATACCGAGAGTTTGTGTTAAAACGATAGTTATGAAAGTAGTTTTATAGATTTTTGTGAAAGCACCAATGAAAGTACCAAAGATGAATATTATTTGAAGTAAAGTTTTACTATATAAATATGAATCGTACATGAGATCATGAGCCCCCTTGAATTGATTCTCCAGATGACCAATTTGAGAATTGTCCTGCATGAGATAGTGGGATTAAACACAGAGTCAAAAGCACATAAACAATGCATATTCTGTGATTATCTTCTCATTAATGAAAATAAACAACAATATCCCCCTTCCGCCACGCGGCGGGGGATAAAAACTATAAAAAAGGAACATAACTGTTTCAAAATTACACCAAAAATGAATTACTTTATAAGATTCATAAGAGAAATTAATGTAAAGTATGAGGGTGATAAAACACCTTTTCTTACAAGAGAAGAGACTGAACAAATGACGGTAATGTTTCACGGATTGATGATGTATATTATTCACGATTGTCATTTTCAGGGAAATATCAACACAAGATATTGCATAAATAAAATAATGGATTATCTTGAAATTAAACCTGAACTCAGGATAAAACAGTCTCGAAAAAAGCCACTAAAAATTTAAATAATTCATCTTCTAAATATATAAATGAATGATTTTTTTACCCATTGGGGAAAATAAGATAACATTTAATAACCATAAAAATCTTCCAAATTCATTAAGATGTCTCATAGTTGGTTCAAGCAGATGTGGAAAAACCTGCCTGCTTTTAAAGATGCTCCTTACTCCAAACTTTTTCGATTTTGATAATTTAATAATTTTCACAAAGTAAAATTTTCACCTGAATATCGACTCTCACAAGGTTTTAATGCAGGTATTCAAAAACAAGACATAATTGGTTTATTTAAACTTCAAAACAAACTAAATGATTATAACATTGAAGATATAATACAACTATTTTGTGATGCAGAGAAAGGTAAAAAGAAATCAAAACCTATAACCTGTATTCTTGGTGATAATATGGATGATATACCTTCACCCCAAGATTTGGATAAATCAAAAAAGAATCTCGTTATATTTGATGATTGTGTTAATGAGAGAAACCAAACGGTTATGGATAGTTATTACAAAAAAAAGATGATGATATTATTGATGCAAAAGAACAAGAGGGAGGCATTCTTCTTGTAATTGTATTTATCTTAGTCAATCATACTTTCAACTCCTTCGTCGCTTGATAAGAAATATTGCTAATACTTTTATTTTATTCAAGTTAAATTCA
>CM068954.1:112771563-112782461 GCA_035128595.1 Eptatretus atami | reverse complement strand
AGTCTGATTTGTCACTTGAGGACTGATGAGTTTTAGCTCAGTCCATACCTCCATCCCTCTTTGAGACAACAAATCTTGAGGAAGGCCGCAAAACTCAACTCGCTCAAGCCGTCAATGACCACTGTACCAAGGCACTGGCATGTGAAGGAGTACCTGACACCACACCTTAAGACTGAAAAGTATGTTCTTGATGGTGGATCCTTGCTGCGACAAGCTCAAGTGGTAAGAAGGAGATAACATATGGCAAAATAGCGGAGCGGATCGGAGCTTAGCAGAAGAGACGCTTGGGGGGACAAGCCAAAAACACCGGTGTTGGGAGAACTGGGTTCTGTGGGCATGGTGGCACTCAGCCTTTCGATAAAGATAACAGCTCAGCAAGGACGGGGACAAGCAGCAGAAGCTGAGTCCGACGTGTGAACTTGTCACGAGGTAGAAGCTGAAGAACGTTTGACTGGAGAAGAGAGCGATTGAAATTCCTATAGTGGGTGGGTCCGGCCATTAAACAAGCAACGCTATTACGCTTATAGGGTGATAGCTGAAGAAGAGGAGGAGCTGCACAGTTATTCAGGCAGAAGGGACGCTGATGTGGACATTGGCCAAGACAGCCGTAAACGAGCACAATTCTGCATTCCACCCACATAATCGGAGAGGACACAGATTTGTTGATGCTTTTTGCTTCCATTACTGTGTATACCAGATGGAAAACACTACTATTTCAGATCAACAACCAGTCAGAAGCAATCTGAGAAGTATATGACATCCATCGGATGAAGATTCTTCTTGGGAATAAGTTTTGCACCCAACTATCATTCCTGCACGCCCTACACGGAAATGTGATTCAACATCTCGTGTGTATGGCATTGGGAAAAAATCAGTCTTCAGAAACTCGTGGAAGATGACTAAGCCGCCAGTTGGTGCAGATACATTCACTTCGAGAGGCTCAGCCACGCCTGAAATAAAGAAACTTGGCAGCAAGCGATGCCGTTTATATTGGTGGGGAGAGCACAAGTTCTCTGGCAGCCATGCGTACAAGATATTCACAAGAAGAAGGTCGCTGCTGCAAGTCTTTCGTTACACCTGAACGTCTTCCCCCCAACGTATCTGCCACCAAGTTTCATTGTCTCCGAGTGTACTACCAGGTCATGGTGTGATGGGCATGGGGGTGACCTCGATCCTCTGACTGGGGACTTGAAGACAATCGATTTGTACCTATCATGACTGCCCATGAATGCTGCACCAGACACTCTTCGAGATGATACACTGGAAATGCACGCACAGCTTGTGACACCCTTGCGCTGCAGAAAGAATGGGTTCCGTGTACGTCTGCATGTGGATCATGCCAAGTGACGTTTGTGACATCCAATAATCAAGCCTCTGAGGAACTAGAGACAGTGATGGAGACTGAAATTGTAACCTAAACTGCCATTATGATATGTTCACCAAATAAATGTTTCAGTGGCACCGGAGTGTTCATGATTTGTTCAGATGGAAAATATTGATTTTTGCACTCTTGGAATTTTTGCCGCCATCTTGGATTTCATGGTTAAATACTGATCAGATCTAAATTTTATTGACCACAGTGGATTGGCTGATCCATTAAAACCATGGACCCGACCACAAGATTATGTTTTATCACAATTATTGAAGAAGTTATAGCTGTTTTAGTTATTCAAAGCCCGGTGGCGGTCATCTTGAAAATGACTGTTTTAACCCATTTCCGATGTCAGATTTTGTAGACTTTTTTTCTTATTATCAGATATCCAGTAGGAATGAAACACTGAAGAAACCTTTGTTGCATTTGTTGTGGGTCGGTGTATTTGAGGCGCGCGACTACTGTGGCCTTCCGTCGGTCAGCCACTTGGCACAGGTCGGAACCCATCTGAGGCTGCTGCATCCAGAAGCTCCAGAGGGTTATGGGATGGACCTGGGTCTAGGGACCAGAGGGGCTAGCGCTCGCCGTGACACCCTCTAAACACCTCAGACCACTGTATATCATGGTGCTCGGCCATATACCCCATGACCTACGGGATATCGCCTCCCACACAAGCTACCATCTAGATAAAACCGCCCGGATCCAATACGGTCGGCTGCGTTTGACGTCCACTCCTAAGTCTCAGGCTTCGAGTATGGTATCTGAGCGACCACATGGTGCTAGCGCTGACGCGGTCTACTCGCGCACTGGTGATGTGATAAGTACAGGCTCCATCCTTAGTGCCAGAACAATAGTTGCAACAATAACTACTGTCTGCCACAGCCCTGACCCAACTTCAGAGCGGAACGTTTCCTCTCCTTTATCATCTCCAAAGCTGCCCCCTCCAGTTTTCTCGAATGACCTAGGACACACGCAGCTTACCAGTGGACCGGCCGCGTGTCTCAACTGCTCGACGTGACAGCATCTGCCGTACTTTACCACTTCACTCTGCATGTGTCCAGCTGCCAGTATCGTGCACCCACTAATGGTACAGTGCAGTGCTCAGTTGACATCTCATTAGCATATCTCTTTATACTCGGACTCAGACACCGTTTAGTACATGCATCACCTCGCAGCTGTATCCTTTAAGCCTTCGACGTTTACTGTGACCGGCGCCCCTCGTTCGCCATCCTCATACTACTGGGTTCTAGCACCCTTGCCCAGTTCGTGGCGGCACCTTGCGAAGACTGCCTAAGTAGTAGCTCTTCTCCAAACGTCAGACATAACAGTGTGTGCTTGATTATGGCTGGACTTTGAGTCTGGTTCTGCAACTTCCACCACATGGTGAGACATCGGTGGGAGTGTCTGCGCTCTCATGTTGGCTACCCGCGTAGAGGACAGGCCGTCGGAGTTTTGTCAGCGAGGCACCACTCGATCAGGACGACGGGTCACGCAGGTCTGCCCAGCAGTACTCATGGTCGATGAGTTTGGTGAGCCAGTAACATAGCAGATCGCAGTAGAGGTGATCCTTCTGGTGTTCTGTTGCTTGCAGAAAGTACCTATGTCTCTGATAGCAAGTTGATCTTGTACTACGTAGGATCGGATTCCCTTTGACTGCCTCCTGCGTTCTCTTGTGCCTTCCTTCATGAAATACTCTTGGTATAGTTACAAAGATAACCCTCACTTGGTCATAGCCTCGAGCTTTTGAGTCGTGAGCTTGATATATGACATTGCCTAAGCAGTCACTGCCAGTTATTGAATTCTTGACCGCCATCAACTTCCTGCGAGACTCATATTCCATCGTCTATGAGACAGCACCCCTTTTCTGTCGGGTCTTGGGCTGTTGCTGATGTGATTAGGCTTATTGGGTCATGGCCTAACAGTCGGCCGCTGGGCACAAGAGCTGCTCCAGCAGGTAGGACTGTACTGTGCTTTTTTGGTCAGCTGTTTCGGATGCTGCGCGCATCGATCGGCCATCTCTGGTATATACTTCCATCAGATGCCACCCTTCCTAAGTAGTTGCGATTTATGGCGCAAAACTCTGTGCGAAAACCATGCCCGAACGACACTATGCTTCTCGCAATCCATCATCACTGTCCTCTCGTGCTCGGTCGCGAACCGCGCCACCTGGCTGTACACCGGTTCTACCCCCGCATCGTGCGCGGAATTTTGTGTATGCGCAGCGGACGCTCGATGGATTGTTGCCGCAGTAGTGCACAGCAGTTCGCAAGACCCCAGTCCAGGTTAGTGTTGAGTCTCTTTTGAGATGCACTCCAAGGAAGCGTATTGACCGCTTTTCCATGCATTGGACGAAGCGTCTTTCATTGCGCTAGATCGAAGACGCTCGGTTGTACAACGATCGCATAGAAGCTGGCTGTCACCAGCGCATGAAGCTTGACAATTATATCCAGCGGTATTAGGCCCATACCCGCCCAGAATGACGACTTTACAGTGCAACAGTCGAACTTCCAGTCTAAACGCGCACGGGGGGGGGGCACCGAGGGATGGGCAACCATCGGGATACGTTGGTAGTTCTAAGGTAGGTATACGTTACAGAGCACGCTGAAAAACACTGCCATACGTACCGCGTGGTACGCTGGGCATCTTCAAACGTGTGTCTACTACTATGCACGGGAGAGCGCCTAGTATCACTCCGCAACAGCTCATTTGTCAATGACTGATCCACAATTAGCTTTGAGTACGATCTTCGATCGACTCGCCCGACTATCGCTCTCCGCGTGCGCTATGAATACGACGAGTTCCTGCCGCTACGCTGGCCATAAGTTGTAGGCACGCTTATTTGTGATCGTTGGACACAACTCGATCGACTCACAGTTACTTGTATAGCGTTGTACCTCACAAGTCGAAAACACGTTCGGAGCGGCAGAATAGCATACGTCATAGGGGTGAATGCGTTTAGCCGACCCGAACTTCGGTTTCGAACCATTGAGTAACGTTTTAAGTCACGCTACACGACGTTGGTTCCATACTTCGCAACACGTTACTTGAAAGTTCCCTCATGACGTCGAGCACAGGACACTCAACTGTAAATGTTTGTGCGAGAAGAGGGTTTACCGATCGTTACTTATGTTATAGACCTATGAGTAACGTGCTTGGAAAAATTATTTGTAAAGCGTCCTAACCGCCAACCACACATACTTCGTATGTACAACGTTATTTGAGCGTTCGTTCGGGACACAGAACTTACTGAACGCGTTTCGGAACCTTACCAAGAATACCGTGTATAGATTGCGGTTTGATGTGCAGCGTATTAGAATTTGGCGGGTATATAGAAAGGGCTTTTGCAGGGTCAGCGGGGGAGAGGACGTGCGATGGACTGAGCCGCGGCCGCAGCAACAAACGAGGGACCCCTCTTTCTTGTTAGACTTCGGTGGTTAGTACATGTCCATGTCATTCGAGTAGAGATGGAGGATACAGGGAAGGCTGACGAGCAATGACCTACCTGGCCTCCAACATCAACATGACCTACATCGACTGTGTTGACACCTGTTGCACCGTTGCCTGCCAATTCAGAGCCGGGCGTCGAAGAGAAATGAACCGCGTGAACGGCAGGGAGAAGGAAACAGTCGAGACCATTGATCGGGACGCGAGGCCATTCACGCCATATATACCAGCTCATGGTGGACTCCGGAACCGAGGACAGTGCTATCCTTCATCAAGTTCCCCTTGCCAGAATGCCCCCAGCATGATTTCGAACGAGCTTGCTAGCCAGAGTGGGTCCAAGGAAACCAAGCAAGATGCACACTTGCTACAGGGATCCGCTTGAGCCTGCTGCTGTTGGGCCGTGACTGCAGTGCTGTGAAGCGACTAACTCGATTCAATTGAAAACGATTTCAATTGCGAGCGACCAGCGTCCAAAAACAATAGGGCCGAAGTGCAGCCATTTATCTAAAAGTGAAGTCTGCAGCCTATGAATTAGAAACGCTCCGCGTATATCGTGACGATACGGTGCCATCTTGATGCCTAGCGTGTTAGGGTAGACGTACGTTGGGATAGTTTGGGACGCCTATAGAACCGCTATCAATCATTGTATAACTTATTTATTAACTCCCTACTCGAGCGTTCGTGTGCTGCTTGTATTCCTCTATTACTTACATTATGCCTTTGTCCAAGGCGTGTGAAATACTTGGTAAAAGCTGAAACGAAAAAAACAAAAATTCAGTCGTGGAATATGAGAAAAAAAGATTAGCCGCGAAAAAGAAGCATACGAACGAATGGTGCAAGAGTAGTGTCCTATGTCGGTGGACGCAAGGAGAATACTATCATCACGCCCAGCCCTCCCCATGCACGCGCGTCACCCTAAGGCGTACTTACTGACGATGGACCTACTTATGACTACGTACTACTCTCTCTAACGACGCTACCTAATGACTACTACTAGCTCGATACTGACTGACCATTGACATCATTACCAACATGAAGTCTGGTAACACTGACGGGTCCTCTTTTGAAAGCCCACTTGTACACGTATACCAATTCCCCTAAACCTTGGCCAACATCCCATTATACAGGTAGATGTAAGTAAGAAACACGTTCAGTAATTTCTGATCGGTCCGAAGACGTCAATGAAAATTCGGATCTACATACGACAATGTGCGTTGAGATACGTTACAATAGGGTTCAAAGCACTGGACTCTCGGTAGGTTCGAAGGCACGTTACTCATAGGTTAGAAATAAGTTCGGGTATGTAACATACCTCGATGTGTTCGACTTCATGAGTAAACTTACAAGTAACGTTGTTGTCCCCATGTGGACAACGACGACGGAGCTGCCGAGACTATATACCAGCGTATGCGGACTTGTGAGCCAGATACGTCGAGTACCGTCGTCAACAATGTTTTCAGCAGGGCTTGAAATTTCACGGACGTACTAGGACTACCACGGAATATGCAGCATACTTCATTGTTTTTCAAGCGTGCCTCTTACGATATGACACATACGCCTTACCCATACGCTAATCGACGCTGTGCCAGCGTTGTGTAGACCACATTTTTCATCGGTCCGGCATTACGCTGGCTACGAATCGTCAAGGTTGACGCTGATGTGACACTTGCTCAATTTTCAGAGCGGTTATGATTAATGGCCATGCGCAGTGTTTTTAACATGGTACGCAGCGAGTTCCGCCGGCAATACGGTGTAGGCACGCTATGCCGTAGTTAAACTATCGTTTGCGGCATTAAGGTTAGTCGAACGGCCGACAACAGGCTTAAGCATACGTGTAAAGTAATCTATAAGACACGAAACAGTTCTGTTGCCGTTCAAACTTGTTATGCATAGGCGACGTGACTGACATTGATGAATACGACCAAAACTTTTTTTAAAAACCTCAAAACATTCAGCGATGGCCCAACGTTGTACATACCATTTTATGACGTTACCATTGCTAGGCTAAAAACGTTCAAGGGCTGTTGACAGCGCCTTCAGATAGGGCACCCAGTGCGCAGACTGCTCTGTTGACAGGAATGCTCTCTTGACATTGCTCTAGTATCTTCCCTTTGACAGGAGCTTGAACATTGCAGCCTGTGCGGCCTGGGATCAGGCTCTGTCACTGGACCCCTTGAAAAATGTATGCATTGTGCTAGCACCGTTCCCTTCAGATGTGCAAGTAGCTCATCCCTGGCGACGAACATTTCGGCCTGGGAGAGGGCAGTGTCCGTTCGCGATGTCGACATAGCCCTGTCTCGAATTGCCAGCAGTCTTTCTGTCTCTGCAAGAGGCGCGCCAGTCGATGCCTGTGAGACAGAACTTTGAGTGAGTCTTTGGAGGTTACGACTTGGATCCAAATTCTCCTTGACCTTTGCTACATTTTGTCTGAGTGCTCCATGGCTTGGTCTACACCAATGCGAGTGAATGGAAGACGACGTGTTCACTGTGTAAGTTCACGTGAAGTCGCCATTCACAAATCCTAGCAAATGTCTGGCGGGTCTTGTGGTTTTCTATACTCATGACATGCGCAAGCATGTAGACTCAGGGATCGTAGTTTGGATAATCTAGCCTAGGTGTGTAGTGAGAAAAGTAGGACACACAGGTTTCTTCCAGGGCTGCAAGTAGCCAGGAACCTAGTTACCCGCACGTGTGGCACGCTAAACTTGGGAGCGCAGCACCTATGACCTGATTGCAGGGTTACAGTGCGCGCCACTCTGATCAACATGTCGGATCGGGCTTGTCTCATGCTGACATCTATACTCTAATGCAGCTTGCTACTCCGACTGTTCAGAGACTCCAGGCTTCACTAGGATGCCTGGTGTGCTCGTCCGCGTGTAGTCGACTGGTTGCCCTGCACTTGCATCAGCATCTCCTTCTCTTGTGACACGTAGCAGTACAGCACTCGAGCATGGTCTTCCAGGAATGCCACCCAGCCAAGAGGGTGAACAGTGCTGTGCATGTGACTTGGTGAGCTGTGAAGAGCCCTGCTTGTGATGGTTGCATTGATGGATCTGGGGTCACCGTGACACTGCGTACAGGTACTCTGTCCTTCCTGCCAGGCCTCATCAAGGACCGCTCCCCTCAATTGTCCTGCCCAAGCACCGCAGGACATAGCAAGTGGTGAAATACACCAGGCTAGGACTCCATTGTTCTTGTATGCGGGGTCAAAGGTATTCAAGCTTTCTGTGCCCTCTGTGTACTGGTCCATATCCAATGGTTGCCAGCCAGTTTGGCTGTCTGGTCCGTCACGAGGATCATATCACTCTTGAACAGCTTCGATCCAGTGCTGTGACCAAAGTGCGTCCATTCATGGGCTAGCAGCATTGATGATCGGGAAGCAAAGGCCTGGTCGCACTACTGTGGGAGCATCCGCGGGCTCAGTGGGATATTGCTGGAGTAATTGTAGGAAGGACCAACATTAGGGTACAGGCTTTCTCCACTTCCTCCTTTCAGGCGTGGGTTCTTCATCTGGTCCACTTCTCTGTAGGTGCGTGTTACCTGGCAGGCTCATGAAACACTAGCGCTGTTGAAGAAAGTCCGTGCCACCATCCACCAATGTCATTGGTCTTGTGATCTTGCCGTTAACTCTCATCATACACTCCCATCTTGTAGTTGGGTAGTGGACTCGTTTTGGGGTTGGTTCCCCTCAATCGCGAATGCAACAGTCGAACAGGTGCTGCACATTCTTGTCAGGCCTGCAGATGTCAGACTTCACTGAATATGCAACTGGGTCCACCACTGTTTCGCTTGGTCATCGCTGGTCTACACTCCAAAGCTGTTCCATGGAGAACTCCTTTGCCATGCTGAGTGTCCAGTTCTTGTCGATGGTCGTCCAGGAAACCCGATCCTCTTGGGCTGCGCAGAGGCTGGTGGCACATTAACACGTACCTCTTGATATTCTGAGATTGGCATTGGCGTGTTGTACGTATTAGTGACACGATCATAAGGACCCCAACGCCAAAACTTGCATCACAGCGGAGACCGCCTTCTGACTTCGGAATTGTGTTACAGTACAGGGAGCAGTCAACAGCATAGGGACTTTCAAACTTACTGAGGAAACGTTGCTCTGATGGATGGTGGTGAGTGTCACTGTCTTGTCTTGTCTTGCGGCCTTACTATTGCATTGAGACAGGATGAGACACAGTGGTGCACCTGTGTTTCGGTGCGTGTCTCGAGTGTGTTGCCGCTTTTGCTCCTGGCAAGACCCATCTTGTGAAGTCTCATGATCATTTAGCTGGTAACCTTTGAATTACCTGCACGCCCGACCAGTGCTCATCACCCCTGCGAAGTGCGATTCCTTTCTAGCCCAGATAGGACGCTTGCTCTAACTTATGTCTGAGACACCGGAAAATTGTGAGTTCTCCTCTCCTTTGATGTCTCTCTCCTCTATTGCCTGGTCTATAGCAGAGCGACCCAGCCGTCATTGATGTAGGACTTCCTCCCTGTAGGCAACAGTGATTGTGAAATTTTTATGTTATTTCTCCAAGAGGGACTGACGGAGTGATTTTCTCGTTGGTGACTTCATGACGTGCATTCATAATTGGTTACAGTGCAGCCACCTCGGTTCGAGAGTGTGATGAGTGTCTGTCCTTGATTCGAGAGCGTCTTCTTTAACTCTCGCAAAAACTCAATTATCTCCGGACCCGAAATGAGATGCCACAGCGTGTCTGTTGTCTGCACTGGGTTGTACCTGGACTGTGATGTGGGGTGGCTGACGAGTAGCGGACGTAGCAGTGATTGGGAAGGGGGTGTGGGCACTGTGGATGTACGCTGATGGTTCCTGACAGGAAGTCTCCCTCCGCGGAAGGGTATGTCTTGCATAGTTCAATTTCCATTGGTCGGTTAAGCGCCTCGCATCTAGCAATCTTTGTTGAGCTTGATTTGTCCAATGTCTGAAGTTGCTGCAGTAAGTGACGCTCTCTGGGTTGAAGCCAGATCTGGCATGTTTTGCTTTCGTGTTTGATAGGGCTTGGGCGGGAGTAGAACGAAAGCTCGTCGAGGTTGACGGGGGACTAGACGGTGGGCATCGTCGGTGGCGTGGACCTTGTTCAGTTGAGCTCAGCAATTGCGACTGCTATGAGGCATAGTCGGACTAGCTCTGACGATGAGGTCGTCCCCCTTGGCGTTGCTGTGTGGATGACAAGCACGCGTTAACTGTTTCGCAGACAGGTGCTTGTCGTGCGAAGTACGGCTTTTTGTCGTCTGTCAGTGTGGCCCTTTGTGTCAGCCGGTCGAGCTGTGAGCATGGTCCTGGGATTCATTAGCAGCATGGTTTCGTCGCAATCATCTCACTGACAACCAGGTCCAGCCGTTGATGTCAAGGAGTGAGCGAAGTGCAGGATTCCGTAGTAGTCAGCTGTTTGACGTATAGTGCAAGAATTGTCGTGATGAGCGTTCACGTTGTGAGAGTTATATCAGTGACTCCAGCTCTCTCCCGGTTTTTAGTGGTCGTACCATGTTCTCCTTTGGCATTGAGGGCGAAGGGAGGGGATGAGTTTTCAAAAGTTCCAATGAATTGTATCTTTATAGGTGTTTCCTAATGCTGGCAGAGGTGAGCCATCTTCGTTTATGTTCTCTGTGCAATAGTCCAGCCCATTTTCTTCATTGAGCAAATAAGAAATTCGTTTCACACGCGCTACAGAAAGGGTTTGACTTGACAGGGTGATGAGAATTAAGACCCTAGTGCGAAAGGACGCGGCCGGGGTAGATTGGTTTCAATTTGTGCTGGGTATCAGTTGAAATGTCTACAGGCCATGGGGGATATACATACCGAAAGTCGGTAGTTACAAGAGTCACCTGTGGGGGTAGCAAAAGCGTAGTCCTCTCTCTCTCTTCTTGATGGTGGATCCTTGCTGCACAAGCTCAAGTGGAAGAAGGGAGATACATATGGCAAAATAGCTGGAGCATATGCAGACTTCACAACAAAACACTATGGGACAGCAACTGTTGTCTTTGATGGCTATGGTGCAAGCCCTTTGATAAAGGATAACACTCAGCAGAGACGGGGACAAGCCAACAGCTATCCGACTGTGAACTTCAC
>CM068954.1:112752845-112771538 GCA_035128595.1 Eptatretus atami | reverse complement strand
AGAGAGATTTACTAGCAACGCACTCCCTACCCTTCTCATTCGACGTGAGACCGCACTGGTTACTCTTAGAAGAGCTGAGCGGGGCTCACAGCTCAATAATGCTCACAACGTTTCAACCTGGACTACATACCATCTAGCGTTCTTTGTAGGGTGTTTCATTTTATCTACTACAGTCACTATGTCATCCGAACACGGACTGGGATGAAAGGCTCTGAACAGAACACGTTGGTAAGCAGGAATAATATTGATAATAGTGGTTGTTGCTGTGTTAATACAATCCGGTCCAGAGTTGGGCCACAGGGGGATAAGCACCAGGTGATGATATTCTGCTGTTAAAACTAGATACGATCAGTACGTGATATTATGCTTTGTGTTGTTTTTCTTTTTCTTTTTTTATTTACATGATCAAGGCTCGTGGTAAGAGTTAAGCAAATGGAAGGGAACAAAATGGAAAGGAGGAACACCAACAGCAGAGTAGAAAGTGAGAGTGATGATCAAGGAGAGGTGGAGAAGGACACATGGGGGTGAACAGCTTGCACACAAGCTGAATGAAACCAAGTAGAGGAGGGAAGGGTGAAAAGCGAGAATGAAACAGAAAAGCGACAAACCAACGACAACTAACAATAGCGAAAAGGGTGAGGAGAGAAGAAATAAGATACCTCAAAAAAGGAGTTGCTTCGAGAATGGGTCATTGGGGTAGAAGAGTCATGAGATATGGATGGGGGCAATCGTGAACAGGGTTGTGGGGAACAGTGGTAGTGACGTGATATGGTGGTGAACGTGATTTATGTGATACTGATTTATAGCCGTCTATATACTAAATTTCGATTTATATGTCTATATTCTAAAATATTGCATATATATGTCTTATATTCTAAATATTGATTTTGATAACGTCACCCACTTATTCCAGAAACTTGAAATTAAATGTGGATAATTGTTGTGGCCACATTGCATCTTCCCATGCTATCTTGGTGTTTTTCCGTGCATGCACATGGTCTGACGTATAAAATATTGATATATAATGTCTATTACTAAAATATTGATTTATAATGTCTATCACTAAAATATTGATCTATATTTCGAGAGACTAAAATATTGATTATATGTCGTAAGAGGAAACTTTAATATTGATTTATATGTCGAAGATCTAAAATAATTGATTATATGTCGAGCAGACGAAATAATTGATTGAATTATGTGTATATAAAAATAATTGGATTATATGTGTACATTACTAAATATTATGATTATATGTGTATATACTAAAATATTGATGTTATATGTGATATGAATAAATTATTGATTTATATGTGTATTCTATAAATAATGATTATATGTGTATATAATAAAATATTGATTTAATAATGTGTATATAATAAAAATATTGATTTATATTGTATATAAATAAAATACTTGATTTATATGTTGTTATAATAAATATTGATTTATTTGTTAGAGACTAAAATTGATTTATATGTGTATAATAATAAATATGATTTATATGTGTTATATATAAAATTGATTATATGTGTATATAAATAAAATATTGATTTATTTGTTGAGACTAAATATTATTTATATGTCTATAGATATAAAAATATTGATTTATATATCTATACACTAAATATTGATTTTGATATGCCACACTTATTCAGGAAACTAAATTTAATCGCTGTAATAATTATTGTGGCACATTGCCATCTTCGCAGGCTTTGTTGCGTTTTTCGTGCATGCACATTGGGTCCCGACTAAAAATATTGATTTTAATGTCCAATACCTAAATATGATTTAAATGTGTTTATACGAAATATTGATTTATAGTCTATATACTAAAATAGTGAATTATATGTCTTATCACTAAATATGGAACTAATATAACGTGCAGAGATCACCAGTCCCCAAAAAGTACGAATAACATCTATGCAGCCAAAATGGCCACTCTTGCACAATGGAGAACTGGATGCGATGTGATCGATTCCCAAAAATTTGTAATGCATGGAATAAAACTCGGAAGCATTTCATCCAGGGAATGCTCGTGGTACTGGAGAGTCGCTACATGGACTGGTCCTGATGACGGATGGCGCAGCACATCTTAAAAGATGTTTGATGGATTACCATCTGAACACTGTTGGTTTCTTAGTAGAAGTGTGAAGTCGGTGTCACTGTCCTCACACCGGTCCACCACCAATATGCTAAATGGACATTGGGAATTTAGCCTGAATGTGTAAGTGCTGCGAATGTGCGCTCAATTTGACTTTCGCATAATTTACCTTTGTTGTCGTGTATGTGGTTTCTCTTACAGAAATTTATCATGGATATCTCGCAGATCTCATGAGAATATACAGGAGGTTCCACAAGGATTCCACGTGTAATATTTCCAGAGCTTCTGCTTCTGGTAGAAGTTTTGATTGTGCGTTTGAAACTACTCTTTTGGATACGCTGTCATCCGATTGATCGCTTCCTCTAAAGTGGAACCCAAACGCTCAACTCGATGCTATCTATCCCTTGATACCCTACAAAATAGATAGATGTCTTTTTTCCAATTTCCCGAATATAAGTTGGTGATTTAGCGATTACAACGTCGAAATCGTCTTCTTCTTCACGCTTTGCCGTGACGTCACACCGGGCAGTCGACCGCCATATTCTTACAGTAAACAGATTTAATTCTGCATCATTTGCCAAACGCTTCATCTGAAACAGCATTTCTGGTCTTGTCAGGATAGGACGAGTCAAGCTGAAGAGCAGCGTTGGTTGAACGGGTAACCTGAGGCTCATTAATCCTTTATGCAAGGTTGAGTGCCCACTTTCCGATGGTTTCACTCATTATTTGATGGAGTGAAACACTACAGAGACTGGGAATTCTTTAACGAGCTGCTCCGTCATGTAGGACTCAGGCAGAGTTGTGATGGGAATACTCACCACTACCTGGATGGAGCATCTGAAACAGCACTCACAAAGTAGAGCCTACTTAATCGGTTTGATCACGCATCTCAAATCTCATGGTACGTTCGCAGCGGGGTGAGGCATCATGTGATGCCATCCATCCGAAGGACGTGAAAGGGAGACCGCCTGTCGGCAATGGTATTTGGTGGACGTCAAATATCAAAGGTGTATTCGTGGAGAATTGGCAAGTTATTGCTGGCACCTGAAAACAAATTATTAGTCCTGTTATAATTTGAAGGGACTGATATGATATTGGCAGCACAATTCTGTCTCATTAAATGATGCTAACTAGCGGGCTGAATTCAGAATTGGAATACAGTCCAATAAGCGTTGCGATACCCATCACCAACTCGTCACCGCAGGTACTACAGCAGGTATATCTACAGGATACAATGCGAATCTTCCCTGCTCCTGCCACAACATGTGTGAAGGACCACAAAGTTGCATCATATGAGGGACCACAATCACCTTCAAGTGCCACTTCAAGTCGTTCAACATGCAGACTTTGGATGTACAGCACCACTCGTTCATTATAGCTGCATGGAAATCCTGAACCACCCACCGACCAAGCACCATCACATATGAACCATACGCATTAGGGCTGCAGCAGTTGAAAAGAAAAGCCAATCAGCATCTTATTCGGTCAACCTGTGATGGTTGGAAATGCTGCCATTAAATCCACTGCTCACTTCCCCTCACAGGTGAATAAAGAAACAAAAACCCATAGACTCATTTTTGGCCGCAGTGGCAATGTTCATAGCAATCAATCTTGTTGTTAACGTGTGTGGTTGCCATAATTGTCTACAGGCATAATCATTGACAATAATTATTATTTTTGCCACTCCAGCATCCATCAAGTTTGTGTGCAGAAATATCTGGGCGTTTCACGTGTGTAATACCATTAAGTGAATTACCAGCTCCAACGCTTCTTTCATAACCATTATCATTACCGTGGAAGGACATCTGAACGTGCAGCATTTGCTTCAGTTGTGGGTTTGAATCTCAATGATGTCCCCGTGCGGGTGCAACGCAGGCATCACAGAAAGCGTCATCATTCTTTGAGGACATTAGACTGACTTGTCCTGTCCACTTGTATTTGCCAATGACCTGATGGATCCTTTGCACAAAGCAAGGTAATCTTTGGCATCGCCTGGATAAACAAATGGCCTGAGTAAATGGTTGAGCACTCTATCTTGTAAACAATTCCCAACGTGAAAGTTTCCTATTGTCTTAGTTTGTTCAGCAGAGCCATGAATTCTCCAAGTGCACTGCTCAAAACAACTGAGATGAGCCTTTTGTTAATACCCTATCTGCTAATGGCTTATTGCTAACTATTGCTCTCCATTGTTGTTCTGTACGTCTCATTCTAACTAGATCTCTTTACATACTCTAATGATGTACAACTAATAATGAGGAGGAAAAAAAAAAAACAACTTCGCTGTGCCGTCTGATTGATACACCATATCACCAATATTTGCATATTCATAACACATGACCAGTTCATCTCTCTTGCTTTGTATGAAAATGAATACAAAGTAAAGTGGAGCAAAGGTATTGTTCCTGGTGGAGTGCCTGCTCAGTATCCTGAAGTCTGCACTAGAGGGCTCTCGGGCTGAATGTGTGGTGGTCAACGATTTCAAATGAAATATGTTCAGGATATTGAACAAAGGACCGAAGAGGATTCATATACGTGGTGGCATGTTGACCAACATTTCACAACATGGTCATGTTTGCAGAGTTAGACCTGACTCTCGCTATCAGTTGTAATTTATAATGACAGTGCTCGTGTGTTATCAAAGATACATGAAACTCCAAGAAAAAAAAAAAAAGATGTCAATGATAGTACAAGAATATGACAAACAAGGAAAAAAAAAATACATAAAAAGTCATAGCCCCGTGGTTTTAGTAATTTTGTTGTATGGAGTTAAAGGGTAGCCCATATTTACAATATTTATGTGTATACTCAACTGACATTGAGTGGTCATGTGACATGAAAGATTGCATACCATTGGGTTATTCGGTCACGAATATTAATGATGTGGGTCACGTAGTTATATTGTGTAAGATAGTTGGTCACGTGACATGTATGATATATTTTTATTGGGAATGCAAATTTCGCAAGAAGGGATTCATTGTCATATATTTTGGGGAAGACATACTCAATTACACAAACAGTATACATTTAATATTTATTTATGGATAAAAAGAAATTCTATAACTGCATACAATAGAAAATTATAATCAAGTTGAAAATGCCATCTGATCAGTTTTTTGTAAACTCTACTTAAAGGAAATTAAAAAGAATAGAATTTTTTTTGAATTTTCATGAAAGATGCTTCATGGTATAGGTATGAAAAAATTAGAACAAGATTGGTAGATGCATGTTTGAGAAATGGTGAGGACGTGTTAATATCGGGTTTTTTTTAAAACACAAACATGGCCGCCAGTCTACCATCTTTGATGAGGTTGCAAAATAAAGTGAGGTGCACGTGTTTCTCATCATGTACTGTGGCTTGTGCCAAGTTTGAACAAAAATCAACGCCATGTATGTCAAGAAATGGTTGGGGACACGTTTAAGTAACAAAATGCCGCCAGTCAGACTCTTGGTTCTGATCTCGAAAAATAATGACATGCTATGTAAGCCAAAATTCGTTATCTGTGTGCCAAGTTTGAATAAGATGTGTGGCATGCATGCCCGAGAAATAGTTGAGAAGTGTTCAACATCGGGTTTTTACAACTAAAATTGCTGCGGTCGGCCATCGTTAATTGAATCGCGAAACAAAATGATGTGCATATGTATACCATCATTTGTTGTCTTTGTGCCAAGAGTGAACAAAATTGGTCTATACATGTCCAAAGATGTGGCTGCGACAGACGCACAGCCAAACAAGACCAATCCATAAGCCACCGTTTTGGACTAAGTCCAGGGTGAGGCTAGTAATAACTATACTTTCGCACCAGGTGTGAGACATGCAAAAGGAAAGTGCAATTATTTTTGGAATACATTTCTCAGACAAAGACTTTGGGCAGAATAAAGAGTGGAAGTGTTTTCATAATGTGCAGAGATGAGGGATGCACATGTTATTTGAGATACATAAAGGGGATCAAGACACTGCTTGTGGCACACCTCACAGATATCACAGCAGTACTGCAAGAATGAAAATAATCATACTGTGGCATTTTAGGTACACTGATTGAGAGACACATCGTAAGATTCCACATTCTGGATGGTGATCATGATACCCATCAGGCTGTAAGTATGAATCAGGAAACAGGCTTTTGGGGCTATTTGATTGCTGCAATCCGCTGGCAACACCCCCTTCCTCCGCCTTCCCTTCCACAAGTTTGCTCTGTTACCACCATCTCTCTTGCCTTTTCCACTTGAAAATCCTCTAAAGGTTTGTTGGACGTTTGCCCATTAAGAGCATGAAGGAGGGGTGAGAAAGACTGGGAGTGTTGAGCTGGTTGGGGTTAGGCATATGTAGAGGTGAGTATTCCTTTCCCCAAACCCAAATATAGCTACCCTATCTCTGTTTTTTTTCCTGCTTCCACATCCCCCCCCCCTCCCATCACTTTCCTCCCCTAATATCTCTCACTCCTTCAACCAACACAACCTCCTCCAAACCTTCCAAGATATCCTCCTCCTCATCCTATTATCCTTTTTGCTCTCCCCAACTCTGCCCATTTTCCCTCCTCTTTCGTCCCCCACAATTCCTCTGTGCCCCAACCAGCAGCTCAGCACAGCCAAGATGCGATATTCTATCAAATAGTCGTGAAATTGCCTTTGACAAATGAATTGCACACAACCACCCTCCCCCTCCCCTCCCCCAACTCCCCACATCTCTGTCCACCCCATTTGTTGCCAAAGCACGATTTTGCTTAACACCCCGACTGTGGTTGTCTGGCGTGGAACCATATCCCAACTGGTCATTGAAATTTTACATAATACATCCCAACCTACATAACGGAACACAATACACTTATGTAGACTCCATATGAATGATATGATACACTTCAGAACAACTACATATGATGCATGGAACACCAAAGAGCATACTTATACCACTACACACAGCAGACTACAGCACGACCCTTACAGAACACTAACAATACAGCACATTGCAGTGTGCACCTTACACCATGACGGCACTTAACACCACATTACAGTACAGTATGCATACTTACAATAAACAACAACACGACCAGCGTAATAGACCTATGGGACACTTATATTATACTTTATACAGCATGGAAGAAAATCATTTCATTACAAACTTTTCAAACAAAGTCTGATATAACTTATCAAAACAGAGGACAATATGACAGACAGACAAATGACTCAAAGAAAGTTTGGATCAAGGAAAAAACATTTTAAAACCTTTTCATATAGACTTGGTCTGTTGTGTGGATGGATGATTTAACTTTCAGAAAACATGGCTTTGGGTTTGAAAGCAATAATTTAGAAGAGCATTATAAACCGCGCTAAGGGGTCCACCATGAAGAGCAAACTCCGGCATTTTCAATATGGCGCCGCCCATGACAGAATGCCTTGAAACAGAGTCCAAGGAAAATGCAAATAAAAGGGAAGCTTATCCATCAAATGGACAATGTATTCAAATGGACAAATCCAAAGTGTCAAGAGTGAAGAATGTACTATTTCTGCAGGAAGGGGTTTTCTCTTATAAAACTATCATTTCATACAAGCTGTAAATACCGTGAATGTTGACCTGTCACTTTTGAACAGAAATATAGAATCTTAGATTATTAATGATTGTAGTGACAAAACCAGGGCACTGTACACAAGTATACACACAAGTAGACCTGGCGTCTTCATGTGCAACAGAGGGCTTCCGATCAGGTCTATATGTTTACTGTTCCACCCTTAACAGAATAATCGTATAACTGAAGGTCACCCTGAATGGCATGTCAGCTGATGATATCTCAACACATCTGAGTAATTCAAATTGCAATGAAGGCACACTGATATGTCGGATAATTCAACTGAAGTTTTCTAAAAATTGTGAAATGAAACCAATGTCATCAATAGCAGCTTACAGGTGTTGTCCGTAATGAAAACTGCTTGTATATATTGCTAATCTGGCCTGATAACATTGTGAGAAGGCGGGAGGGGAGGAATTGAAGGGTGGCAATGTTGTCCATTACTCACAGCCAACAATGCAAACCAATGATCCTTCCGTTCAATCTGGCTACTCTTGGCATGTATGGTGGACATTATACTTTACTTGGAATGGTTGACACCATGCTCATACTTAAAACTGGCGATTGACCATCTAGCTCCCTTGCAGCTTCTTCAACCAACAGTAAATTTTACCAACTGTCATGATCTGCTTGCATTTGTACATTCTGCACTTGATTTAACTCGACAGACGTGGAGGATAAAATAAATAATCTACTTTGAATTACATCTTGTGGTAGTTAAACAACCTTTCTTCTTCTTCTCCCATGTTTATGTTGCCTGCCTCTTGACAATTTCCCCAGTCAGACTTCACCTGGGGTTAAGATATCTGTGGTTGGCCAGCAGGTGATTCCCAATGATTTCACACTTTGTTGCAGCAATTTTTGGAGCTGCCATCGATAATGATCGTTAGACTTTAGAATGTCTGTCCAACCTGCCTTTTCCGATCATGTTGGTCATCCAAGTCCCTGGTATTGGGTACGCTCTATTTTTGTACGACTTATTATTTTTCTTCTGCCCTCACCTTTTCCACCTTTGTAAGTACTTGAAGGGCTCCCTATTGTTTTTGTACGGATTTATATTTCTTCTGCCAGACATTTTCACTGTTTATTCGCTTTTAACTTCGTTTTCTTCACAACCACTTGAGCAATTGACACAAAACTTTTAATTTTGACACAAAACAGAGGAGCACACACCCATGCACATAATTTTTTTTAATGAGAACTATGACATCGAGGTCATGTGGTATTTCAGCATTGATGGAAAAAGGAAAAAATTGGACAATATATACCACTGAACGAAAAAACATGGAAACTTGGCACAGGTCAGATACCCCCCATTGAGTATAACATTTAATACGATGACATTATTGGTGCCACAAGTCATATATAATTGGATGTGTCAAATTATTTATCTGTTTAATCCAAAATTCTTGTGTGTGTTCACCTCTCACCACAGACAGGTCGGTGGTCTTCTGTCTCTACCGTCTCCTCTCGGTCTCGCCTCCCCTGCTCTGTCTACGAAATTCCCCCCATATTGCCGCAGGTGCTCGAGGTCCACCAGCAACCCATTCTGGTAAAAACTACCAACATCACGAATCACTGCTCACCTTCACTCTTTCATTCTCTTTTTCCCCACCTTTGGAATAAACTCCCACACTCGCTTCAATCCCATTCTTCCCTCAAATCCTTCAAAACAGCTGTTCACCACCACGTCTTATCTTCCCCCATCCAAGCCTTGATCTTTTCTACTCCCGTTAATCCACCCAAACCCACCTCCTTCAAATTCCCTGCTTTCCTTTGAAAGTCCTGCAGTGTCCATCTTGTATACCCTGTGTTCCCCGCCCATCCCTCTCCTTCCACAGATCTCCTTATGTCTCTGTTCCCCACTGTTTTGTCCTCCCCTCTCCCACCCCTTCTTGTCTCATGCCCCCCCCTTTGTTCTGCGTTGTATGTTAGCTCTCATACGAGCCTCGACAATGTATACAAAAAAAAATCCACATTTGTAAAAGATACTGAGAAATATGTCGAGGATGTAAAATTGAATAAGATAAATATAACAACTAGTGGATAAAAAAAATTATGGCGAATAATATGAGTTCTTAAATTCCTTCAGTGGAAGGACTTTTAGTATATCTGGAAGAACATCAATTAAAAGTAGCTTTAACAAAAGTTTCTCTCTCCTTCTGGCAATATTAATGTGGCGGCCGGTGGTCGGGTGAGAAGACCACGAGGGGGAAGCTACACACACGCACACACACACACACACACACACACACACGATAAAGGAGGAGTAATGAGAAGAAGGAGAGGAGATGAGGCTGTCGATCTCGTAATACCTTGCACGGTTGACCGACCATGCTACCCAGTACATTTTGAGGGGACGCTCGCTGAATGATCCCTCCTTGAGAGTTAGTGGGTCATCTCCTGCCTGGTTACAGTGCCGGCGCAGAGAATCCGAGAATGGGCGAGACCGTTCAGACGCGAGGAGAGGACTATTAGGTGAGCCAGTAAGTGGTTGTTCAGCGGCGAGAGACAGCCGGAAACAGGTGGGTGGGTGGAACGCAGCGGCGAGAGGTGGAGAAGGCAGGGATCAAGAGCGAGTGGGTGGAGTGGCAGACGGACTTGCGAAGCAGCAGGCATATGCAGAGATCGATCCAAGGCCAGACAAAGAGGATGAGGATGACCACGACTACTGCGGATGGCTTCGCGATCTATCCTTTATAGGCTCTGTGGTGCAGGCGGGGTTGCCGCCCGAAGCGATGCGTCGTCACCTGGATCGGGCGCTTCCATTGGGCCCGGCCACCGCATGCCGGCCGCCATGGCCGAAAGCGGCCTATTTTACATCCGGCTAGACATCGCTGAGCTGTGGATTGTCTTGCTCCGAACCCGCGATATGAATCGCCTGCACTAAATCCCGCGCCATGCTCTGGCGACTGGTGAGTCCGTGTTGGCCCCACATGCCGCTCGGGCACCCCTGGCGCGCTGGGGTTGGTGCTGATCAATGTGCTTGTTCGTCGATGCCATGCGGATGAGCGATCCAGGCCATACAGCACAACTCTGCTTGGTGGTGGCTGCATCGAGGCGGAGGTGCGGGAGGAATGTCTGCCCATCCACGGGAGACATTGGTGGACGTGGTGGTGAGCGAAGATTGTGGTAAGATGCCGTTGTGACCAACGCGCAGACCCGAATAAAGAGGTGGGCTATTCGTGCCCCGTGCAGTGCGATGGGATATGCCATTGTAATCAGCGGCAGACCCGAATGAAGAGGTGCACTATGCGCGCCCTGTACTCTGTGATGGTAAGATGCCATTGTAATCAGCAGCGCAGACCTGAATGGAGAGGTCGCTATATGCGTCCCGTACTGTGCGATGGTAAATATCACGGGGCTGCGTGCGGGTCCGCTATCGTGCAGGCGGTTATTTATCACAGTGGTGATCCTCACAGGCGACTGCCTGAGCGCGGTGTCAACCGTGTTCTGTGTCATGGATTAAAGAAAAGGATTGGATATAAATCAGGGTTGAAAAGAGCACACCACGTGCATCCTGTACAGCATTGGGATTTAATGTATGTTCTACTATTCCCTTAGACACCGTATCTTGCAGCGGAGGATTTTTCCATCGTGTGGTTGATGCTTCTTTTGGCCTCCGTGAGGACGCATTCCATGTGAAGGATGTTGCTGCGGTTTTCACAGGCGGCCGTCTGGTGCGGTGCCTGCTTGGATTTAGTTCAGGAATAAGAGTAAAAGAGTTGGAATGAAGATGAGATATAATCAGGACTAACTATGAGACCCATACAAAGGCCTTGTCCCGTTTCACCCATTAGACATGAGGGAAAGTCTAATGCGCATATATTAATTAATAATTGTCTGGGGATCACTGTATGATGGATGCCATTGCCTTAGAGGCTGCAGTTTTCATAACTGAAACAATATTCAAACTTGAAAAACCAATGAAACCAGAAAAAGTTCAAAAAAGAAACCTTATGGATGAAGCTTTAGAAAGAAAAGATAAGACCAAATAAGCAAGGAGAAATTTGTATTTTTTTCAACACCTAAAGATGTAAATCTTGATGAAACAAAGGACGTTAATATATCAGGTGAAATGACATTTCATTTCGTGTAGTAAAGGACCATTTTAATATTACCTTCAATATAAAAAATGTAGTAGTTGAATCTGTGAATAAAAAAGTATATGGATATAGATGGTAATGTTTTTTTCTACTAATTAAATATAGTCATTATTTCAAGTGAAGATTTTGAAAATTATGGGAGTGATGATGGTATCTCTGTTGGAACACAAGACAGTTATGATACGAGAGTTTGTGTTAAAACGATAGTTATGAAAGTTAGTTTTATAGATTTTTGTGAAGCACCAATGAAGTACAAAGATGAATATTTTGAAGTAAAGTTTTTACTATATAAATATGAATCGTACATTGAGTCATGAGCCCCTTGAATTGATTCTCCAGATGACCAATTTGAGAATTGTCCTGCATGAGATAGTGGATTAAACACAGAGTCAAAGCACATAAACAATGCATATTCTGTGATTATCTTCTCATTAATGAAAATAAACAACAATATCCCCTTCCGCCACGCGCGGGGGATAAAAACTATAAAAGGAACATAACTGTTTTAAAATTAAACCAAAAATGAATTACTTTATAAGATTCATAGAGAAATTAATGTAAGTATGAGGGTGATAAAACACCTTTTCTTACAGAGAGAGACTGAACAAATGACGGTATGTTTCACGATTGATGATGTATATTATTCAGATTGTCATTTTCAGGGAAATATCAAACACAAGATATTGCATAAATAAAATAATGGATTATCTTGAAATTAAACACTGAACTCAGGATAAAACGAGTCTCGAAAAAAGCACTAAAAATTTAAATATTATCTTCTAAATATTAAATGAATGATTTTTTTACCCATTGGGGAAAATAAGATAACATTTAATAAACCATAAAAATCTTCCAATTCATTAAGATGTCTCATAGTTGGTTCAAGCAGATGTGGAAAAACCTGCCTGCTTTATAAGATGCTCTCTTACTCCAAAACTTTTTCGATTTTGATAATTTAATAATTTTCAAAAGTAAATTTTCACCTGAATATCGACTCTCACAAGGTTTTAATGCAGGTATTCAAAAACAAGACATAATTGGTTTATTTAACTTCAAAACAAACTAAATGATTATAACATTGAAGATATAATCAACTATTTTGTGATGCAGAGAAAGGTAAAAAGAAATCAAAACCTATAACCTGTATTCTTGGTGATAATATGGATGATATACCTTCACCCCAAGATTTGGATAAATCAAAAAAGAATCTCGTTATATTTGAATGATTGTGTTAATGAGAGAAACCAAACGGTTTATGCGATAGTTATTACAAAAAAAAGATGATGTATTATTGATGCAAAAGAACAAGAGGGAGCATTCTCTTGTAATTGTATTTATCTTAGTCAATCATACTTTCAACTCCTTCGTCGCTTGATAAGAAATATTGCTAATACTTATTATTTATTCAAGTTATTCAATAGATATAAATAATTTTTGGAAGACAATGTTTACGTTGTGCAAGTAAAAAAGAATTTGAGGAGTATATGAAACACACGACTGGAAAATATAAACATTGTTATGAAACAAGATGAGATACTGAGGATATTTCATTTTTTTGTAAACAATGACAAACATAAATGATAGTTGATATCATTAATCTTGTGCCGAAAACCTGCTTCTGGGAAAAACTATTCCTAAATCTCGGTTCTTGAATAGTTGAAAATGAAAATATTCATGTTTTTAAAAACACCCTGTGATACATATTGTGTCTAACAACACCAGAGTAATGTGACCAGGAGAAGTAGAAGTGAAGATTATTACTACATTTCATAAAGGAACAGATGCGATGAAGAATGAAGGTCAATATTTGAGGTCTCTCGGTACAACAAAATATTCACATTGTAAGAGTGAGTTAAAGAAACTAAAATCTGGTGGTCTTGGGTATTAGAACTAATCCAGAAGGAAAGACAAATTATTAAAATCTGAGTGGTAATGGGGTTTAAGATTTTATCTCGTTTTTATGTTTAATGAGAAATCATGCAAATGTATGAAAAACAGAGATGCAAGTATTAGTGAAGAAGAAATTACAACTCGTATTAATGCTAACAAAGAATTGATGAAATATTTAAAGAAAAAAATTTTTTAACACATCTACTTTATTGATGAAGAAAGGAAATTTCCCTTTTGACCTTTACAGTTCATTAAATGATATTTTCCAAAAAATAAATGATGCAAAAAAATGAGCAAGAAGGTTGAAGGAGCATCAAGAATTGGTTTCAAAAGTTGGAAAAGAAAGACATAAAGAGAACGCAGACAGAAACTAATGGGTGAAAGAAGCTTTTAAAAGAAAACATAGAATTTTTTGAAAACCACTTTTAAAAACTCTTCAACAAATGTCTACATTTCCTATGATAGAATACCTCCTAAAAAACTGCAAGTTATAAAACTTTTAGTCACATGATAGAGCAATAACTCGAAGATATAGGAGAATAGAATATGATGATGAAGGATTATTTTCACAACTGGAAGAGATAAATCATCCCCCTGATTATGTTGTGAATGCTCTCCAAAGCAATGAATATTTAACAGATTCAAAACCATAGCAGGTCTCATTCAACAGAACAACCGCAATATTCCATCTTGTGAAAGAAAAGGTATGATATTTAATCATGAATCTTGGTTTCTGTTCAATCACCTGTTAAATTAACACCAGATTAATGTTTCTTTGGAAATGTAGCGGGTGCTATTAAGAGTATTAAAAGACCTCCAAAGGAATCCCATAAATGCAAGCAATAAAATAAATTAAGAAAACAAAAGATGGAAGATAAGGTCAACTGTGAGGGTGAAATAGTTATTCCAAAAACCATTGAAAATGAGAGTGTTGGTTGTGTTCAGGTGTTGGTTTTCTTCCAAATGACCCATCACAATTAGTTAATAGATTGTTATTGTTGTTAGGTAGCAAGAAGCCTGGAATAGTAATTGTTTCAATGAACCAATCAGCATTTTTGACCAGTTAATTGAACATGAAAATAGTTTTAAAATGTCAATACAAAATATTTTATCCCATGTTAAATAAGATGAGAAAACAATCCTTAGTATCAATTTCACGAATGATCACACATCATCGTTCCCATACCCACTACACTTGACACAAAAAAGAATATGAGGCATTTTTTTGGCGATGGAAACTTATAATACCTTGTTTAATATCACAAAGAAAATGACAAGTTTAGTTATAATCCGAAGCGGATACAAAATGATAACAGTTTCACCCGGAGCAATAAGAGATTTCTTCAAATACCTTTGAAATTGCTCACCATTATGAAAGAACAGGGTGATGAACAAAAAATATTGTTATGATATTCAAAAGCATCTTCAAAATCAACGATTAAACTAAAAAGAATGAGGTTGAGTTCACAATTGATAATTTAATTCATTTGGGAGTTATTGGGTTTCTCCTCAAAAAAGATTGAAACGTTTTATAGTGATAATGTCATTCAAATATCCTCAGGCATAAATTCGGTGTCAATTCACTGTGATTTGATTGATGGTGCTTGTAATGATGGAATAAGAACAAATACAATATTTTCATTCAGTGCATACTCAACCCCAATTGGTTTATAAATTCAATATGAACACAAAAATATCTGGTTCATCTACCTGTGGTCTGGAAAAAAATATACAGAGTAAATTTTAGGATAACCGACCAAGATAATCGCATGATTGTTTTAATGGAGAATTAGAGTGGAGAATTATATCCATCAGAATTCACCTACATGACGTTTAATGGAGAATTATATCCATCAGAATTCACCTACGTGAGTTATCAATAAATAATATGATGGTTATTGTAAGGAAACACGAGTTGGGAAAATCTAAAATAATTACAGGGGATGGATGCTCCTTTCCCCATCCTATAAGGGTGAAGGTATGCTATCTTGGTAGAGGATACTATAAAACCTAAGAGACACGGGGTGTCGGAATCAATTTAGAAATAAAGGAAGATGGGATAATTGTACTCTAATGGGTATAGGTTAAACTATTCTTAAACATAAAGACCTAAATGGTTCAACTACTTCTGCTGTGGGAAATGTAGTGGGTGCTATAAAGAGTAATAAAAGACCTCCAAAGGGATCCCATAAATTGCAAGCAATAAAGAAATTAAGAAAAGCAAAACTCCTTGTCTACCCAAGAATGACAGAAAATAATTCAAATACTTGATGGTTTCAAAAGTAACATATTTTTTTTACTAAATAAATACAAGTATGGAAGCAATTGATAGTATCTATGATTTGGATGACACCATGTCATCTCAAACTTGACTAAAAAGAGAGATCTTCAAGTAAATGCTATAACAGGAAAGACTGGCATACAAATGGAACAAAAAGTTTTGAAATAAATATCAACAAACTTATTTGAATCTCGCCGATAGTTTTTTGTTGTGTAAATTTTCATTCACTAATGCTGCTCAAAACACAATGCTACACTCGTAAATTATTTCAACACAGAAGTGAAGCGGTTTGATATGGTCTTGTTACCACGGCGTTTGACACGTGATCAGAAGCGGACTGTGGCTAATCATGGAAGACTTGCTGTCCCCCAAAGTTCCTCAACATGGTTATCCAGCTCCATGAAGACCAGCGTGGTCGGGTTAGTACAGCAACGACCTCTTAGAGCCTTCCCTATCATCAACGGTGTCAAGCAGGCTGTGTCCTTGCCCTACCCTTTCTCCATCTTCTTCAGCACGATGCTCCAGCAGGCACAGAAGATCTTGATGATTGATGATGAAGACGGCGTCTACATCCGATATCGCACTGACGGCGCTTGTTCAACCTGAGGCGACTTCAGGCCCACACAAAGACCATGGAGCAATAGTCGGGTCAATTTATGACAAAAACAACCACAAACCACAACCAATTGCAACAAAAGGTTTCTCAGTGGTTTTCATTCCTACTAGGATAACTGATCAATAGAAAAAAAGTCTACCAAAATCTGACATCCGGAAATGGTTTAAAACAGTCATTTTTCAAGATGACCGCCCCGGGCTTTGAAATAAACTAAAACAGCTACAACTTCTTCAATAAATTGTGATAAAAACATAATGTTGGTTCTGGTCCATGGTTTTAATGGATCAGCAATCCATGGTGTCAATAAATTAATCTGATCAGTATTTAACCTTAAATCCAGATAGCGCAAAAATGAAGGGCGTAAAATCAATAAATTGTCTCTATATAATCAAACTCTGTTAGGCAATCACCCAACATTTATCAATTCTAACAAAAGGGTTTTTCAGTCTTCTCTTACCAGCTTATCTCTACGTACAGAATGAGTGAACTGGAGAGCAAACACCCAGATGTATATGAGAAGTTTCAAAATGGCTTCCATGTGATCTGGCGAACAACCAGTTTGGCAGGCCTCAGCTGTGATCTAGTTCATCGAACAAACACTCATGAGATCACTAAAGAGCACCGGTGGCTTGACTCATGCAGTAAGATGACAGAGAAACCTATCATTGTGGACAATGTCAGCCCCCATAACATCTGAGGTCAATGTCGCATGCAGGACTTCAATGATCTCACATACGCAACAAGCGAACAGCATAAAGAAGCAACTGGTGCAGAATTGAAAGACATGCATTTGACCTCTCGAAATAAGCACAAAGCTGAATGCATTTTCACCTTTCTCCTCTGATCCTACATTGAAGAAATATCGTAAATGGTATCGTGGTAAGCGAAGACATCAACGTGCATGAATATGAAGCTGTTGGAACAAAATCATCGAGAGAATGCTTGGACAACCTGTGTTTTCTTCTCCATCAAGAGACAGAAGAGCAAAGACCCTGGGAAATTCTAATGCTCTCCCAGTTCTCCTCACAGAACCATCGACTCCAGTGTGCTATTCCGCGATTCCTGGTGGTATCCCAGATCGGTGATTTGTCACTTGAGGACGTGATGAGTTTTGAGCTCAGTCCATACCTCCATCCCTCTTTGAGACAACAAGATCTTGAGGAAGGCCGACAAACTCAACTCGCTCAAGCCGTCAATGACCACTGTACCAAGGCACTGGCATGTGAAGGAGTACCTGACACCACCTTAAGACTTAAAGGTATGTTCTTGATGGTGGATCCTTGCTGCACAAGCTCAAGTGGAAGAAGGGAGATACATATGGCAAAATAGCTGGAGCATATGCAGACTTCAAACAAAACACTAGGGACAGCAACTGTTGCTTGATGGCTATGGTGCAAGCCCTTTGATAAAGGATAACACTCAGCAGAGACGGGCAAGCAACAGCTATCGACTGTGAACTTCACCGGAGAACTGAATTTGACGGAAAGAGAGATGAATTCTATGTGTCGGCAGTAAAGCAACAGCTGATACCTTAATAGGTGATCAGCTTAAGAAGGGGCTGCACAGTTATTCAGGCAGAAGGGGACGCGATGTGGACATTGCCAAGACAGCCGTAAACAGCAAATTCTGCATTCACACACTAATCGGAGAGGACACAATTTGTTGATGCTTTTGCTCCATTACTGTATACCAGATGGAAAAACTATCTATATTTAGATCAACAACCAGTCAGAATGCAATCTGAAAGTATTGACATCAATCGGATGAGAGCTTCTTCTTGGGAATAGTTGTGCACTCAACTATTATTTCTGCACGCCTTCAACAGGATATTGATTCAACATCTCGTGTGGATGGCATTGGGATAAAAATCAGTTCTTTCAGAAACTCGTGGAAGATGCATCAAAGGCCTCCAGTTGTTGTGCAGATACTTCATTCGAGAGGCGTCAGCACGCCTGAAATAAAGAAACTTGGCAGCCAAGCGATGGCCGTTATATTTGGTGGGGAGAGCACAAGTTCTCTGGCAGCCATGCGCTACAAGATATTCACAAAGAAGGTCGCTGCTGCCAAGTCTTTCGTTACACCTGAACGTCTTCCCCCAACTGAATCTGCCACCAAGTTTCATTGTCTCCGAGTGT
>CM068954.1:112735248-112748358 GCA_035128595.1 Eptatretus atami | reverse complement strand
GGACAAGCCTCTGGACGCAGGCTGCAACATTGACCTTGGGAAACTACCTCCATGTAGAAAGTGCATAGAGCAGCACATCCGAAGAGCTAATTATCAAGCAGCTGTTTGGAAGCATTCCCATATCGCAGATCCCAATATACCAGATGACATGCAGGAACATGGCTGGACATACACAGATGGTGTTATGAAGCCCTGTGGATATCAGGCGATATTCTACCCAAGAAGTCGATTGGTTCACTGCAGGAGGCACTGGAAGAAGACAGTGATGATGAGGATGATGACGAGCCATGCCAATGTGAAGATTGTGTGGACTCGGACATTGAATAGTATGATGGCCAATGAAGGACATAGCAAGCAAACATCAGGCTCAGAATCTGCGAACTAAGGACACTTCTATATATAACTGATAGTTAATCGAAACAGCATGATTATCAACTGGTCGAGATTGTCAAACTCAGATGTGTGCTACGAAGTTTGCTAAGACTCCAACAGATTGCAGATCATCTACTCATAGTTTTTGCCATTGTATCGATCTACTTCATAGTAGAGTGAACATGCAGGCGAACAATGTGAAGATAAACCATTTGTCAGATCTAGTGTGTGGCTAGTAGGCTTTCAAACATCTGGTAACTCTGGAAGAAAAGGGATACAGTAAATATTATTAGATTAATGTTTTTATATCCGAATGCATTCAAAGTGTGAGATCTTCAATTACTGCACTCAGATGGACCATATGAATACATTTTTGCTGTATATGCTCTCCTTTAGCTGCAACCAATTACACATCAGTTTAACTTTTGTGCCTACAGGATGGTCACTATTTCCAGCCTCTGGTAGAGATACATTATGATCTAATGCCATCCACTCACCTATTTACATACCACTGCATTTTAAAATATTTGATTTAACTTCAAGGCCAATCTTATCAAAATATGTAGTCATGATGCTTACGTGAAACTCAAAACGGAGGACACATCACTCCCTGCATTCTGTTCATAGGGAATAAAGATGTATAGGAAATTCATTGTTTTATGATTTTTGCATGTAATTAAGCTATCCAAACATTATTCTACATCTCTGACAACAAAGGAAATATGTTCACTTTATCCCTTGACCCTCCAAACATATGTGTAGATTCCTCATTTACAAATTTCCATGTTACCAGAAGTTGAGATATTTACGAAAATGAGAATTTCCATAATGGCGGATCCTAATTAGCATATCAATGCATTAAAAATTATTTCCACGACTTTTACTCAAACAAGAAATAGTTGTTTCCCTTAAAGACCAACAGACATCATAAGTCGCAGTTATGTATTATATCAGGCCCAGGTAATTAATTCTATTGATTAATCTGATTTCGCATGATTTTCGAACGATTCATTGTGATATATATATATATATATATACCGTATATGTATATTTCAGATATTATATATATATATATATATATATTATATATTATATATATATATATACATACAGTGCTCAGCATAAATGAATACACCCCCTTGAAAAGTAAGATTTTAATCAATATCTCAATGAACACAGAATAATTTCCAAAATTTTGACAAAATTGAGTTTTATAGAACATTTGTTTAACTCATAACATGAAAGTAAGTTAATAATATAACTTAGATTACAAAATCTTCAGTTTTACTGAAATTAGTTGATGCAAAAATGATACACCCACAACAAAAACTACTACATCTAGTATTTGTTATGACCTCCAGATTTTGAAGGACAGCACCAAGTCTTCTAGGCATGGAATGAAACAAGTTGGCGACATATTGCAACATCTATCTTTTTCCATTCTTCAAGAACGACCTGTTTTCGAGCCTGGATGCTGGATGGAGAGTGATGCTCAACTTGCCTCTTCAGAATTCCCCATAGGTGCTCGATTGGGTTCAGATCAGGAGACATACTTGGCCACTGAATCACTTTGACCCTGTTCTTCTTCAGCAATGCAACAGTGGCCTTAGATGTGTGTTTTGGATCATTGTCATGTTGGAAAAGTGCATGACGACCAAGGGCACGGAATGATGGTAGCATCTTCTCTTTCAATATAGAGCAGTACATCTGTGAATTCATGATACCTCAATGAAATGCAGCTCCCGACACCAGCAGCACTCATGCAGCCCCACATAAGGACACTGCCACCACCATGTTTCACTGTAGGCACATGCATTTTCTTTGTACTCCTCACCTTTGCGACGCCATACAGTTTTGAAGCCATCAGTTCCAAAAACATTTATCTTGGTCTCATCACTCCAGAGTATAGAGTCCCAATAGTCTTCATCTTTTTAGCATGGGCCCTGGCAAATCCTAGGCGGCCTTTTTTGTGCATGGGCTTTAGGAGAGGCTTCCTTCGTGGACGACACCCATGCATGCCATTCCTCTGCAGTGTATGCCATATTGTGTCACGGGAAACAGTCACCCCAGTTGCTTTCTACTTCTTTAGCTAAGTGCAGAGAACTTGCATGGTGATTTTCTTCAGCCCTTCTCATCAGAAGACGCTCCTGTCGAGGTGTTAACTTCCGTGGACGGCCTGTACGTCTCTGTGAGATGGTTGCAGTTCCATATTTGTTAATTTTTTGTATCACTTTTGCTACCGTATTCTGTCTGATGAGTAAAGCTTTGCTGATCTTCTTGGAGCCTTCACCTTCCTTGTGTAAAGCCTTCACCTTCACCTTGGAGCCTTCACCTTCCTTGTGTAAAGAAATTATTTTCTTTCTCAGGTCTTGTGCCATTTCTCTTCCATGTGGTGCCATTGCTGACAGCATGAAATGGGAAGGGGTTCTTTGTTAAGTAACACCCTTTTATAGTCAACTGTCTGCTGGACACCTGTTTAATGAATAATTAGACTCACCTGTGGTTGAATTATTGTAATTAGAATTTTGTAGTCTAAAATTTAGCTTTGCTCCTAAGACTTTCATTGGGTGTACTCATTTTTGCAACATGGTCTTTAATGAATTTGTTAGGAAAATTCCTTTTTTGTGTGTGCAAATTAATAAATCTTGTTTACAATCAATGGCCCACATTTGTGGGAGTATTTTGTAGTATAGTATCCCATAGAAAATGTGGATTCTGAAAGGAAACTAAAGGTTTTCTGACAATCTGTCGGGGTGTACTCATTTATGCTGAGCACTGTATATATATATATATACATATACATATATACCGTATATGTATATTTTCAGATATATATAATATATATATATATATATATATATATATATATATATATATGCAACTGGTAGAAGAGAGCATGTCAGTAATGAAATTTACATCCAGATAACCTGCTGGAGACAATAACACACCACAAGACTTTCGTGAATACATCGAGCAGGCAGATGGAACAGCAGGAATTGTAACGCATTTTCTTGCTGTGGGCCGAGGTGCGCTCTGCTTGACTGCAATGAGCACCTGCTGGTCGGGGCTGCACACCTGTGCTTTTGTGGCCTGTCGACTGTCAGCAATTCAAGAAAGCCTCATAAGCTTGGAAGAGTGAAGTCCCAATTCCAAATTGAATTCCGTATTGCTTGATCAACACGTTAAGCCAAGCTCTCCATATTGTTATTTGATAAGGGTCATGGTAAGTCGGAGTTGATGCAATGGATAACTGACTACAGTTGAAGCTTTATCCGGATGCAGTCGGGTTAGCTTAAGGAACTTCAATCAATTCTGAAAACCGAGCTTCGATATTACTGCATGTCTCATCAATATCTATACCAATGTGGAAACGAGGTCGTACATGTGATGGGATGACGTAATCAGTGATCATGCAGGTTTTTGGGTTTTGAACTGCGACAAACACAATGCTTTTACTACACGTCTGAAGTTCATGTAAACGACTCACTGTTGTTGTTCGTCACAAAGACAACAACACTAGAGAGACTCAGGAGAGTAGAGGATGAGCCTGGGGTTTCAAAGTGCGTAGGAGTCAGATCTTCCACCTTAAACTGTGTAATGTTGGGCTTAAGCCCTTAAAGTGAATACCTCAGCATCTGTTGAGGGACCACAGCTTGGAGACATGTGAATCACAGTTGGTTCTTTCTTTTGGAATAATGTAACCAACCATTTGATTGTGTATGCATCTTGTTCTGCTGTATTTGTGCAGGGAGGCTTATTTCAGGATTTCAAGCAAGCTCCTTCCATTTGTGAGCTCTCTGTGAAACTGTCTATGAAGTATACAAATGAAAGTTGAAAGAAAAAAGGAAACAAATGGAATGAATACTTTGAATTAATTTATCATGTCTTTGGGTTCATCTTCATAGTTCACAGAAACAAAGTTGGGTGTGCAAGAAGTTTACCTCAATCTTTCTCACACCAACGGGTAGATCACAGAAAGCAGTCTTATTTTCAGTGTGTGTGTGTGTGTGTGTGTGTGCGCGCGCACGCGTGCACGCGTGCACGCGTGTTTTGGTCACACAAGTCCAACCTCTTCTCATTATGGTGACTGGGAGTAATGAAGGTATACTCCGACCTGAAATGCCATAGCAGGCAGCATATGATGGCATCACTTGGCTCATCCCTTGAATGTTTGCACACAGAGCAAAGCCACTTGCACACAGAGCAAAGTGAAGTTTTCCAACGTGGTTTTAGGGTTCATGAACCTGATCATGCTGGAAGCTAAACTTTATTCCCTCTGTTTGTGGCCTGTGAAAACGAAAGCTGAATGGTTGGACAGGACAGATGTGGGTTTACCTGCATTTTGCTGCATTTATGTCTGTATGATTCAAATTTCCAAAACAAAATCTACAATATATCACCGATCGAAAATATAAAGCAGATCTTTCGAGATAACTAGAGAGTTCATGGAACACCTTATCCCACACAGTCTTTCGAAAAAGGACATGAGAAAAGGCTTTTAACCTCTTGCTTTGCATTTCCAAGCATGATCTATACTCGTTTTGTTCATGAACCTTACATAACAGGTATTATGGTAACCATACAAAGTCGTTGGGGCAAACGGAACAGTCGAGAGCTAATGATGCTCTGCTGAGACGAGTTTTTGTTGCTTGAGCAGCCTAGACTTTAACAGCCTACCGATTCTATTGCCCAACTAGAAGGGCGCTCGGAAGAGCGCATATCTCCGCCACGTAATGCCTGATACACGAGAACATATCGGGCCCGATACATTTTTAAAATATCGTGCTATGGACCGTTTTTGGCCCGATCTCTCAATGGTGAATAATCCCTTAAAAGATCAAATCATTCTCGGCTCCAGATCCGGATCTTCACCAAAATGGAATACAGTATATTCTTCCTTATCACACACCCAACATGTCCACCTAGTTTCATCCAAATCCGTCCACAACTTTTTGAGATATCATGCGACATTTAATTTTTGGCCCTATCTTTCAATGGTGAAGAATCACTCAACAAATTCTAGTAGTCAGATCCGGATCCGGATCTTCACCAAGATCTGATCAGTTCGTCCTTGTCACACATCCAACCTGTCCACAAAATTTCATCCAGATCCGTCCTCAACTTTTTGAAATATCGTGTACACAGACAGACAGACAGAGACAAACAGACAGACAAGAAGAAGATGCTATGGACAGCACGATGCTTGCAAAATCCATAAAACAAATTTGACCTAAAAAATAATTGGTGTTTGAATTCAATGACCAAATATGCAAATCCTCTTCAAATTTCTAGGATGAAAATTGACAATTTTACAAATTCGGACTATGTTGACCTTTTGGCCAATGTGGACCTCCAAAAGAATTGGTGGTTGAATTCAGTGACCTGAAATATATACCCTCTTAAATTTCAAAGCAATCGGATGAAAATTGAGGATTTTAGAAACATCACCTTTGTTGTTCACCTTGGGACTATGTTGACCTCAAAAACAATTGGCTGGTTTAATTCAGTGACGTGAAGTATAAATTGTCTTTAAATTTCAAGTCAATGGGATGAAAATTTGGATTTTAGAAATACCACCTTAGTTGTTGACCTTGGGACGATGTTAACTTTTTGGTCCATGTTGACCTCAAAAATAATTGGCTGGTTTAATGCAGTGACCTGAAGTATAAATCCTCTTCAAATTTCAAGTCAATCGGATAGAAATACCACCTTAGTTGTTGACCTTGAGCCTATGTTGACCTTTTGGTCGATGCTGATCTTAAAAATAATTGACTGGTTGAATTCAGTGACCTGAAATAAAAATCCTCTTCAAATTCCAAGTCAATTGGATTAAAATTGACAATTTTAGAAATACCGCCTATGTTGACCTTTTGGCCGATGTGGACCTCAAAAATAATTGGTGGTTGAATTCATTGACCTGAAATATAAGTTCTCTTCAAATTTCAAGTCAATCGGATGAAAATTGACAATTTTAGAAACAATTTAAAAATCCAGCCTATTTTTGGGGTGACCTTATGGCCAATGTTGACCTAAGATAACCTCAAAAGTAAAAGGTGGTTGAATTCACTGACCTGATATGCAAATCTGCAACCGGTCCAGATGGCATAAGCCCACACGTCCTAAAAACCTGCTCCTCTGCTCTTGCTCTTGCTCATCCTCTTTATCTTCTATTCACCCTCTCATTTGCTCAAGGTCATCTGCCATCTACTTGGAAATCAGGAAAAATTACTGCCCTGCACAAAAAAGGTGCAAAAACATATCCCTGCAATTGCAGACCAATCAGCCTTCTCCCAATCATCAGCAAGGTTATGGAATCCATCATCGCTTCAGACATTAAATCCTTCCTCTTCTCCAATGGCTTGATTTCCAATCATCAATTTGGTTTCAGACCAGGTCACTCTACCCTGGATATGCTGCTTTGCTCTCCCAACAATGGATGGAGGTCCTCAATGCCAGACATGAAATCAGAGCCATATCCCTCGACATATCGGTGCTTTTGACACGGTCTGGCACCCTGCCCTGCTCACCAAACTCTCTTCCTATGGTATCCAAGGCAAGCTCCACTCACGGCCTGCAGATTTCCTCTCCTGTCGCAGTCAACCTGTGGCCCTTAATGGAGTTCACGCTTCCCCTTTTCCTGTCCAGGCTGGAGTTCCTCAAGGCAGCGTTCTGGGCCTTGTTCTTTTTCTGTTTTTCATCAATGATCTCTGCGACTCTCTGGAAAATCCTCTATCTCTTTGCTTATGACTCCACCCTCTGCCGTACTATTTGTCATCCCTCAGACCGACAAGCAGCAGCTTCTTCGCTCTCTGCAGATCTGGGAAAAATATCAGAACCGGTCCACACGTGGAACATGTCGTTAAATCCTGAACAATCTCACACTCTCACTATGTCTCTCCGAAAGGACCGTTTGGAACCCCCCCCCCCGCCCACCCCATCTACTTTCTCAACAATCCTCTGGAAGTAGTCCTTTCTTTCAAGCTTATGGGTATCACTATCTGCCATGACCTTTCCTGGGTAAGCCACATTTCCCCCCAAAATATGCATTTGCTTTCTTTTCTGAAACCACACACACAATTTCTATGAAACTTGACCACAACCTTAACTGGCCTCCAAAGCCAGTCGCCGACTGGGAATCCTCCGTCATGCAAGTCCTCCTTGGTCCAAACTCCCCCCCTTGAGCTCCTGACCACGTACAAAGCTTTCGTCCACAGCCTGATGGAGTACTGCTCTCCCCTCTGGGCTGGCGCTCCTGCCTCCCACTTTTCTCGGCTTCACACAGTGGAAACCAAGGCATTTTTGATCATTGGTATCTCCCACGATGAGGCCGAGTCATTGGGCCTCCAACTCTCTCACCGCAGACAGGTCAGTGGTCGTTCTGTCTTCTATTGTTTCCTCTCCGGTCTTCCCCCCCTGCTCTGTCTGAGAATTGTCCCCACCATATTTCCGCAGGGTGCTCAAGGTCCACCAACAACCCCCTTCTGGTATAACTACCAAAATTACGAATCACTGCTCACCTTCACTCTTTCATTCCTCTTCTTCCCCGCCTTTGGAATAAACTCCCCTCACCTGTCAATCACCATTTTCTCCCCCAGGCCTTCAAAAAAGATCTTTACCACCACCTCTTATCGTTCCCTCTCCAAATCCTCGATCTTTTCTACCCCCGTTAATCCTCCCCAAACCCACCACCTTGAAATTCCCTGCTTTCCTTCCTGAAAGTCCCTGTGATGTCCATCTTGTCCACTCCATCCCTCTCCCTGCCACAGATCTCCTAATGTCACTGTTCTTCACCGTTTTGTCCTTCACACGCCAATTATTGTCTCATGCCCTCCGTGCTGTGCGTTGGTGTTAGCTCTCATACGAGCCTTGACAAGGTATACAAAAAAAAATCCTTTTCAAATTTAAGTCAATCGGATGAAATTTGAGGATTTTAGAAAATTTGGCTCAAATTGGCCTATTGGCCTATATAGACCTTTTGGGTCGACCGAATTTTACAAAACTTCAATGCAGGACTGTCTCAGGGTTGGTGACATTAATCTGAAAAGTTCAGAACGATCTGTTGAGCGGTTTGGGCTGGAGATGAGCGGACAGACAAACAAACACACAAATACACAAACACACAACACAAACAAATGGAGGTGATCAACATCCTTGTCCAAAAAATTTTTTTTTGCCAAGTAATAAACGAAGGCGATCAAAATGCTCGTCAAAAAAAAAAAAATTTTTTAACAAGTAACAGACAGATAGAAAGTGGTGAAAACAACCTCCTTCACCTTCGGTGGTGGAGGTAATAAGTCAGAGATGGAACCACCACATCTCACAGCACTCTCAGTACCAGAGTATAGTTCAGACATCAGATTGATCAGATTTGGTGGCACCCCACGAAGACCTAGAATCCTCCAGACGGCATCCCAATTCACTGAATCGAACGCTTTACAGAGATCAACATAGGCTCCAAGCAGCCCCTGACGAAACTCTCGTCTACATTCGGTGAGGACCCAAAGAGCACGTATACGGTCAATCTTTGACCTGTTTGGTGAAAAGCCTGACTGCTCTGGGCGCTCGTGCTCAAGCAGATGGTGGCGAACCCTCTCAAGAATTATCCGAGCAAAGACCTTGCCCGGCATTGAGAGCAGCATCACGCCTCGGTATTTGTTGCAGTCCTGGCGATCACCCTTCCCTTTCCAGAGGGGACAACAAGGCCCCTCTTCCAGTCAGTTGGGATGATGCCTGTGTTCCAAAGAGAGCACAGAACTGCATGCAACGACACAAGTACAGCATTTCCACCAGCCTTGAGAAGTTCAGCATGGATGCCACAGATCCCAGGAGCTTTACCCCATTTCAACCAGTTCATCGCAGCCTGTGTTTCCACAAACGAAGGCCCAATCAGGTTGAAATATAAAACATGTATTCCCCATCATTAATAGATCATAATTGTGAAGTTTCATGTCGATTGATTAAGCGATTCAAGAGAAAGAATTATTTTTTAAAGATTTTTGCTCAATCCAATATGGCTGCAAGACAATGTGACTTCAATTATTCATGAATACCCTGGTATCCCCAAGGCTTGGGGAACATTTGTGTGACGTTTCCCCTCGATCTGTCCTGCTGCTCTGGAGAAGATTTTTATAGGTTTAAGGCTAACTCCAATATGGCTGCCAAACCTTGTGACATATGACATCATATGTGTGAACCTTTTGTTCCTCATGGATAGGCGGTCATAAATGTAAAGTTTCACCTCGATCTGTTCAGCCACTTCAGAAAAGATTTTTGAAGATTTTTGATTTTTTAAACAGTAAAGTTTCAGAGATACAGAGGTCCAAAGTTATTCCGTTTTTCCAACATGGCTGTCACATCACGTGACATATGACCTTACAATTACCGCTGCCACCGAGGGTGAAGGAGGTTATGTTATCACCCCTATGTGTGTGTATGTTTGTTACTTGCAAAATCGAAGATTTTTCAAGTATATTGGTCAGTCCATTTAGTTATTCTGTCCGTTTGTCTGTCTGTCTGTCACCTACAAGTCACAATATCAAACCGATCATCACAAAACTTCACCACATGGTAGAGTTTGTCAAAAGGAAGAAGCATATTATTTTGAGGTCAAAAGGTCAACATAGGTCAACAGGCCAAAGGTCAACAACTTCGGTGAGATTTCTAAAATCCTCAATTTTCATCCGATTGACATCAAATTTGAAGAGGCTTTATATTTCAGGTCAATGAATTCAACCAACCAATTATTTTTAAGATCATCATTGGTCGAATTTCTAGAATTGTCAATTTTCATCCGATTCACTTGCAATTTTAAGAGGAGTTGCATATTTAGTCATTGAATTCAACCACCAATTATTTTTGAGGTCAAATTTGTTTTCTGGATTTTGCAAGTATTGTGCGTGCTCTGCACGATGTCTTCTTGTTACTTGCAAATTCGAAGATTTTTCAGGTAGATTGGTCAGTCGATTTTGTTATTCTGTCTGTCTGTTTGTCGGCTACAGGTCGCAATTCTAAACTGATCGTCATGAAGCTTTACCAAGTTGTAGAAGTAGTCTCAACTGAGAAGCCTATTGATTTTGAGGTCAAAGGTCATCTTGAGGACAAATTTCTGAAATCATTTTTCATCCGATTGACTTGAAATTTGAACAAGATTTGCATATTACGTCACTGAATTGGGACACCAACTAATTTTGAGGTCAAATGGTCAAAGGTCAACTTGAGGTCAAACTTCAAAAATCATCAAATTTTATTTGAAAAATTGACAATTTTCATCCGATTGACTTAATAAAACAGCAATTGCATTGTATATTAATGAATTGGGAAGCCAACTATTTTTGAGATCAAAATGTCAAAGGTCAACTGAAGGTCAAACTTCTAAAATCATCAAATTTTATTTGAAAAATCTTCAGTTTTCATCTGATTGACTTAAAATTTGAACAAGATTTGCATATTGCATCACTGAATTGGGAAACCAACCATTTGTGAAGTCAATAGGTCAAAGGTCAATTCAAAGTCAAACTTCTAAAATCATCAAATTTCAACTAAAAGATCATCAATTTATATCCCATTAACTTGAAAATGAACAGGGTAGAACATCATAAATATATGTGGAAATATTACGTGTCCAGACCGGAAATAAAACCCAGGTCCTCTGGAAAACCGAACCAGTGCTCTGCCATCTGAGCTATCTGAGCTATCTGGGCAACCCACAAGCTGAGTAACACAATTCTTCCACATCTACTGGTGCCACTCTCTTCCCCCCACTGCCCACCATTGGAGCAGCTAGGGCCTGTTCTCGAAAGGGTCTTCCCCCTGAAGGGGGACACATCCATGTCCGCTATAAAACACCACAGGGGGCATCATAATATAATTTGAAAATGAACAGGATAGAATATCATAAATATACTGCATGTGGAAAAATTACGTGCCCAGACCAGGAATCAAACCCAGGTCCTCTGGAAAAATGTACTAGTGCGCTGCCATCTGAGCGAGAGGGAAGACCCTCTTGAGAACAGGCTTGAGCTGCTCCTATGGTTGGCAGTGAGTGCCTCGGAAGCAGTGGCGAAAAGAGAGTGGCACCTGCTTATGTGGAAGAATTGCATTGCTCAGCCTGTGGGTTGCCCAGATAGCTCAGACAGCAGAGCACTGGTACAGTATTCTAGAGGACCTGTGTTTCATTCTGGGTCTGGGCACATAATTTATCCTAGTAACTTGAAAATTGAACACGATTTGAATAGTAAATCACTGAATCGGGAAAGCAACTATTTTTAAGGTCAACTCATGGTCAAACTTCTAAAATCATCAAATTTCATCTGAACATTCATCAATTTTCATATGATTAACCTGATAATTAAGCAGCAATTGCATAGTACATCGCTGAATTTGGAAATCAACTATATTTGAGGTCAAAAGGTCAAAGGTGAAACTTCTAAAATCATCAATTTCAATCTGAAAAATCAATTTTCATCCGATTGACCTGAACTTTGACTAAGATTGTGAATTGAAATATTAATGAAATGGACAATTTCATGTATCCTTGACAACCTTTGGAGAGGGGGTGGATTTTGCAAGTATCATGCTCTGACGATGTCGTTTTCTTGCGACTTGCAAAATGGAAGATTTTTCATGTATATTGGTCAGTCGATTTTGTTATTGTCTGTTTGTCTCTGTTTGTCGCCTACAGGTCACAATTTTAAACCAATTTTCACGAAACTTCACCACATGGTAGAGTTTGTCACAAGGAAGAAGCCTATTGTTTTTGAGGTCAAAAGGTCAACATAGGCCAACAACTTAGGTGAGATTTCTAAAATCCTCAATTTTCATCCGATTGACTTGAAATTTGAAGAGGATTTATATTTCAAGTCAATGAGTTCAACCAACCAATTATTTTTGGTCAACTTAGACCAAATGGTCAACATAGTGCCAAGGTCAACAACTATGGTTGGTTTTTCTAAAATCCTCAATTTTCATCCAATTGACTTGAAATTTGAAGAGGATTTATATTTCAGGTCACTGAATTCAAGTAGCTCATCATTTTTTGAGGTCAACATGAACCAAAAGGTCAACATAGGCCAAAGGTCAACCACTAAGGTGGTATTTCTGAAATCCTCTATTTTCATCTGATTGACTTGAAATTTGAAGAAGATATATATTTCAGGTCGCTGAATTTATAAAGCAATTATTTTGGAGGTCCACATTGGCTAAAAGGTCAACATAGGCCGGATTTTTAAAATTGTCAATTTTCATCCGATTCACTTGAAATTTGAAGAGGAGTTGCACATTTGGTCATTTTGAATTCAAGCACCAATTATTTTTGAGGTCAAATTTGTTTTATGGATTTTGCAAGTATCGTGGTCTGCACGACATCTTCTTGTTTGTTTGTGTGCAGGACATCTCAAAAAGTTGTGGACGGATCCGGATGAAATTTGGTGGGCAGGTTGGGTGTGTGACAAGGACAAACTGATTAGATTTTGTTCAAGATCCGGATCCCCGATCCGTTTACTACAATTTTTTTTAAGTGATGCTTCACCATTGAGAGATTGGGCCAAAAACTATATAAAGCATGATATTTACCCTCGTATGCCTGGTATGGGCTTAATGGTTAGGGAGGTGGACTTGGGATCCTAGCATCCTGAGTTCAAATCGTCTTTTGCTGTTGAATTAATAACAGGTGGGGTTGATTCTGCCTGTCATCCTTCCAAGGTCGGCAAAAATGAGTGCCAGCTTGCTGGTATCCTGTGT
>CM068954.1:112711260-112735238 GCA_035128595.1 Eptatretus atami | reverse complement strand
TCGCACTGCACAGAGAATGATCCCAATGGATGGATGGATTTACCCTCGCCAAAGGAGAGGATATTGTTCTTGGGTCCGTTTGTTTGTTTGTCCACACAGAACATACTTTTGTGTTTTTCTCCGCAACCACTTGTCATATTGACACGAAATATTCACCCTTGCTGCGACTAATCTTGTAGAATATTCTAATGATAATTATGACGTCATAAGTCACATGGTGTGGCAGCCGTGTTGGAAAAACTGAAAAAATTTGGACCTCTATCTCTGAAACTGCTCAAAGGAAAAAATTGAAACTTGGCACTTAGCCAGTACTCCACATGGGGAATTAGTGTTATTTTTTATGATGTCATAAGTGCACATGTAGAATGCTATATCTGATCAGATTGAATATTTTTGAGGGGCATCTACGGATAAGATGGACAACAAATTTTGTTTTGATAATGTCATCAGTCACGTGATTCAGCAGCCATTTTTTTTTTTTTTAAGAACCTTCAAAAATCTCCTACTGTGAAATGGCTGAACCGGTCATCACTGCCATCAGTTATAAAGTGGCAGTTCTAATTGTGTCTCATATTAATTACGTAACACACCAGTACACAAACACCACACAAAACAAGTCCTGGAATGGTGTGCAATCTCTGATTGCTCTTTTTCTTGTTACCTTCGCAAACTTTGTTGGAAGGTTATGTTTTGATCGCTGTGTATTTATTTATTTGTGAATATGTGTGTTTGTTTGTTTGTTATTCGTATAACTCCAAAAGTATTGAACTGAATCGCAGCAAATTTGGTGAGATGATTGGTTATTATCCGAGGACCATTTGATTAGATTTTGGGAGCGATCGGTCAAAGGTCAAGGTCATGAAAGGTCAAAATCGTCTTTGTACCATAGCGCGGTCAATTTGTATCCAATTTGCATGCAACTAATGCCAAAATGTTCAGAATTCAATGCCCCATCTTGTGATATGTGACATGACACGACGTAATAACCCTATTAGCGGTTGGGAGTCAAAGGTCAGGGGGGGTCACGACATTGCAAAATGTGCGGTTTTAGTCATAACACGGTCAATTCTTATCCGATTTGCATGAAACCAACACCAAAATGTTGACTGTTCTGTTCCCCACACTCTAATACCAATTACAAAATTAAGAGTACAAAGGTCAAGGTCGAGGTCATGAAAAGGTCAAAATCGTCATTTTGCCATAGTGCGGTCGATTTTTATCCAATTTGCATGCAACCAATGCCAAAATGTTGTGAATTCAATGCCCACTTGTGATATACGATATGACAAGGAAATTTAATGTTTTTAAGCCATCATAACACATATGAGATGGCAGATGTGGTATGGGATTAAATACCCTCACAATCAACGGTTTCTGGGGGGGGGGGGGGCAAAATGTAGCGTTGGCGAAGGTATGCGCTCTACTGAGTGCCCGTTCTAGTTAAAAATGTATTGGACCCGATAATTTCTTATGGATCAGGAATTACGTGCAGAAGGTATGCGCTCCACTGAGTGCCCTTCTCGTTATCAATAAAACATTCTCCTCGAGTAGTCACTCCTGTGGTGAAAAATTTGTCTCGATCCAACAAGCGATTGTGGAGAAAAACACTGAAGTTATGTGCGGCCAAACAAACAAGAAAATGTCATGCAGTGCACGATACTTGCAAAATCCACCCCCTCTCCAAATGCTGCCATGTATACATCAAATTGTCCATTTCATGAAGATTAAAATAGACAATCTTCATCAAAGCTCAGGTCAATCGGATGAAAATTGATTATTTTTCAGATTGAAATTGATAATTTTAGAAGTTTTACCTGAGTTGACCTTTGACCTCAAAAATAGTTGGTTTCCAAATTCATTGATGCACTATGCAATTGCTGCTTAATTTTCAGGTTAATCAGATAAGAATTGATGATTTTTCAGATGAAATTTGATGATTTACAAGTTTGACCTTGAGTTGACCTTATGACCTCAAAAATAGTTGCTTTCCCAATTCAGTGATGGACTATGCAAATCCTGTTCAACTTTCAAGTTAATAGGATGTAAATTGATGATTATTCAATTGAAAATTGATGATTGTAGACGTTTTACCTTGAGTTGACCTTTGACCTTTTGATCTCAAAAATAGTTGGTTTCCCAATTCAGTGATGTACTATGCAATTGTTGCTTAGTTATCAAGTCAATTGGATGAACATTGACGATTTTTCAATTAAAAATTGATGATATTAGACGTTTGAACTAGAGTTGATCTTTGACCTTTTGACCTCAAAAATAGTTGGATTCCCAATTCAGTGATGCAATATGCAATCTTGTTCAAATTGCAAGTCAATCGGATGAAAATTAAATTGCGAATTTTTTAGAAATTCGACCTCAAGGTGACCTTTGACCTTCGACCTCAAAATCTATAGGCTTCCCAGTTGAGACTACCTCTACAACTTGGAAAAGTTTCATGATGCTCGGTTTAGAATTGTGACCTGTAGGCGACAAACAGACTAACAAACAAACAAAGACAGACAGACAGACAGTATAACAAAATCGATTGACCAACATACTTGAAAAATCTTAGATTTTGCAAGTAACAAACAACCACAAACAAACAGATATAAATACAATACCCTCTCCTTCAGCAGTGGTAATAAGAGAGCGGTTATTTTCTGAAGAGCAACTTTCCCAACGAGCTTTTTCTGCCTCCGCACCAATGGTACAAATACAGAGAGCAACGGTGTGCAATATGCTTCAGTACGTTTCCTGTGTGCTTGGAGACATGGACACCGGAGTAATGCGGTGGCAGGCTGTGGTTTATTCAGTCAGGCAGGTCTGAGAAACATCCCAGGGACGAGTGCACACTTTAATCTCCATCTCAACCAACATTGCCACCCTGCAAAGGAAGGTGAGAGAATCTCTTCCCCACACCTTCTTCCTCCTCCTGTGATTTTGTTACTGTTTCTCCATTTCTCCCATCCTGCTCTGTCTTGTCCTTGTAAATCCTGCTTCCATGGCTTAGTGTCAGGCAAGATAAGATCACCCAATTAATCAGAACTGTTCATTATAGGGCACTCCCATTGTGTTGACCTTGTTTGTGAGATCGTGTACTTTTCATATTATAATCGTAATCATTAAATCATTTATTCTTTCAATGCGTGTGGCATAACTTATCGTGCTCCTTGGCATTAAAATCTACAAGTAGGCAGGCAAATTCCCATATTAACGTATTTTGGGTAAATTAACAATTATTCAGCCATCCGAGCTCTCAGACCTTGTAAATCAGCCGCCGGTCGCCGCCGCTCAGGTGACAATGTTTTTGGGGATTCTTGTGTCCATCTCCAAGTGTTGGGAGAAAGTGTATTATAAGCTGAAATAATTTTTTTAGAGCTCTGTAAAAGTGAAGGTCTCCTGCAACTTCTTGCACATCCCCATGCATTAATCTCAAGTTAAGTAAACATCAGGTTCATGACATTTTTATTGGGAATCAATAAGCATATCTAGGATTGGATCAATTCGTGTTTTTCATTAGTGTGCCTCTGGAAGGGAATTGCTTTGTGTTTAAGATAAGCAGAGTGCCTGAGCAGCACCATCTGGTCCCCGCAATACGGACAATTTGATACAACGTTGCTATTTTTGGATCTTGTAAAGGTTTACTCAAATCACATGCACAGTGCACATCATAATTAGCATTCCAACCAATATTGCTCCTCATTTTCACGTTATACATATTCCCTGGTATTGTCTGGCCAAGCCTGCATAAACACACCTGCCAAGCTATAAGGAAAACTATATTTTCTGCATAATACCAACACCATGTATTTCGGATAAATCTCAAAATAACGTGAGGTTGAAGTTTCCAGGATGTCCTGAGAAGATGACAACCTGGTATTCATTGACATGTAGCTAAAGAATGAGGACATGACACGTAGCTAAAGGAGGACAACCTAAGGACCCCAGTTGATATTGATGCTCAATATCATGGACACAATCACAAGGACCTCTATCTCTCGCTCGCCTGTCATTGCATTGAATTTTTTTCTGGTCGAATATTATGCTGCACTTGTAACTTGCTCATCTAAGATGTTGTGCCAGATGTCATTGCAAATCCGTTTGCATTCAAGAAAGAACATCGATGTGTCAGTTTCTAATGATTTATAAATATATTCGCATTTACCTGCAATATGTTGATTGATCAATTCATATCTGCATGCGACACACAATCTCAACGTACATCGCAGCTTCATGAAACGCTCTCAAAGATCGTTCTGTGACCAGGAGGGTAGTTGGAGCAAACCACATCCGCATGTCACATCTACTCTCAGCACGAGGCGTCCACTACCTCATCCCCAATTAACCATTTCAACGTGTTGAGAGGAAAGATTGCACTTGCCCATTCAAATAAAACTTATTTAAAAAGTGAGAGGCAAGACTCTTGCCCATCCAAGATTAACCATTTCAACATGTCGAGAGGCAAGATTGCACTTGCCCATCCAAAATTAGCCATCACAAACAGGGGAAATACCCCTGGGCGGCTCAACCATGGTTAGCACGGCTCGACTGGATTTGAAATGGGGAGTGCAACGAGTGCACAATCTTTCCGTCTGGCAACAACGTTGACCACCACTAATGGTTTAATTGGGGTGATGAGGCATGGATGACCCCGAAACATATGTAACTGGTTAAGAAGGATTGGAACGACCAATCGTGCATTGGAAGTAAGAACTTAGTTTTATCATGGCGGTGGGATGTGCGTTTGCGGTCGCAAACTACCCTCTGGTTCACCAGAACGATCTTTGTTGAGAGCGTTTCATGAAGCTGCGAATGGATACCGTTGAGTTTTGTGTGGGTGTCGCATGCCAGTATGAAATGTGGGAATCAATCAACATATTGCATGCGGCTAGAAATCTTGCGAGATATATATTTTAATAATAATTCATAATATTTAAGTAAAACATTGATCACTATAGATCGAAAGTTGGCTCCTCTGCCTTCGTTGAAATAGGCAGAGACAGGAATTGTGAATCGCGCCATCCGCCATTTAGGAATGACATCTGGACACAACATCTGTTAATTAGCGCATGTACACTATTTTTAACCCTTACCCTATCATCCGAGCGATCATCACTATCCAATTAAATAAGAGCAAGTATAACAAGCTGCAGCATAACTTAGTACATCCACTTTCGACCACTGAAAAAAACCTCTCTCAAGCGGTGCAATGACATCGCGAGCGAGGGAGACTTATGCAATATAATAATATACATATACATGGACTACGTGAAATCGTAGATTGCATTATATACTATAAATATATACACATATATATGAATGTACCATAATCAGATATTGAGCTATTAAATGCTTAATTAACTCAACCTATGTCATCAGAACACAGGCAAAGCATATTAAAAAAAAAAAAAAACAAGAAAGAATACCTAAAATAGGTATGACTCCTCCCTTTAGCCTACTCTGCGCTATGAAGTCTATGGGTCGTATGTTCTTCTATGGCTACAATTCGTCATGTGTCGGAAGTTTCTGATGATCGGCCCCACAACTGAAGAGTCAGCCGCTCAACCAAAAACATACCAGAACAGAATCTGTTCAATTCATAAACCACTCCAAGGCGACAGTTGCCCTGGAATAATCTTTTCAATAACACGGTCATCAAGGGTTATTGTGAGATATTAAAATGGCGCGGGGATTACATGGTGTTGTATTATGCAGAAAAAAGTTTTCTTATAGCTTGGCAGGTGTGTTTATTGCAGGCTTGGCCAGACAATACCAGTGAGTTGAGGATATTTTGTGAACGTATTTACACCGTGAATCATATTTGATTGTAGTAGTCTCTAAATCCATTTTGTTTCTTGTGCACCCAAAATTTGGGCGTAGATACTCATAGAGTGAGATCGCAGTGCACTGTGCAGTTGTAGAATGTTTGAGGTTAAGAAACCCTATGAAGTAACCTGAGAGTACCTCAAAAAGGAACAGAGATTAGTCAACGTGGTTGAAGGTGCTACATCATTAATTGTCGGAATTCGAGTATGTGGGAGATCTGAAGAGTGTTGGGGAGGACCAAGAGAAGTGAGGCTGCTGGCGGGGGGCACTCTGCCTTATCTGTAGGAACACTATGAACTCTAGGATTCTTCTCTTCACAGATCGGACGGCAGCTGAGCTTATGAAGTGAAACACGAATTGATTCCAAATCCTAGATATGACTTAGTTCTTGGGGTTTCTGAGGGGCGATTCTGCAAATAGGAAAATGTCTAATGTAAAAGAAAGGGGGAGGGGATGAGAGTTGGCTTGGGGAGGGAGGGCAGAGAGGGTTCAGAGTTCGGCAGCCATTTTTTTTTTAAACATAAAACCTTCAAAATCTCCAAAACGGCTGAACAGATTGAGGCAAAACTTTCCAGGTATGATAGCCTACCCACGAGGACAACAAAAAGTTATCCGCCTATGACATCATGAGTCACATGGTTTGGCAGCTATGATTTTTTGAAGAATAAGCATTTTAAAATCTTCCTCTGCAGAATGGCTTGACAGATCGAGGGGAAACTTCACCCACATCTTCCCTCAGCCTTGGGGATACAAGGGTGTTCATGAATAATAATTAATACATCACATGGTCTGGCAGCCATATTGGATTGAACGGAAATCATAAAAAAATTATTTCTCTTGAACCGCTTCCTCAATCGACATAAAACGTCACAGTTATGATCTAGTCGTCATGGGGAATATATATATATATATATATGTTTGAAATTTAAACCTGATCAGACACATGGTCTGGCAACAAAAATTATTTAATGTTCTGAATCTGGGTTCAGGGATTTAAATCAAACAGTGCAAATATGTACAGCATAATGATATAATAATGTGGGCAGAGGCATATCTGTCAATGTCGCAACATCGAAGAGTGCCATTCTAGTTTGACAAAGCGACACAAAAATAAAAAACAAAGCCAGACCGAAGAAATAACCATTTTGTCACATCACCGCCCAAACGTGTTGAAAAAAAATGTAACAAAGTCTGAGTACTGGGGCAAGTTCAATGAAAGAGGGGTAATTGGCCAAAATCCCAAACACAGCATCAGGTATGTCCTCCTTCTGCAGTTATTACAGCTGTACATCTGTGCCTCATTGAGGATACCAAACGGGAGTGGAAGGCTTGTGGGATAGCGTCCCAGACCCTGACAAGCTCTGTGGCCAAATCATGGACATTCTGAGGAGGGTGCAGTAGACACTGAACATGGTGTTCCATTTCATTCCAGATGTGTTCAATTTGGGATAAATCTGGGAAATTTGCAGGCAATTGAAGCAGATTAATGTTCTGTTGGTTCATGAACTGCTGAAGAACACGGGCGGTGTGAGGCTGAGCATTATCCAGTTGGTAGATGATACCACAAACATGACACTGGAAAAACGGAACTATGGGTGCCAGAATCTCATCGCAATATCTGATTGCCATCAGAATCCCTCCAATAGCAAGCAGAGGTGTTCGATTGCATGCTGTTAGCCCACCCCATGCTCTGACCAAGCCATCTCCGAAACAGGTTCCTTTCAACCACAAACGCCTGAGCATAACGCTCATTACCATGATGGTATAGGCACGTTGAAGTGGGACTAGTCTGTAAACATGATACTTCTCCACCAGGGAAGGGGATGATGTCGATGTTGTTAACGCCACTGGAGTATTGTCTGGCGATGACGTTGGGTCAATGATGGTCGTATGGCGGGGCGACGTGGACATAGCTCATACTTCCATTCGCTGTTAATGACTGTCTGGGGATGAAGCCATCAGTGTTTGGTATCGCCTGTGCTCTGTTAACAGCAGTCTGGTCTGTTCCTCAAGTGTGTTAACCTTATCCATCCGTCCTGAGCAGGGGGTGGTAACTGGTAGATGACCTAACCATGGACGATCCATCCATCCATTGGGACCATACTCTGTGCAGAGCGTTGGTGCTGCCTAAGCAGTCTCCTTGGCTATTGGGCACAATCCTGGACGGGTCGCCACTCCGACACAGGATACCAGCAAGCTAGCACTCATTTTGCCAACCTCGGAAGGATGACAGGCAGTCAACCCCACCTGTTATTGATTTAACAGAAAAGTGGGATTTGAACTCAGGATCTTAGGATCCTAAGCCCACCACCCTAACCATTAAGCCAACACCAGGCATGTGGACGATCCCTGACATCATTATGTTGTTGAAACCGACAGTTGTGAGCTAAAATTGTTTCGGAGCAATCTGAAATGCTGTGCAATGTCACGTTGGGTCATCCCAGCTTTCAGCCTCCCAAGTGCTTGATGACATTCATTTGCAGACAGACGTGGCATGACATTAGACTTCTTAAGACGCGCAAAAGTGTAAACGTTTTCAAAGGCAGTAAATGAATTTTTAAGGCCACAAAAACAATTGGCATTAAAAGCTCCCCTTGCCCCTACACAGGGTACACGTGCAATTTTGGTCCTGTGCATCACGTCTCACTCATTCAAGTATTGCTGTGATGGAATGTGCTCAACCGTGTGTGCTATAGCTTTGTGTACATTCAGGGTTTTAATCCTGTTATGTCATATTTGGGTATATTTTCGGACATGATATTTTTGTAGCGCAGTGAATTTTTTGGGTGAGTATATATTGAACAATGTAGATCATGAATCAGCACACGGACCTACAATTTGGCAGTACTTTGGCTCTGAATTTGGCAAAATGTATGGAACCTCATCCTGATCATGCATGTGCAGCGAGGAGTAAGGTAATTTTTTTTAGTCCGTCTGCCTTTCTGGAAGAAAAAGAAGAACAAACTGCTTATGAATAAGGAAGATGTTCAAAGGACATGATCAAAGTAGACACGAGTAACAGTAAGAGAAAGGTGTTGCTCTACACCAGGAAAGGAAATATTTGGTTTACTCTATTTATACTGTCATCCTATGTTCTATATCAGTGCAAGAGATGGTTGTATAACCAATTGAAGACAGCTTTGTACACCTGCACAACTCAAACATTATCTGCTGGTGACAAAGCACAAAACCATATCAGGGCAGGTGACAGGTCAATAAACTTTCACCCGTGCTAATCATGGGATGCTGTGATGTGAGCTCATATCGAGTGCTTTTTGGTGTACAATGCCCTGTAAAGAGCATTGTAACACATTACAGTTTCTTGGTAAGGTGTAAGGGTTATACTGGGGGGTTTGCCATTGCCACCCCAGCGTTGGTTTGTCCATGTTCTCTCGACTATAAATAGATGAGTCGTGTGTGTGTGCGTGTGCGTGTGCGTGCGTCATTTTTTTTGTGGAGTTCTACTGGAGCTTTATGATGTGGAATGTGACGCACCAAAATGATGGTCATGATCTCCTGAGTTGATTAGGCTAATTAACTACAAAGAATCCAGAAGAATTCCCATGTTTTAAACACATGCCATATTAAGGTGTATTGAGCAGCTTAATACGTCCTTCTACCATGGCATAGCATTCAAATTACAAAATAAACAAGTAAAAAAAAGACATTAAATGTCATAGCCCCTGTTGTTTTAGTAATTTTGCTGGATGGAGTTAAAGGGCAAACCATATTTATGTACAACTAAAATGGCCGCCAGTCTATCAGTGGGCCATCTTTGATCAGATCGCAAAATAAAGTGAGGTGCACGTGTATGCCATCATGTGCTGTGCTTGTGCCAAGTTTAAACAAAATCGGACTATGCATGTCTGAGAAATGGTTGGGGACACATTCAAGTAACAAAATGGCCAGCAGTCCGCCATCTTGGATCCAATCTCATACAAGGAATGCAAGTAAATATAACACAGGTGAAGGCCATTCAGCCCATCATGCCTGCACGAACACCATACTAATTTATCTACACAAGATCCAAGGAAGAAAATGCAAAATATATATATATTAAAATATTTATTTTTTGTTTTAATTTTTTTAAGTTTTTGTCTTTTTTTTCTTCTTTTTCTTCTTCCCCTCAGGGAAGGGGGCATGGGCTTGGTTAAAAACATACCACACAACATATCAACCACACAATACCCCTTGACAAAGATGCTCACCAACAGCACTCTGTACACGTGCACACAATCACCCATCAATCTCAAACTACCTAAAAGTCCTGTCAACATCCCCATACCCCTCTATCTCCATAACTTCAGGGAACCTACTTATTCTAATTTAAACTTATCTACTTTTTCTACTGCCACAACCTCTCCAGGGAGGCCATTCCATGCATTAACTACTCTTTGAGTGAAAGTCCCCTGCCTTGCCCCCATCTTAACTCTCCTCTTCTTTACTCTCAAGCTATGGCCCCTGGTCCTATCACTGTCTACGCTGTTGAATAATTAATCTGCACTTATTTTATCTCTACCTTTCATGATCTTAAACATCTCTATCACATCTCCTCATAACCACCTCCTTTCTCGTGTATAAAGCCCCGTCTCCTTCAGCTGCTCCTCATAGCTGAGCCTAGCGAGGCCCAGAATCAATCTTGTAGCCCTGCACTGAACCCTCTCCATGGCAGCTATGTCCTTTCAGAATTTGGTGATCAAAACTGCACACAATATTCTAGATGTGGCCCTCACTAAATTCCTGTACAATGTTAACACCACCTCTTTTGATTTATAAATGATGCCCTTCCAAATACAGCCTAAAACCCTATTTGCTTTACCTATAGCTAGTGCCTGGCATTGTGCTGCCTGCTTACCTCCCATATCTATTACCACCGCCAGATCCTTCTCCTGTGTGACATGCTCAAAAATTACCTCTTCCATCCTGTAATCTCTATTTTTCATTGTTCTTTCCCATCCCCAACACCTTCCACTTGCTCAGGTCAAATTCCATCTGCCAATCTTTTGCCCAATCTATGCAAGTATCAATACTTTCCTGAATCTGATCACCACCCCCTCTGCTATCCACCTCACCTCCAAGCTTTGTGTCATCTGCAAATTTTCAGAGCTTACTCTTTACCCCATTATCCAAATCGTTGACATAAATCATGAATAGTAATGGTCTGAGTACTGATCCCTGAGGTACCCTGCCACTTACATCCTCCCAGCAAGACATCCTCCCACTCACAGCCACTCTTTGCTTCCCATCACTAAGCCAGTTTGCAATCCAATTAGCTGCCTGACCAGCCACTCCACAAGCCCTCACTTTGGATAACAACCTCCGATGTGGTACCTTATCAAATGCCTTCTTAACGTCTAGATAGACAATGTCCACTGCCTTTCCCTCATCCACCCAATCAGACACTGCTCCATAGAACTCTAAATGATTTGTTAAACAGGAACTATCTTTGGTAAACCCATGCTGACTACCTTTAATTAGTTTGTATTTTTTTTAAATCTCAGGAAAAAAATGATGTGCATATTTATGTAAACCATCATTCTTTAACTGTGTGCCGAGTTTGAACAAGACCGGTAAATGCATGTCAAAAAAATCGTTGAGGATGTGTTCAACACCGGGTGCTTGTTTTTTTTGCAGCGAAAATGGTTGCCAGTCAGCTATCTTGGATCTGATGTCGAAAATAATGGCATGCATATGTACACCATCATATGTTGTCTTTGTGCCAAGTACGAATAAAATCGGTCCATACATGTCCGAGATATGGTTGCGGACGCATGCACACACGCGCGGATACGAAAATCGAGACCAAATCCATAAGCCCCCGTTTTGGACCAAGTCCAATGGGGATAATAACAAAAACAATAACATTGTAACAAAGCATATTTAATCAATACTAATAATATTAACAACTAGATGGTATTCAGAGAATACATACCCCAAGCAACCTTGAGAAGGACTTGGTGCGAGCAGGGGCTCCAAGAGGGGGAGCGGGGGAGGGGGACAGGCGGGGTAACTACCCTGGGGCCCGGATCTAATAGGGGCCCATAATTATTCCTTCAATTTTTTGTTTCATATAATGATGGTTTGTGATGATAAAACACCAGGGCAACTTTATTTGGTATCTCCCTCCAAGCCACTTCGGGTGATTCCCTGGCATGTGCATTGCCATGGACAGTAACACCCTCCCTCGTAAAATATACTACAGTGGGAGCGATTTACAGAATCACAATCGCAGTAATGACGTAAATGAACACAGGAGTGTTGGCCACGCCTCATCCGGATGAAGTGTGCTAAAATAATCTGCATGTAAGAATAATTGATCAACACCCCAATTCCCTTAAACATGGCACGTTTCTGATGACAGAAATACAGAAACCTCTGTTCAGCTTGTTAAAAGGACATTTTTGAAGGGGGCCTCATACTTGGTATTGCTCCGGGGCACATTCTGTTTCTCTGCGGCCCTGGGTGCGACTTGTGAGCCAACTCTTCCGGTAGAAAATTTGCAAATGCATCTAACACTTCTGAGGTAGATGTGTACAAATTATACTTTGAAAATTTTTGATGTACGCTCAATATGTGCCATATCAAATGGTCATGTAACATGTGGTAAAGTTTCGATCTCCTCCGTTGAATGGTTTTCAATGCACAATGAATATACGCTGTATCAAATGGTCGTGTAACGTGTGGTAAAGTTTCAATTTCCTCCAGTGAACGGTTTTTGATGTACACTCACTATGTGTTATATCAAATGGTCATGTAACATGTGGTGAAGTTTAAATTTTCTCTGTTGAATAGTTTTCGATGTACACTCAATATACGCTATATCAAATGGTCATGTAACATGTGGTAAAGTTTCAATTTCCTCCGTTGAACGGTTTTTGATGTACGTTCAATTTGCGCCATATCAAATGGTCATATGCCTGGTGTTGGCTTAATGGTTAGGTTGGTTGGCTTGGGATCTTCGGATCCCGAGTTCAAATCCCACTTGGCTTTTGAATTAATACCAGGTGGGGTTCACTCTGTCTGTCATCCTTCCGAGGTCGGCAAAATGAGTGCCAGCATGCTGGTATCCTGCATCGGAGTGGCGACCCGTCCAGGATTGTGCCCAATAGCCAAGGAGACTGCTTAAGCAGCACCAACGCTCTGCACAGAGTATGGTCCCAATGGATGGAAATGGTCATGTAACATGTGGTGAAATTTAAATTTCCTCTGTTGAGTGGTTTTTGATGTACACTCAATATGTGCTATATCAAATGGTCATGTAACATGTGGTGAAGTTTCAAGTTCCTCCAGTGAACGGTTTTTTATGTACGCTTTTAACAAAATGCAGACACGTACATACATACTACTCAAGTTCCCGATTGCCTACATCGGCTTTTTGCTTCGCGAGCGTGGACTAATAATAATAATAATAATAATAACGGTAGTAGTATCATTTGGCAATAAAAATAACGAAGTTGTAATGACCGCTCATCCAGGCTTGGTGGAAAGGAAGCTAATGCTCAAACAATACAGTCGGCAGGTATGCTGCAAGACCATGAGGACCAATGAAAAGTTGGTCCCATTGACCAACAGCCCACTTGTCCTTTTAAATGCTGAAAGTAAAGTCAGGAAGCAGCACAAAACTTTTTTAGCCTTTGGTACGACTCGGTTGGAACCGTGGACCTAACATTTTTCTGTTCGGCTCATTATGCTCTGCCAAGCTGGGTTTGACGTCTGAGGGTAGTGGAGTAGCGCCTGACACCCAAATCCGATCCAGGTTCCTCCTGATGACTCCACCTTTGCTCATTACTTATTGAGATTTCTTCTGATGACACCAACACAGTATCTGGTCTTCAGTTTGATTAAATAAGCTTCCTCTTGTGTTTCGTATTCTTCCTCCTACTCCTCTTTCTGTCTCTTCTATATCTCTTCAACTTTGTTTTTAACATATATATATATATATATATGCCAAATTTTATTTTTCAATTTCTAATCAGTAATTAATGATTATTATAATTTTTCTGAAATGCAAGTTTGGGACACCCGAACTGGTTCCGGTGTCCTGGAGTGTGTTTAACACACAGTGTCGCGATTTCGTGGGAAGACTCCTTCATCTGTCGAGAGTTTGCTGCTGGTATGGGGTTCGAGTGAGACTTTGCGAATGCAGCGTGCGGACTTATTCCTTGCTGGGAAGGAATATTTGGTTATATCGGGCTCCTGGTGCGAATAATCTCCCTTGAGAACACATGCAAGGAAATGAGTTTGTGTTGTGCGCGATGGTGCCTCGAGGACGCTCCTCTCGCTGTGTGCTCTTCAGATCATACGTGAACACCCGCATTGCCCGATCACAAATAACCTACACACGGTATGAGGGTCACCGCTCTCGTGCTCCATGCATATCATTCCAATGTTTTGCGTTGTTCGGTTTTGATGTATTAGCCCCGCTGGACGTTCCTTTTAAAGAACGAGTTCTCCGGACAGATAAACGTGGGACCCCCAAGCTGCTTGCACGTCTGGTCCGCTTATTGAATCGCAATCATGGCACTCGTGCCCTGCAGGCACGTCACGACGAGCTCGGTGTTTTCCCGCCTGAGCGCATTTCACAGGTGTCCCTCGGGCCTCCAATACCGGGACCGTTGGTTTTATTCACCAGTCTTATTCGCTTTTACTTCCTTGTCGCGCGGCTCTGATATTCTGATCCCGAGCAGTTGTATGAGGAAAATAATAATGAAAACTTGTGCCTGTGAGCTTAAGCTTGAGTGACGGCCAGTTTATTTATTTATTTGCAGGAGAGGGGAGGAGTGAGAAGGAAGGTTTAAAAAAAAAAAATAATAATACCAGTTCCCTTACAAGGAACTGAAATGCAGGAGAATGCCATAAGGCCCATCTATTCTGCACAATGGTTGCCAACTTATGGTTATTTCGTGCTGCATCCTTTTAAAGAACGAATGAGAAATGACCGCACTGTGATCACAACCTGCGACGCACAAAAAAGCAAACCTGGGCAGTGGAAAGTCAGTCAGCAGAGGCCTTCAAACCTTTGATATGGTCGGCCCACCAGAAAACCAAGATGGCGACCATATAATTTTGGCTGGATGCCATGGCGTGTGGAATCAAGCGACAAATATGGGTGTACATCTTGAATCATCATCACCATGCAGCCAATCATGTATAAAATCTGGCAGCTGTCGGAACAATGGGGTGCACATTTCAAAAATCGACCATCAACAAGAACCCCAACGTCAACAGCAACAATGCGAAGCTCTTGTCGACCTGCGACATGAGTGTTTTTAGTCTTTGGTATGACTGGACCAGGGTTTGAACCGCTGACCTCAGAAACTCAGAACCATTACACCAATTTTTTCATTGTCCTCTTCAACATTTCCCCGAGATTGCCACAAAGCTTTAAAATATTCAGATGATGCATCTGATAAAAACATGGCAGCATATTAATAAAATCTGGGTTGGATCTGTTTAACCCCTCTTTTGAATGGGCTAGAGTTATTTGTGTCCATAACTTACGCTCATAATCATGGAAGAGTAAGGAGAGTAAAATGGCAACGTTCTCACAGTGGGGCCACATTTAAACACAACACAAGCTGACAATGTAAAGAGTAGAGAGAGGAGGGGGAAGAAACAGTAACCTGGAAGGAAGAGTGGATTTAGGAAGGGTTAATGGGTATGGAAATATATATATATATATATGTATATTATATATCACAGTTAGGGATGGGAGTAGGGGGGGTGACATGAGATGGCAGTGAACATCTTGCTTGAGGCCCTGGATGGAAGAGTGGGATTGATGAGTCTCCAGAAGGCAGTCCCACAAACACATGGAAAGAACAAGAGTGAAGGTGTAAATGGAGGGTTTGAATTCTGTGTGTTGAACCAGGTAAAGACGAACAAGTGTGAAGGTGTAAATGGAGGGTTTGAATTCTGTGTGTTGAACCAGGTAAAGAAGGGAGTGACTGTAAAAGGGGAATGCAAATACATTTATACCTTATAGAGGGAATTTGTCTTCACCGTTCGATTTTGGTAACCAATACCCTGAATCACATGCTAATTCCCACTTCTTTTGAATGATGATGGTGGCATGAAGTAGGGTAACAAAGTGGGTGGAACCACAAATAATGATGAAATCTCTGGTTAAGAAAAACATCAAGCTGTTAAATTTTATACATGACTGGCTGCATGGTGATGATGATTCAAGATGTATGGTGATGATTCAAGATTGGCTGTGGAGTATGGTGATTGGCTGCACGTGAGGTGATTCATTCCTGCATTTGAAGCACCTAGCTGTGAGATTACATCGTTTCTAGGGGCATGGTTGTGTTGGGATATAGTGACACTCCCACCTCCACCCACTTCAAGATCAGGAAAAAAATCCAGACTTTGACCAGGGTACTTGTGCACAATTGCCTTCCCTTTTTGAAAGGTACCATGGGATATTTACCATGCACAAGTTAATGTTAGCAGATGGGAAAGCCGGCATAACATTGATTAAGGTAAAGATCACCTTGGAGCCAAGATATGTGAGGTGAACTAGGATATTAAAGAAGGACGTTGTGCCCTGGACAGGTAAACGTCCAAAAAAATTACACACTATGAAACGAAAGCTTCCACTGTGATGGGAAAAGACAGTGTCCAAAGCTGGAGGCTACTTGTGTCCACTCTCAGGTGAAACAGAAAACAACATCTGTCCAACCTCAAGACTGAACGTTTAAACTAGTCTCCCCTTCTTTATAAAACATGGTGGTGCCTATTAAGTCAGTCTCCGGAGTATACTCCCCACTCCCCCTCCATCCCTTCCCTCATTTCAAATGGCACCACAGCTGACTTTGCTCGGGAAAAGGACAAATGACATAATTCTGTGTCACAACACAATCTGGCACCCTGCCTTGCTCTCCTAACAGCCTATGGCATCCAAGGCCAACTCCACACATGGCTTACTGACTTCCTCTTCTGTCATAGCAATGCGTGGCTCTCAACTGCTTCTCTCATCTCCTCTCCGTCAAGCCTGGAGTGCCCCAAACAGTCTTGGACTCAGTCCCATTCCTAATCTTCGTCAACGATCTCTGATTCTCCAAAAAATCCTCTTTATCTCTTTGTTGATGACTCCACCCTCTGCTGCAGCATCCCTCATCCTTCACATTGGCATGCAGCAGCATCTTCCCTCTTTTCAGACCTTGATAGAATCATCACGAGCTGATCCCACACTTGGAACATGTTCAAACGTGACAAATCTCAGACTCCCACTCTGTCTCTCCAGAAAGACCATACATGTTGAACCCTCCAAAGTACTTCCTTAATACAGTAATCCTCTTGAAGAAGTTCACTCAAACTTTTGGACCTCACCATCAGCCATGATCTTTCTGGGGCAGACCACATGTCTAAGTTGGCATCAAAAGACAACATCCGATGGAGAAATGGGCATTCATCAAGAAAAGTCCTTCCTTGGTACACCTGAATGTTTATCCACCAACCAACAAGGCCTTAGTCTGTAGATTGATGGAGTACTGCTCTCCCTTCTAGGCTGGCACCCCTGCCTCACACTTTGCTCAGCTTGATATCGTGGAAAACAAGGCCTTCAAGATCACTGGAATTTCCCATGACGATACTGAATCTCTGGGCCTATCACTTTCACATCACAGACAGTTCAGTGGTCTGTCTTCCACCACCTCCATTCTGGTCTTGCAACGTCTGCCCTTCTTTCTGTGTCTGCCATTTCCTCCCCCCCACACACCACCACCAAACGTTTTGCAAGGTCTACACAGTCCCATAGCTCCAATCTGGTGAAACTCTCAAAATCCAGAATGACTGTTCACCTCCACTCATTCATTTATTTTTTTTCCCCCCACCTGTGGAACGAACTTCCTCAGTCTCATCAATCCCATTCTTTCCTCCAGGGCTTCAAGACAGCTGTTCACAACCATCTCAGGTCATCCACCATGCACAATGATTATCTTTTCTACCCCCATTAATCCTCCCCAAGCACACCACTCTCCAGATTTCAAGTTTTTCCCTCCACTTCTGCGATTGAGAGTTTGTAGCTGTATCCATCTTGTTGCTTGTTCACCCTTGGTGTCCTACCCTTGCTCTCCATCCATCCATTCATTCGGACCATACTCTGTACAGAGCGTTAGTGCTGCCGAAGCAGTCTCCTGAGCTATTGGGCACAATCCTGGCTTGGTCGCCACTCCGACACAGGTTACTCAAATGGCAAGCAAGCTGGTACTCATTTTGCCTACCTTGGAGGGATGACAGGCTGAGTCAACCCCACCCGGTATTAATTCAACAGTCAGCAGGATTGAAACTCAAGACCTTAGGATCCCAAGCATGCCACCCTAACCATTAAGCTAACACTAGTCATACCCTTGCTCTCATTTTTCCACATGTCCCTTATCCCTAAAATCTCTCTATTTTGTCCCTCAGCATTGCTGTTGGTGTGTCATCCCCTCCCCCCTCATTTCTACTTTTCTTTTCATTCCGTTATGCCCAGGTCCATTCTGTGTTCGAGCTCCTCCACGAGCCTCGACTCTATACAAACGATTTTAAATAAAATTCAGAAGTAATTACACAAGTATTGTTTTCATATTTTATACATAAAAGCTTAGTTATGCATATAAACCAAGGTCCAGGTCACTAATTACGAAACACCCACATAATTAAAGACAACGTGTTGCGTTTAAAGCCTACTTGAGAAGAACATTGTCGTAATTTAAAAAAACATAAATCTAGTACTTGCACTGTATCGAGTAAAATGTGGTTCTACCAAGGCGAGGGAAGAAACATGGGTTTGTGAACTTCAAACACAAATGCAATGGCCAATCCACATGGTGCCAAGACCTCGTAGTTTGATTGTGTTGATTGGTGGGGCTGCCAGAAGTGGTGATGATCGAGTGCTCATAGATTGTGTGGATTGGTGGTGCTTCCTTAAAGCTCGTAGATCGATTGCATGGATTGGTAGTGCTGAGAGCTCGTTGTTGATTGTGTGGCTTGCTGGTGTTGCTCTGAAGTAGCGCCGAGTGATCGGAGTATGATTGCGTTGATGGTTGGTGCTACCTTGAATGGTTCTGAGTGCTCGTAGTGGGATTGTGTGGATCGCTGGTGCCGTCCTGAGTGCTGCTGAGGGCAAGAGGGAGAGAGCACCTTCAGGGTTCCACACAATCAGGGGTTCAAGATTTGATTGTGTGGATCACTGCAGTTGCCACTCTAAGTGGTACTGAGAGGTCATAGCTTGATTGTGTTGATCAATGGTGGCACTAAATGGTTCTGAGAGCTCGTAGGTTGAAAGCAGAGATTGCTGGTCTGACATTAAGTGGCACCGAGTGCTCATAGTTGGTGTGGATCAAATTGGTGCTACTCTGAGTGGTGCTGAGAGCGAGGAGCTTCATTGCGTGGATCGGTGGTGCTGAGTGCTCATATCTTGATTGTGTTGATCGATGGCAATTTTGTCGATTCCTTTTGCCAAAATGATCCAATGTAGGGAATAACGTGAAAATGTTCAATATTAAATTTTAATAACATCATCGTAACGAGGATTAACCAGCCACATTAACACAATCACTGCTATAAATTGAAAACATAACTGCACTGCCATCCCAGTAAGAAAAGCAAAAGTGAAATAAAATATACAAAGGTCATGCAAGTAAATTCTGATGGAACACAAACAAGAATGACAATACAGATGAATAAGGATGGAATTTCAAACAGACTACAATGCCGAGGAGGGAGATGGGATTCCACGAGTGTAAATTCATTATGATAATACAGATCCTATTGTAATACGAAGCTGGGTTGCTAGTCGTGTCAAAAATGATGCACAAGTTAGGTCAACACGAGATCCACAAAAGGTAAAATCGAAGAACCCCAAAGGTTGATATGATCTTAGAGATAAAATGTTAGCAGTTACTGAAAACAGCTGATTTAAACGTTGGGTCCAGCCGTCACCCTTCACTCATTCAGATAAACGCTGTAACCAGAAATGACATTAGCTAATATAGGTGCACGCGCACACACAGTGTTTAAAAAGTCCTTTTGAAACTTTACAAACTTTGGATGTACACATGATCGAAGCAAGCTATAAATGGCATATGAAAGCTTAATTCATAAAGTTATGTGAACATTAATATTTCTGTACTTGTTATTTTAATATATTTTTTAAAAATTTCATTGCAGATGCTGAAGTTGATTGAAAATGGCAACAGTAGAAAAAGAAGGTTAACTGTATGTTATGGCTTGCAGGACAGAAGTGCATTTATAACAGCTATGAAAAAATAATCCACTGCTCATTGCAGGAAGATGCACCACGTACGCATAGGAACTCAATTAAAAATTCGATGAAAAAGCTTAAAGAAACCGAGTCACAAATCCAGGAGCCCAAAAATCAGCAAGGGGAGTGTATCCTTCATCCAAGAAGCACTTGAAAAAGGAGTCCACTGAAGTCGTTATGACATACATTTGGTGAAGAGAACATCCCGAAATCAACAGTGCATAAAATTCTCGGTGAAATTGTATGAATATGTTTACAATATTCAGGTGGTTCAAATGTTACAGGAAAACGATGGCAATGCAAGGTGAGATTTCTATCAAAAGTTGAAATAAAAAAATCCATAATTCCTGGGTTTGACGAGTTGACATTTTCTGATGAGGCAATATTCCACATCAATGGCAAAAGTCAACCACCACAATTGCTACATTTGGAGAACAGAAAAACCTCAGGCGATCCGGCAACATGAAAGACTCGTCAAAAAAATCAATTTCTGGTGTACTCTCTTCTTGTCTTTATACAGTGCCTATAGAAAGTCTACACCCCCTTTTCAAATTTTTCATCTTTTGTTGCTTTACAGCCTGGAATTAAATTGTGTTACATCAGACTTTTTTCACCTTTATTTACACATCGTAACCCACAACCTTCAAAGTGAAGAACAAATTCTACAAATTTCAAAAAATAAGTTAAGAATACAAAAGTAGAATATCTTGGTTGGATAAGTGTCCACTCCCCCTTATAATAGCAATTGTAAACAAGAAAAAGAGCAATCAGATTGCAGACCCTTGCCAGGACTTATTTTGAGTGGTGTATTTTTTTTATAGATTTTGGGGTAAATCCAGTATGGCTGCAAAACCATGTGATCTATGATATCACATGTGTGAACCTTTTGTTCCTCATGGACAGGCGGTCATACGTGTAAAGTTTCGCCTCGATCTGTTCAGCCACTTCAGAGAAGAAGATTTTTGAATGTTGTTTTTTAAAAAACAATATGGCTGCCGAATCACGTGACCGACGACGTCACGATTTGTTTTTCTTCTGTGGACTATTTTATCCCGAGATGACCCTCAAAAATTTTCATACTGAACGGATGTGGCGTTCTACATATGCAATTATGACGTCATTATGAGGGCACCTATGACATCATAAAAAAATCACGCTCATGCTCCATGATGAGTACTTGCTATGTGGCAAGTTTCAATTTTTTCCTTGGTGTGATTTCAAATACAGAGATCCAAAGTTTTTTTCGTTTTTCCAATATGGCTGCTACACCACGTGACATATGATGTCATAATTATCATTAAAACATTCTACATGAGCAGTCACACCAATGGTGAAAATTCCGTCTCAATCTGACAAGCTGTTGCAGAGAAAACACGAAGGTTATGTAAAGACAAACAAATCGAGAAAGACAAACAGACAAACAAACAGACCCAAAGGCAATGCCCTCTCCTCTGGCGAGGGTAATTAGCTCAGGTGTATCCAATCACACCAAGTTAATTGGCCTCCACCTGTGTTAAACTGTAGTGATTGATTATTTCAGAATAAAATCAGCTGTTCCTGAAGGTTTCCTCTGCTGGGTAGTGCATTTCACAGCAAACAATCAACCATGAGCACCAAGGAGCTTTTAAAAGACCTCCGGGATAAAGTTGTAGAAAGGGACAGATCAGGAGATGGGTATAAAAATATTTCAAAGGCCTTGAATATCCCTTGGAGCACATCAGACAATCAATATAGTGTATAGAATAGTAGAAAAATCGTGCAAATTACGATACAAGCATCAAATTTGGCATTTCTGTTCTGCAGGGCTTTCTGATCAAATCTCCCGATTGGCCATTTGAAAATCTAAATTTTGAAAAAAAAAAAAAAAAAAAAAAAACTTCAAAAAAGTTGAAGTCACAGCTGGCTGAAATTCTTGAAGCGCAAGTGAACATCCCAGACAGAGAACCAAGGGAGATGAGGTCATCATTGATGGCTCAGCACTTATCAATGCCCTACCTCCACGCACTTCAAAGATATTTGATGACTATGCTAAAGAAGACATCATCCCAAAGGTGGAATCCTATGGTGCCAGGTACGAGAGGGTGGACGTAGTGTTTGATGTGTACAAGAAGTCAAGTCTGAAGTCCGAGGCAAGGTCGAAAGGGGGCAAGGAATCAGAAGAAGTGACGAACCAGTAAGACCCAAGTAACTGGAGAAGCTTCTTCAAGAGACAGCAACAAGACTGAGCTGTTTCACTTCCTTACGGAAAAGATGTGTGAAGCACAGACGACAAGCACAGTCATTGTCACAAAAGGAGAAGATGCCATTAGCAACACAAGGAAGTCACTGGATGCTGTGTCTCCATGTTGTCATGAAGAAGCTGACTCGAATATTTGTACACGCCAGGGAGCAACGACGGATGGTAGCAAGTCCATTATCATTAAGGCGAATGACACGGACGTACTAGTCATATAGCAATATCTGTACTGCCATCCTTACAGGAACTAGGTCTTGAGAACATGGGATTGCCTTTGGCCAAGGAGCCAAGGCACGATGATTCCAGTCCATGAGGTAGTTTCTGCAATAGGCCTGAGAAAGCTCGAGGGATCCCATACTTCCATGCGTTCACTGGATGTGACCCGTGTCTGCCTTCCGCGGTAAAGGGAAGAAAACTGCATGGCAGACTTGGAACATCTTTGATGAGGTTTCTGAAACATTCACCAATCTCAGCCAGCATCCAACATTGATTGTGATCTTGACTTTTTGAAGTTTTTGTTTTTTTTGTCAAATTTTTCAAAATTTGGATTTTCAAATGGCCAATCAGGCAGATTTGATTAGAATCCCTGGAGAAACAAATGTGCCAAATTTGATGCTTGTATCATTTGCACGATTCCTCTCAAAATTGCTGTTATCTGCCCACTCTAAGAAGGAAAAGCTTATGTATCCACCAAGAGCCTGCCTAGATCAGGCTGTCCCTCTAAACTGGATGACCAAGCAAGGAGGAGACTGATCAGAGAGGCCACTGGCAACTTTGAAAGAGCGACAGGCCTTTATGGCAAAGACTGGCTGCTGTGTGCATGTGACAACAGCCCAAGCACTCCACAACTCTGGCCTGTACAGTGGGGTGGTAAGAAGGAAGCCTCGACTCAAAATAGCCCCACCTTGAGTCCCATTTGAGGTATGCAAAGAAAAACACCCTGGAGATTCCAAAGCCATGTGGCAAACAATTTTGTGGTCTGACAAAACAAAGATGGAACTTTTTGGCCTAAATACAAAATGTTACATTTGGTGCAAACCCAATACAGCACATCACCCAAAGAAACATCGATTTGATGTGGAAGGATATGGGTGTGGCAGCATCATGTTAGTGGGGAGTTTCTCTAGCAGGCAGGGACTGAGCACTTGTCAGGATAGAAGTGAAAATGGATGGAACAAAATACAGAAAATCAGAGGACAACCTGCTGTTCTGTAAGAAAGCTGAAATTGGGAAGGGAAGTTGAAGCTTTCAGCATGACAATGACCTTAAGCAACAGCAAAAAGACTACACTTGAGTCAATAAGGAACAAAAACATAAATGTCCTTGAGCTGGCCAGTCAGAGCCCCGACCTAAATCCAATCGAAAATCTGTGGCATGACTTTTGCTTCTTTCAAGATTGCTGTCCATGCAACACTTCGCCCACGGGGATACGTCACCATAATGCCTTAATGCGTGGAGCTTTTGGAACAGTTATTAGGTAGACAAATATTGCACAATCAAGGTGTTAAAAATTGGTAGAGCCCAGCTGAACGTCCATTCGAGAGATGGCACACACATTTATGAATCACCCTGCCTGTGAAACACCGGGATGACAGTTTATAGCCGAGTCGGGATATGAACCCAGGCAAGACAGGTAAGAGCGAGCATGCATACTTCTCGGCTGTCCTGCCA
>CM068954.1:112698896-112710804 GCA_035128595.1 Eptatretus atami | reverse complement strand
GCTATCAAGGGGGCGGGAGGGATGAAGAAGCGCGTGAGGGGGGGGAGAAGCAGCGTGAGGGGGGGGGGAGAAGGCAGCGTAGGGGGGGGGAGAAGGCAGCGTGAGGGGGGGAGAAGCAGCGTGAGGGGGGGGAGGAAGGCAGCGTGAGGGGGGGGGAGAAGGCAGCGTGAGAGGGGGGGGGAGAAGGCAGCGTGAGGGGGGGGGGAAGGCAGCGTGAGGGGGGGAGAAGGCAGCGTGAGGGGGGGGGAGAAGGCAGCGTGAGGGGAGGGAGAAGCAGCGTGAGGGGGAGAAGGCAGCGTGAGGGGGGAGAAGCAGCGTGAGGGGGGGAGGAGAAGCAGCGTGAGGGGGGAGAAGGCAGCGTGAGGGGGGGGGGAGAAGGCAGCGTGAGGGGGGGGGAGGAGGCAGCTGAGGGGGGGGAGAAGCAGCGTGAGGGGGGGGGAGAAGCAGCGTGAGGGGGGGGAGAAGGCAGCGTGAGGGGGGAGAAGGCAGCGTGAGGGGGGGGAGAAGGCAGCGTGAGGGGGGGGGAGAAGGCAGCGGAGGGGGGGGAGAAAGCAGCGTGAGGGGGGGGAGAAGGCAGCGTGAGGGGGGGAGAAGGCGGCGTGAGAGGGGGGAGAAGGCGGCGTCGAGAGGGGGGAGAAGGCAGCGTGAGGAGGGGGGGGAGAAGCAGCGTGAGGGGGGGGGGAGGAAGGGAAGGTGGCGCAAGGGGAGGGAGGGAGTGGGAAGTCCAGCGCGAGGGATGGGAGGCGGCGCGAGTGGAGGGGAGCAGCGCAAGGGGATGGGAGGGAATGGGAAGTTGATGCAATGGGAGGGAAGGAATGGAAGGTGGCACGATGGGAGGGGAGGGAATGGGAAGGCGGCGCAAGGGGAGGGGAGGGAGTGGAAGGCGGCGCAAGGGAGGGGAGAGAGTGGAAGGCGGCGCAAGGGAGGGGAGGAGTGGGAAGGTGGCGCAAGGGAGGGACGGAGTGGGAAGTCGGCGCGAGGGATGGCGGCACGAGTGGAGGGGAGGCAGCGCAAGGGAGGGGAGGGAATGGGAAGTGATGCAATGGGAGGAAAGGAATGGGAAGGTGGCGCGATGGGAGGGGAGGGAATGGAAGGGAAACAAACTTCCGGTTCTGGGTTTGGAGCATCGGCAGGTTCTCTCAGGGGTCTCTGCCGACTTTCTCAAAGTTGTCTCCGGTCGATTTTTGTCCCGTTTAACTGTTATTTTCTCATCTACATGTTTCTGTGTGTTTCTAGTTCGGTTTTGTTTCAAAAATCATGCTATTTTGTGAGTTTTCGTCGACCTTGTCTTAACAGGTCCCTTGAGGCCTACCCATCCTTCCCCTCTGGTGTACAATCGTTTTATTTGTATTCTCTCCCTATTTTCTCCACTTTCCCTCCGTCCCCCACCCCCCAACTCCCCCAACACAACACCACTGTTTCTTGTCTTAAATTTAAAGGAAAAACAAACAAAACAAACAAAAAAACCTACCTTCCTCCCTGCACATCCACGAATGCCGATGCCGATTCCTCTTCTTTCTCTTCTTCCTCCTTCTGCTGGCACACCATCTTTCTTTTATTTGAGCTGACCACCTTCTAGATTACCTTCACGATTTCTTCCGACAACCTTCCATTCCCGAATCTTACCTAATCCTCAAAAATCCATCAAAAATTAAAAATTTTCCTTGTATCCTTTCGATCTATACACCTCCTGGAACCACTTGTCGCTCTCCACCCTCTTCCTGATATTTTTCATCAACCCAGCAGCTTCACTCTGCGTTTACCGTTCCAAATTCACCACACAACTCCACGATTTTACTTCAACCTTCCCGTTTCCGAATGTTACGCAATCCTTATTTAAAATAAATAAATAAATCCACTTTTGACTATACACCTCCCTTAGCCACGTGCACCTCCCTTAACCACGTGCTTCTCCCGTAACCACGTGCTTCTCCCGTAACCACGTGATCTGTTTCCACCCTCTGCGATTACCGATCCAAATTCACCATTCACCTCACGATTTTTTTCTTCAACCTCTCCATTTCCTAATCTGATGAAAACTCTCTCAAATAATAATAATAATAGTAATAATAATAATATTAGAAACGATGTCTTATAATGCTTCATCTTCCTCTTTCACACATGTGTACTCTTTACTGTTTCATAATGCACTACTCTTCTGCTATTTAAACAGACTGCTCTCATTTCGACCTCTCCTTCATACTGCCTCAAAAATCCAACTGTTACAGCGTTTCTTCTCTCCATTCTCTTAATTCGCCTTTATTGCATCCCTCAAGAAATGTCTTTAATCGCATTTCTGGAATAAAAAAATTTTAAAACCCCAGTTTGCTATGAATGTTCGCTTTCCATCAACCATTATTTTTTTCCAACTTCAGTGCCAACTCACCCCTCTCACTCAAATAAACCATCACACTCTTCTCCCTCCAAGCCTCCCCCTCACCTTTCTCCCTCAACTCTCCACTCACCCCTTCTCCACCATTCACCCCCTCACTCACCCTTCTCAAAGTTTCCCCCTCACATCCACAAAGCTGCCTCCTTCCCTGCCCTCTCACCTCCATCTCATCACTCCACCTCCTCAAATCTTCAACTGCCTACTGCCCCCCCTCTCCCCCAGCACCACGAGGCTTTTCTCCTCCTCATCCGGCCCCCTCTCCGAGCTTTTCTGCAATTCCCACACTCTTTCAACAACTCTCCTTACCTCCCTTATCCTCCTCCCTTGTCCTCCCCTCCCATCCCCTGCACCGAAAGCCCCCTCCCTCTTCTTTAACAGTGTGGACCTCAAATATCCGGGGCCTTCACTCAAACCTTACAGATCTTTCCATACAGGTTGCCACTGACAAACCAGACATAATCTGCCGAACAGAACTTTCCTCCCTCAAGATGTCCTGACTCCCAAGTATCTCTCCCTGGTTACTCCCCCCTCCGGTATGACAGACCTGAGCCTCGTCCTGGTGGAGGAGTTGCTCTCTTCATCAAAGACTCTATTCCTCACTCTCCATGCACTGCCCTCACTCCCCCACACCCCCAGGAATACCTCTGGCTACGGCTTCCCTCACTCCCACCTCATGTTTATATGTGTACTGTGCCATCCACCAAACAGTGATGACTCCATTTACACCTCACTGTCCAAAAACATGGGCCAACTTCTATCTTCTCATCCAAACTCTCTCTTCCTCATATGTGGTGACTTCAATTGTCATCATGCCAGTTGGCTTGGTGTGGGTACCTCTCTCACCTGTCATGGCACTTCAGCAAAAGATTTCTGTGACTCATTGGGATTAACTTAGGGGGTAGGACATTCTTTGGATGAACTTAGGGGGTAGGATTGCAAATGCAATTAATGAAATCACTGAATAGCAACTGGAGAATGTTTTCAAGGAGTTGGAAAATCGGATTGAATTATGTATTACGGAAGATGGCCTTTATGTTGAAGCTCAGAAATTTGAACAGTATTGTGTAAAACCTTTATGAATTATGCTTTCATATGCTGTTTCCAGTTTACTTATATGATATGTACACCAAACGTTATTAACAATAAAAATTGCATGAGGACGTTATAAAAACCCTGTACAGGTTGTCTATAAAGTTGTGGATAAGCAAACACTGGTATTCACTTACGGATTTGACCTACTTGTTGCATCATCACTGAGGCATGACTGTGATGCTGATGTAGCACCCCTCCACTTCACAGTAAGGGCTTTGAATTTGTTTGGAGTGCTGGCACACATTCACCTACCCTTTGTGAAATGCACGCTCTTCCATCAGAGGTATGGCACACTCATTGATGCAACCACCCTGCCTGTGAAGCACCAGTCTAACAGTTTATCGTCGGATCGAGAATCAAACCGAGCTGGCAAGATAGCCGAAAGGTTTGCACACTCGCAAACCTGGGTCTAACCTGGGTTCAAGTCTCGACCTACCTATAAATTATTGTCTTGGTATTTCGCAGGCAGGGCGATTCATCAACGTGTGCACTGTCTCCCGAATGGACATTTAACTCGGAATCCCCTCTGCCATTATTAGTTGGTGGATGTTAAATATCCCATGGTGTCCTTCACAAAGAGTAATTGAGTTATCACTGGTACCCTAAACTACAAATTCCTGTTTTAACTTACATGGGGCACTGCATCAGCCACACAGCTGTGTAACACAGGAAATTATTATACCTGCCAGCTTTGTGCTGCATACGAAAGAAAGAGAAGAGAGAAGGATAAGAGGCTGGCAAGATGGAAAAAAAAAGAGACAGCGTTAACTTATCTGAAGACTAGGCTCTGAGCTTCAGCTTGTTGGTGGGAGATACTGATAACGCTGAAGGTTTTGAGCTCGACTGCCTCCAAAAGTGAGATGAGTTGCTGGGGCTCCAACCCACAATGGGCAGTAATGCTCCATAGCTACAAAAAAGTGCTTTGCTGGCGATGAACAGTTCATATAGACAAATCATAGAACAACCTGTGGATCAATCTACCTTGCACCTTTTGAAAATAGATCTCCTAATGTCTCTGTTCTCCACTGTTTTGTGCTTCCCTCTCCCGCCCCTCTTGTCTCCTGCTCCCCCTGTTATATGTTCTGTGTGTTTGCTTTTATACGAGCCTCGACAATGTATACAAAAAAACCCCAAAAAACTGATGTTTGTAGAGAGGCACACAGACAGACAGCCAAAGTAAACAACTGTTTAACCCCGTTTTTTGCTTCGTGTGTGCAGGGTAAATAAAATATAGACACCCTTAATTACATTACAAAACTGCCAGTTAGGCATGATCTTGTTGAGGAACCAGCCATGGTAAAGGTTTCATGCAATCAAGGCACTCTCATCTGGTTCTGCTCCAGGAAAATATCTGATTCCTCTTAGGCTTCTAAAATGCAGTGGTCCTGTAGTTGTAGCTGAGCTGTATTAGATACTGGCTGCCTTCTAGTGTGAGGGCCTTGTCCCTTGTTTGGCAAATTTTACGGAATCTCATCCCAAGCATGCATGCACACAGAGGAGTAAGCTAAATATTTGTCTGTCTGCCTGTTTGGCAGTCAAACAAAATTGAAAATCATTCCAAACAGGAAACTTACTGTTTTTAAGGACGTCATAATAAATGATACAAACAACAGAATAACTAATGTAATGTGTTAGATAGTGTGGTGTAATAGACACTGGGGAAAATGGTGGTAAGTCCTATAATATTTTTATTTACACACCTTTAAACCTCTTTAAACCTTTATTTAAATTAAATTATATACTTTGAGACTGTAGAACACAAATGGCCTTCATAATACTTCCAAGAACACTGCAATATATTGATATATGGCATTGGAGGGTGTGGCATGTGTATTTAGGTGAAGAAGAGGTCACCACAATGGCTATGTACTGATCAATAAAGCCTCCACCTCATAAATTGCATCTTATTACAGTGTAGAGGGTGGTTGTTGTATAACACTGTGGCAATAGCGCTAAATTTCTGGATTTGTAAAACTATCTTTAAAATCATTATTTTGTTAAAATTGAAATACTGGAGGGCCTTGCCGTTTGTGGGTTTCCCCTTCTTGGATTCGCTCTATCACGATGACTTTGAGGCAAGGTTTGCGGATTGTCGTCAATACGCTCGAATAATCGTGGGTCGGCAAACTATTTTCTACATTTATTCACCTAATTAACGTGGGCCGTCAACACAACCCTCTCAAACCCCTCCAACATCATCACCACCATCATCTCAATCAACTCATCTTTATTGTCACCATGATCAGCAAACATGTCCATCGCATTATTACATCAATGTTATCATGATTATTATTAAAGATAAGTTTCATTATCTTAATAAAATAAACTTTATTTTACGTTCTTAATGCAGGAAAATACTACTTTACTTTACCTTCTTAATACAGGAAAATAATACTTTCATTTCGTTCTTAATACAGGAAAATAATACTTTACTTTACGTTCTAAATACAGGAAAATACTACTTTACTTTACGTTCTTAATACAGGAAAATAATACTTTCCTTTCGTTCTTAATACAGGAAAATAATACTTTACTTTACGTTCTTAATAACAGGAAAATAATACTTTACTTTACGTTCTTAATACAGGAAAATAATACTTTCCTTTCTTTCTTAATACAGGAAAATAATACTTTTACTTTACGTTCTTAATACAGGAAAATAATACTTTACTTTACGTTCTTAATACAGGAAAATAATACTTTACTTTACATTCTTAATACAGGAAAATAATACTTTCCTTTCGTTCTTAATACAGGAAAATAATACTTTATTTTATTTTCTTAATACAAGAAAATAACTTTATTTTATGTTCTTAATACAGGAAAATAATACTTTATTTTATGTTCTTAATACAGGAAAATAACTTTATTTTATGTTCCTAATACAGGAAAAGAATACTTTATTTTACGTTCTTAATACAGGAAAATAATACTTAATTTACATTCTTAATAACTCTTTTATTCATGAAAATAAATAGCCCGAAAACAAGGCACAAACATGTTAATTAAAGGTAGAGTTTGGACAAATTTGAAAGTTGAAGTCCCTAACCCTATTTCCCCCTTTATCCCATAAGTTTGCGGATTTGCAGTTCAAGGGGATTTTCATGAATGTAACCCACCGTGAATGGTAACGCCCTCCTGTATATACTTGAACGCTGCGCGGGGTATTGTGTTCTACAAACTCTCTCGTATTGTATATCCGATCCGATAAGCCATACTCTGATACAGAGCGTTGGTTCAGCCAAAGTATTTTTAGGCCAAGATAATGCTGGACAGTTTACCATCCTTCTCCAACAGTAGGTAGGGCAGGAATTTGGAATTTGTTCATGGTGCTGGGGATAGCTCACCAACTCTTTGCGAAGGACACCATGGGATCTTTAATGTCCACCAACTAAAGTAGGAAGATGGAACGTCAGTTTAATGTCTATCCGAGGGACTGCACACACATTGATGAATTTATGTTCTTATTCCCTTATCCTGCCTGTGAAACATTAGGATGACAGGATTCAAACCGGGGCTGGACAGCTAAGAAGCGAGTGTGCATACCTCTAGGCCATCCTGTCAGCCTATTGCATATACATATTGTGATGGCTGCATGGGTGGATAACTCCGAACCCGGCCTAGCAATAAAAAATAGGACCACTATACCTGTAACTTATCTGGGCCCTGACCTAATGTTGTAACCCAAATTTGGTAGTATTCTGACTGGTGGGTTTGGAAAGGAAGATTTTTGAAGGAATTTACACGATTTTCCCCAAAATTTACTCAGTCCACCATTTTGACACTTCCGGTTACGTGATCAGCATGACCGCTACAATTTAACATCCCTACCCTGGCCTAATGTTGTAACCCAAATTTGACATCATTCTGAATAGTGCACCTGGAGAAAAAGATTTTTGAAGGAATTTACGCAACCGCCATTTTGACACACTTCTGGTCATGTGATCAGCATGACCTCCGCAATTTAACATCCCTACCTTGACCTAATGTTGTAAACCAAATTTGGTAACATTCTGACTGGTGGGTCTGGAGAAGACTTTTGAAGAAATTTACTAAGTTGGCCATTTTGACCTACTTGGAGTCATGTGACCGGAACGAGCTTTGAAATCTCTGTTTCTAGTCAGGAGCGGAACATTTCTGTTAAATTTCAGCTGGATCGGCCTAGCGGTTTGGCAGGAGAAGTCAAAATAGGAGACAGACAGATGGATGGATGGTGTGCAATGACAATATCTTATCTGGAATTTCAATTCCAGATAAGCTAAAAAGACCACGGACACCATCAACAATACTCACCTCTGGCTAGATCTTCGCATCCAGAGTCGGTTTACCGCACTTGTGAGACGAATTAATCTGATGAGGGAATAGTGCCGGCAACTACGTGGCATCTTACTATAATTCACAGTCTGTCTGTTCCCAGGTACCGCAAAAACGGCTGAACTGATCGCAACCATTTTTTGGGTGTGTAATCCTGGGACCCCTTGGAGTAAAATAGGCAATAGTAAATAGGCATCTCTGTGTGTGTGTGTCTGTATGTGTCTCTGCGACCGCCGTTTCTCGACAACCACTGGTCCGATCGAATTGAAACTTGCCAGGAATATTGCCAGGGACCTGAGGATGTGCCTTTTCAAGGTTTGATATTAATCGGACAAGCGGTTCTCAAGGTACGGCCATTTATCTGTCAACCAATGACAGGACCCGGTGCTATGACGTCACAATGCTTCTTCTTTTTTTTCTCTTTTTTTGATATGATGTCACAATTGACGCTGGGACCCGAGTATGTGCCTTTTCAAAGTTTGATATCGTTCTTCTTTATCCGTTTCAGCTGCTTCCCAAGTGTTTCCCAAGTTATGGCCATTTATGATACGGTTGGTCTGATATAATTGAAACAATGCCCCAATCCAGTTTTTTTCATTTTTTGCACGCACGGCCACGCACGTACGGCCACGCACGTACGGGCACGCACGTACGGGCACGCACCTACGGGCCCGCACCTACGGGCACGCACTAGTAAATATAATAACATGACCCCCTTGACGGCTCCCGTAGGGAGCGGGTGCTTCTAGTCTACTTAATTGGCCGAGCGAACCAACGCCACGTGAACCACTCGATAGGCTACCACAACAATTATGTATTCACACCAATCGTACCAGAAGCGCTATCCCAAATCAAACCCGAGCAGGATAAGTGAAGACATGGTATAAAAGTTTCATGCATTTTATTATAACAAAGGCAATTGAGCAGGAAATGATGGGAGGAATTGTGGTTGGGAAAATTTTAATGGGGAAATGGTGGGAAGGATGGCAGTTGTGGAATTCAAAGGGGATCAAAGCAAGGCATATTCAAAAATGTACAGCAGGTATACATTCCCATTACCTCTATGTGAACAATCCCACCCTCAGATGCCTTAAAACAATTACTGAGTACCTGTATACGAGAAATGGACCAAGACACCCGAAGGAAGGACACAGATAGTTTGGGAAGAGGGGAGAAGAGATAGAGAGTATGAAAGATAAGTGTGGGGTTTACTCCGCACCCCGGCGCACCTTCAGCAACCTCAGAAGAGACGACTGCCCACTGCTCGGTGATTCAGGCTCGCCTCCCTTGCGGTCCCTTCGTCCTTCCTGCGGCAGCACCTGGTCGTATGGGGAAACTGCGGGAGGTCCATTCCAACACGATGACCTGCATGCCTTCGGGAAATCTTGTTTGTCCCCAAGGCAATGTGGCTATGAACTTGGTGCAGAGAAGGTGCGCCAAGTCCATAAATGTGCCAATAAAAGCTGCAAAAGTACGGAGAAAGAAAAGCGAAGAAGACGAAGCGTTGTGGTTCGTGGGAAAGCGTGTGTGTGGAAATGAAGCGAGTGGAGAGGTGTAAGGTGTTGAAGAATGTAACGAAAGGGTGAAGTGGAATGAAAGTCGAAGCGAGTGAAAGGGTAAAAGCTCTGTCTTGGTTGATGGACTCAAGCGGACTGCGCAGACAAAGCAAAAGACGCAGGTGAAAGAGACCATAAGTCTTCAGGACGAAAAGAACGAAAGACTTTGAACTGCTCACTCATTCCTCCTTAAATTCCTGCACATGCGACCCCCCACTCCCCTGTGCTGGCTGCTCAGGGGCAACGTCTCCTTGATTGTGGCTGCACCTGATTGGTGGAATCACTTCGCAGCGGTGTTATGCCTGGGAGGGGCAGGTGGGGAAGCTTCGAGAAACTTCAAAATTTGCCTTTATTCACTTGAGAACCACGCTCACTGCTCTGTTGAAGCCCTGCACTTGCACACATTGTTATGAGGCATGTCATTAATCCAAAAGTGAGAGTGCGTGTGTTGTGAGTTGCATAGGATAGAGAAGATAGAGAGGGTGAAAAGAACAGAAACTTATGCCAACTCTCACTTGCAACGCATATCTATCCCATGTATACAATCTAACTTATTTGCTAAACAGAATACGATACTAAGATATAATTGACTCCAAATCTATGTGTATTTGCTTTCACTCGCCCGATAGGTGCACGGCGTCTCCTTCGGGCTCACGACCGTCACAATATTGTTATGTTTGTGGGGTAGATGGAGGAATTTCATCGCAGAGATAGGATTGTATCGAGTTGCTTGGTCTGTGGACGTGTCGGAGACATCTCGATGTAAATTAAGTAGGGAAACTTTGAGCTTAAGTGTTACTAGTCGCCACACGGGGAGTGGTGCTGTGTTAATTATATAGGGGTCAAGGCCAATTCCACCAGTATGTAATTGCCCCCATGACCTTTTCCCTATGTTTTTGTATTTCAAGACCGGCGATAAAGGAGGTTACATCCCTAAAACAACAACTACCGAGCACGTCCAAGCAGGTAGAAAGCATGCATCCAGGGGTGACGGCTGGTGAACCACGCCCCTGGAGTGGATGATTAATGCACATGACATTAGTAAGAGGAAGAAGAGTGCGTCTCGGCACGAGAACGGAGAAAGCGGCTCTTGGCAGGAGGAGAGAAACACGGTCGCGCTGTTTGTGGTGAGCGGACCTAGATCGAGATAGAATCGGTGTTTAAAAGGAGAACGAGGAGGACAGTGGTGAAAGGATGCAATCGAGTGGAAGGGTCTCGCTGGTTGGCTACGTTTGGACACGACGAAACACAGCAGCAATTCTCGTGTCATGCTGTGAATTTGCTTGCGTGACCGAGCAAGACGCTAGTCATCGACTGTGTGGGACCAGCCTCGAAACCTCGTGTCGAGCCATCGGGGGAAAGAGACGGCGTGATTCTGCAAAGCAGTGGCGTCGGTGAGGACGATCGACGCAAGAAGCTGCACGGCGGTCTCTGACCCTTGGTGTTGAGCATCGCCGCCCGAATTATCTCCCGTACGTTTGCCCGCCCAGAGAGAGGCTGCACGCCATTTTGGGCGCATGTTCCCACGCAGTGACGAAGAGGTTTGGTGACTTTCAAGCTAATGAAACTCACTCCTGGACCCGAAGCTAAGTGCCGAAATAAAGTAGGGATTTTTATTTTTATTTTATTCCGTCCCCTTGTCTGTATGAGTCTGTGTGGAGGCACCTCAAAATTAGATTAAGGTTAGGTCACGTTTTGATTTGTTCCATAACTGTTGATTTTCTGTTTATTAAATCATTATTTATTTAAGTTGCTGGTGTCCGTGTATCTGTCGTGGGTTCAAGTAAACCCGTGTGTCTCCATCCTTTGCCGCCCTTTCCTTCCCGCACGTGCCATAATCTCCGAGAATCTCGGCTGTAAGCCTCCAAGAGAACTGTTTGGCCATCCGTCCAGGTAGGGGCTAAACCCATTGGACATGACAATATGTATCATTATCACACACACACACACACACACACACACACACACACACACACACACACACACACACACAATTTTGTGTTTTGCTGGAGCAATGTGGTTGTCATCGTAAAAAGAAGTAGGCCTAAAACATGAGGGAAAAACTAGTAAAACCTTTAATAGTTAAAGCAAAAGCATTGTGTGCATTGTCCCTGCAGCAGGTTCTGTTCCTGTGGAAGCAGCAAATGTGTTATTACACATAATGTTCTGTGAGGAATATGCAAGTGTGCACAGATTGACACAATGCTGTAACTCGACACAGCCTTGCACTGCTCCACCTTCACACTCATTGTTCTCGGTGGTATTTTTGAACTGTTTTGGGGTCGTACACAAAATATGTGAAGCTTTGAGGGGTGGTTAGGTGTACTTTCATTGTGCAAAATGAACCAAGGCACCAATATGAACCGAGGATTGGTACTTTTATTGTGTAAAATTAACCGAGGGATCAATTTGAACCAAGGAATTGCTGCGATGTCATTGCTGTTAAGAAATATGATTTTGAATTTGACAGTACTCTGCACAGTATATATAATAGGCCAATGCTGTCTGTCTGTCTATCTGTCTATCTGTCTGTCTCTGTCCGTCCCGTCCACCC
>CM068954.1:112649077-112685743 GCA_035128595.1 Eptatretus atami | reverse complement strand
TGTGTGATTTTGAAGGTGATTGGTTACACCATGAGCTAACCTACAATTGCTATTTTAAGGTGGGGGTGGATACTTATCCAATCCAACCAACATATTCTCATTTTGCACTTTTAATTAATTTTCTGAAATTTGTAGAATTTGTTTTTCACCTGGAAGTTGTCGTTTACGATGTGTAAATAAAGGGGGAACAAGTCTGATTTAATGCAGTTTAGGCTATAAGGCATCAAAAGGTGAAAATTTTGAAAGGGGGTGTAGACCTTCTATAGGCACTGTAGGTACACACATTCACTCAATCGTGTTCTTCTGTTGAAGCCTCAAGGATGCAAATAGCCTGTTGAAGCCTCAAGGATGTTGAAGCCTGTTGAAGCCTCAAGGATGCAAGCCAAGAATTGGATGCAAATAGATTGCCAGGAAAAGTTCATTTGAAGCGCTGCAAGAAGATTCCCTATTTGATCAACTAAAGGTAAACAAGCAAACAAACAAACAATGAGCCAGTTTAGTGTTCCCATCTAAACTCGATGCTTATGATGTCAGGATCCTAGGTTTGAAGTCAATATAACATAAGTATTTATCCATTGTCTGTTTATTATATTGTAAATCATGTTAAAGTACACTGTTTCCGAAAAGCCTCGTCTTGGCATGTAATACATGTACAAATCCCTCCATGGGCCTTAGGTCAGTCTAAAAAATAAAAAGAAGAATAAATGTTCCACTTCACCATTATGAATTGGAGGAATGAATAATGACATCATAAAATTTGAGTTTGTTGGAAGTAGTCACGAAACTATTTCTGATATAAATGTGTAGAATCTATTATTTACCCAGTGGAATGGCAGAACGGTTCGATTTCTGCGAGCCTCAAATTGAAATAGAAAGAATTTATAATCCGATGGAAACCAGTGATTCTGACACTACGAGCACAAGGCCACTGCACCCTAGTGTGTGTATCTTGTGACTCGTTGGGGTTTGAGCTGGCTCACCAATTTGGATTTGCTTCAGAGAAATTTAAAATTCCATCTCTTGTTCCGCGTCCAAATTTTAAAAGCTTTGATAATTATCTGAGTTCCCTTTCAAGGAACTTTGAGACGGGAGGTGGCCAATAGGCCCACCAAAACCTGCACTATTATTACCGACTTAAGGTTGTTTCTCTGTGCTCTATCCTTTTTAAATGCTGAGTGTCAAGCAAGAAAGCAGCACATACCAATCGTAGTCTTTGGAAGCACTCGGCCAAGGTTCGAACCGCTAACCTCCGAGACTCAGAGCGGACACTCGACCCATTGCACCACCAAGACTAGCTTTTCCTATGTTTCCTCAAACACGACAAGTTATGTGGTCTCATGCCTTATACAGACCCAGCCAAATGCCTGGCATGGTTATTACCCTGTGCACGTGAAGCGAAAAGTGGGGTTAAACAATTGGTTAATTTCAGTCCATCCGCCCGTCTCTCTGTCTTTTCAGTTTATGATTGTCAGTTTATGATTGACCAACAACTTATTTAAATTGAATGTTATATTTTGAACACGAATCGGAACATGAATAAGAAGACAAGTCTGTCGTTTTACCGTACCTTGGCTTAGAATTCGTCCCGACCGCACATGTGCAGAGAGGAGCGAGGCAATTTTTTTTTAGTCTGTCTGCCTGCCTGGCAGTCAAACAAAATTAAAAATCATTACAAACAGGAAACACTATTTTTAAGGACGTTATAAATAACACAAACAACAGGCAAAAAGAACTAATGTAATGTGCGAGATTGGGTGGTGTAATCACCACCTGGGGTGTGCGAGACGCTGGGGAAAATGGCAGTAAAACCCTAAATATATTTATGTGCCTTTAAACATCTTTAAACGTTTATCTAAATTGAAGCATATACTTGAAGAGTGTATAACACAAATCGCCTTCAAACTACTTCCAAGAAAATGCAATGTAGCATAAGAGGGTGCGACATGTGTATCGGGGTAAAGAAGAGGCGGCCATAATGGATATGTACCGATCAATAAATCCTCCATCCCCTAAATTTTATCTTATTACAGTATATAAGGGTGGTGGGTGTACAATACTGCTTCAGTAGCGCCAAACTTCTAGATTTAAAAAAAAAAACTATCTTTAAAATAATCATTTTATGAAAATTGAAGTACAGGAGGGCCTTGGTCTATCTCTGGTGTATGCTCCCCTTCCATCCCTCTCTTCAAGTGGCGCCACAGCCGACTTTGCTCGTGAGAAGGCTGAATGACTCTATTCTGTGTTTGCTTCCAAATCTTGTGTCCCCAACTCCTCACTCAGTACCCAAATGCTCGTGGACTCTGTCATTTGCACATGAGAAGGTGGAGAAAGTTCTTTCAACCCTCGACTCTGTGACTGGACTAGACTGCATTAGCTCAGGTGTCCTAAAAACCTGCTCTGCTGCTCTTGCACGTCCTCTTTCTGCCCTTTTTACCCTGTCAGTTACGTTAAGTCATCTTCTATCTGCTTGGACAGCCACCAATATCACTGCATTACAACAATAGAAGGGCATTCTTTAACCTCACAACGTCACCAGATTATGCCTCCGCCCACATTATTACATCATTATAATACTTGTACCAAGTTCGATTTAAATCCCGAAACCCAGATGCGAAATATTAAATAATTCTGGCTGCCTGACCATGCATCCGGTCAGGTTGAAATTTAAAATATATATTCCCCATCACTACTAGATCATAATTGTGATGTTTCATGTCGATTGATGAAGTGGTTCAAGAGAAATAATATTTTTTTAAAATTTCGTTCAATCCAATAAGGCTGCCAGACCAAGTGACCTATTATTTATTTATGAACACAGTTACAGTATATCCCCAAGGGTTGGAGAATATGCGAGTGAAGTTTCCCCTTGAGATTCTATAAGGCTACCTCGAGTCTCTCGAGTTTCAAGCCATTCTGGAGAAGGAGATTTGTTTGAGGTTTATTCTTCAAAAAATCAGAGCTGCCAAACCATGTGACCTATGACATCAGAGGTGGAGAACTTTTTATTCCTCATGAACAGGTAGGTGATCATGAGGAACAAAAACTTTGTTATATGCTTCCGCCCACATGGTTTGCCAAACTTTGTTCCTCATGAATCATACCTGTAAAGTTTCGCCTTGATCTATTCAGCCATTTCTGAGAAGATTTTTGAAGGTTTTTTTATGTTGAAAAAAAAACCCACATATGGCTGCCCTACCACATGACCAATAACGTCATCAATTTTTTCCCCCCATACAATTTAGCTCTAGATGACCATCAAAATTTTTCATATCAATCGGATAAAGCATTCGACATGTGCAATTATGACGTCATAATGAAGCCACCTATGACATCATCAAAAAAGACATCATTATGACATCATCATAATGACGCCACCTATGACATCATCAAAAAAAAAACCCAGAACACTTATTCCCCATTGGGAGTACTTCATGCGCCAAGTTTCATTTTTTGTCGATGGAGCGGGTTTGGACAAGCAGATGTCCAAATTTATGTGACCTATGATGTCATAATTATCATTCAAACATTCTAAATGAGTAGTCGCACCTCTGGTGAAAATATTTTGTGTCAATCGGATAAGTGGTTGCAGAGAAAACAGAAAACGAGAAGGGCACTCGGTGGAGCGCGTACTTCCGCCATGCAATGCCTGATCCACGAGAACATATCAGGCCCAATACACCTTTGAAATATCATGTAATACAGAACTATATCGTTTTTGGCCCTATCTCTCAATGGTGAAGAATCACTTGAAAAATTCAATAATTCTCGTATCCAGATCCGGATTCGGATCTTCACCAAAATTGGATCAATTTGGCCGTGTCCACCAAGTTTCATCCGAATCCGTCCACAACTTTTTGAGATATCGTGCTATATATAGTTTTTAGCCCCATCTCTCAATGTTGAAGAATCACTTAAAAAATTATTGTAGCTCGATCCGGATCCGGATCTTCACTAAAATCTAAACAGTTGGTACTTGTCACACTCTGAACCTGCCCACAAAATTTCATCCGAATTCATCTACAACTTTTTGAGATATCCAGCACACAATCAAACAGACAGATGGGTGAAAACATAACCTCTTTCCACCCTCGGTGTTGGAGATAATCAGCACGGATGGACGTACGTACAACCTGAAAAAAAATGTGCAAAAACTCATCTCCTTAACTACAGACCTATCAGCTTACTTCCAATCATTAGCAAAGTCATAGAATCCATCATTTCAGTTGATATAAAATCCTTCCTTTTCTCCAACCTCATCTTAGATCACCAATTTGGTTTCAAACCAGGTCACTCCACCTTGGACATGCTGCTTTTACTCACCCAACAATGGATGGAGGCCCTCATTGTCAGACATCTCTGCCTATGGCATCCAAAGCCAAATCCACATATGACTTACTGAACCCTTTCATCTCCTCTCCATGTCGAGGCCGGAGTGCCCCCAACACAACGATCTGGGCCCGATCCTATCCCTGATCTTCATAAATGAACTCTCTGAATCTCCAGAAAATCCTCTTTATCTATTTGCCAAGGAATACACCTTCTGCCATGACATCCCTCATCTTTCAGACAGGAAGGCTGCAGCCTCTTCCCTCTCTTCAGACCTTGACAAAATCACGAGATGGTCAAACACTTGTAAATATGTCTTTTAATCCTGACAAATCTCACACTCTCATTATCTCTCTTCGAAAGGACCGTCTGGCAACACCCTCCCATATTCCTTCTTAACAATCCTCTTCAGGAAGTTCAGTTATTCAAACTCCTGCATCTCACTATCAGCCATGACCTTTCTGGAACAAACCACATTTCAAAAGTTGGCATCCAAAGCCAGCCTCCTTCATACGCTGGGCATCCTCCATCATACAAAGTCCTTCCCTGGCACACCTGAACACCTATCCATCTACAAGGCCTTCATCCACAGCTTGATTGAATACTGCTTTCCAGTGCTTTTTGGGGCTGGCTCCCCTGCCTCATACCTTGCTCAGCTTGATGCCATGGAAAACGAGGCTTTCAAAATAAATTGCGGGTCTCCCACGATGGAGCCGAATCTATGTGCCTATCACTTCGCCATTGCTGACAGGTCTGTGGTCCTCTCTGTCTTCTGCCGCCTCCTTTCTGGTCTTGCACCTTCTGTTCTTTCCGTGCCTTGTACCCCCCCCCCAAATCCCCCATCCTCAGGTTTCTGCAGGGCACGCATGGTCACCATCAACCCCCTTCTGGTTAAACTACCTAATTCTAGGATCACTGCTCACCACCACTCATGAGTGCCCTTCAGACGTTTCTGTTTTTTTTCCACCTGTGAACTAACTTCCAACTTCTCTTCAAATGCAATTCTTCCTTTGGTCTTCAAGATGGCTGTTCACCACCATCTCAAATTGTCCCAATCAAAAACACGATATTTTCTACCTCATTACCCCAACCCACCCCAATCCCTTCTCTTTCCAAATTTCCAGTTTTCTCTACTGACAGTTTCCTTCTGTATCCATCTTGTCCACACTATGCATCTGCTCCTACTCCCCATTCCTCACCATACCTATTGTTTCAAAGTCTCCCTGTATCTTGGCCTTCAACCCTACTGTTGGTGTTTTCCCCCCCCCCCTCTCTCAGCAGAGTCTCTGGCATCCATACTGTTCCTTTTGTCCTGATCCAGTCAGTGTACCAATTCAGCTCTTCCATGACCTCAACTATATATACAAACAACACCACCAAAAAAAAAAAACATGTGATCAACATGCTTTATCATTTACAGGAATTACATTACACTTTCAACATGTATGATGAAATAACTATTCTAATCTCCCCATTTACTTCCGAGACTAGATCCCTAACACTACCCCCCTCTCTCTCTGCAAGACCTGTCCCCGAGTCTGTGGAAGAGACAGCGTCAGGCTGGCCATTTAGCAACATACAACTCCCCTCCGAGTATAACCCATATGCAATACACGAAACAGTTCTTTTCCTGAGTATACATGTTGAGAATCTTTCCTTTCCATTACCTCACAACACACAGCACTTAATACTTTACCCAAAAATGTTTAAATAATAATCGATGTATGTACAAGGTGGAGAGAAGGGGCACCGGAGCAATAGCCTTGTAAGGGGGGGGGTTGCATTCGATTAACATTAAAAAGGGGATATAACATATCTTAGAAGCAAGCGCACACACACACAACACACACACACACACACACAACACACACACACACACACACACACACACACACACACACACACGCGGCGCACGCGACCGAGCGTACCACTGAGGCCACATGGGATGTGGCGGGGTCTGCATTGTCGCCGCTTCAGGGATGGAGGGGGGAATGTTCAGCACGGATAAGGAGACAACTTGGTCCATGAATCATGGTTCTTTGCTGTTGGGAAGATTGATGCTTCATGACCAGGGAAGGCCTCGTTGGGCACAGCATGGATAAGAGACAACTTGGTCCATGAATCATGGTTCTTTGCTGTTGGGAAGATTGATGCTTCATGACCGGGGAAGGCTCCGTTGGGCACAGCATGGATAAGGAGACAGCTTGGTCCATAAGTCATGGTTCCTTGTTGTAGGGAAGAACGATGCTTCAGTCCCGGGGAACGCTCCATTGGGTGCAGCACAGACAAGGAGAAAGCTTGCACCATGAAATGTGGTTCCTTGTTGTGGGGAAGATCGATGATTCAGTATCAGGGAAGACTCCATTGGGTGCAGCACAGATAAGGAGACGACTTGGTCCAATGATTCGTGGTTCCTTGCTTGGGGAATATGGATGCTTCAGGAATGGGGAAGGCCATGGTCAGTCTTTGTGACCCTCGGGTGGAGATGACGACCTGTGCCCGCTGCGCCAACAACACACACACACACAACACACACACACACACACACACACACACACACACACACACACACACACACACACACACACACACACTTTCAATATTCTGGTTCTGAAAAACTCATGGAACCACAAACTAACAGCGATCGTTGAAAACGAGGACATTGGGCTCACATACGACCTGATGATTCCATCGAGTGTAACTGTAGAAAACAAGCATTGTGACCAGACATCGTACTCGGGAACAAAAAAAAGGAAAAGAAGGCATTGCTCATGGAGGTTTCAGTACCCAGTGATTTTGGTCTAAATACAACACAGAAACCAAGAAATGACCAAATATCAAGACCTCAATGATGACGTGAAAATATCCTGGAAGATGAAGAGCACCGAAATTGTACCAGTGATAATTGGAGCAATGGGAATGAAAAAAAAACCTCACAAAGATCTGACAAACCATCCCTGGGAACATGATGCCACAAACAAATGACAGTTGGAGGCTGTCTGGGCTCAGTGACGATCCTGAAAAGAGCCCTCGGAACAAAACTTTGAGAACAACACAACTTCACAACTGAGGCAATGAATCATGATCCTTCACTGAAACGATGGTGGATACTTCGAGTCCTGGGAAGACTCCGTTCCACCTCCTGAAACCTGCTTATGTAGATAACCAACACACACACACACACACACACACACACAACACACACCACACACCACACACACACACACACACACACACACACACACACACACACACACACACACACACACACACACACATACACACACACCACACACACAAGACTTATTTTATGTGAGCAAATACAACCCATCGCTTCGCTGATGGGAATATTAAGGGTGAGGGGGGGGGGACAGAGTGAGGGGAGGGGGAGGGGAGAAGGAGGGTGTGGAGCGAGCGCGCATGGGGCGCTATGAGTGGGTGAGAAGAGGGGGAACTCAGAAGGGGAAGAGCGAGAGGGAGGGAGTGGGGAGAGCGACGCCTCACCAAATGCGCTATACAATCCGAGGAGGATGGGGGGATAGAATGAGGAGAGAAAGTTGGGGTAGTGGTGTGGTTTGGGGGGAGGTAAGCATGAGGGAAGGGGGTTCTGGACTTGTGTTTGATCGTGAGACTTGCCTGTCGCTCTGCATTTAAGTATAGAGCAAGGAAAAACCCCATGGGTTTGTGATGTCACAAGATGGCATCATCAGCAGCCAGAGTGTACAGGGAAGTTATGTAACTCCCCACGAGGTCACCATTGTGTTCACCACGTTCAGTGTTGTGTGACGTCTCAGTCTGAAAGTACAGTAACAGCTCCTCCCTGAGCCTCAGAACCTATATTAAATTAATGAACAAAAAAAAGATGGATGAAACAAAAGAGAAATAAATTTGCATGAACACAATAACACATAATGATAATGTTCCTATGGATCTCTTGAAATTTCAAATAACAGCTACAGTAATGCGATTTGTTCAGCCACGAGTTCGATATATTATCACAAAAACAATTTTTCATGTTGGAACTAAAATCTGACATGATTATGGAAGCTTGAAGTTGATGTTGCCGAAATATTGCAGCATGCTGGCTGTCAGTTGGACATGTTTAAAATACACAAATAATTGTTTGTGAAAAATATTTTTAATTACTCTTTTAATGAGACATTTTAAAGGTAAAATTTAATTAATCGTTTGAAACAAAAAAAACAATTGTTTATTGGAAAAATAACTCCAGCTTGGTTATGTGGCTGTGATATCACACCAAGACCTTTAGTCATGAAGCTTGAAATGCAATTTATATGCAGGACTTAAATGTGTTTCTAATAGTTTGACTTTTTGGATAACTAATGTCATCAATTTAAAACACAAAATCGTTGCAGTATGATGGGATGTGGGTTCAGTTGGCTGCCAGGTTTTAGTTGAGGGTTAGGGTTAGGGTTAGCTGTTAGCGTTAGGGTTAACCCTAACCCTAAACCTAAGCCTGGAGGTATGTATACTCACCTATGAGTTGCCTAGCCTGCCGTTCAAATACTGACCAAGATATAAACGGTTATCCTGGTGTTACGCAGGCAGGGAGAGGCATCATCGTGAGTGCTGAACCTCAGATGGACGTTAAACTGGGCATCCCATCTGCCACCATCAGTTGGGGGAAATTTAAAAAATCTTAATGTCTTTCACGAAGAGTTTGTAAGCTATCACTGGCACCCTGGCCAAATCGTAAATTCTTGCTCTAACCTACAGGGGGCACTGCATCAGCGGCACTCACACCCCCACCCCACCCCGACCCCTCAAGCGAATGATGCAACATGCAGCCATGCACTACGGACGAAGAACCGAACCACTTGAAATTAAGTTTGTCTGTCCACAACCACGACTCAAATTGACTTGAGTGCACTCAGTGATCTTTTATGATTAGCACACCTCTTTTTTTTTGTACACCAAGTCGAGGAAGAAACAAAAACTAAAGTAAGAGCTAATACACAGAAACATATAATAAGACAGGAGACAAGAGGGGCAGGAGTGGGACGCACAAAATAGTGGGGAACAAAGGCAATAGGATATCTGTGGAAGGGAGAGAGATGGGGTGGGGTACAAGAGGTAAACAACATGGTACTACAAGGACTTTCAGGAAGGAAAACTGGAAATTTGAAGGAGGTGTGTTTGGGGTGGATTAACGGGAGTAGAAAAGATCAAGGTTTTGGATGGGGGGGAGATATGAAATGGTGGTGAACAGCTGTTTTGAAGACCTGGAGGGAGGAGATGGGGATGGGCCAGGCAATCTGTCTGAGGGATGGCCAGACGGAGGCCCCTGGAGTACCGGCGGAAAGTGGACACAGTGGCACGCTGCTCCCATACCTGAGCTGACCTGACCTGAGGGAGGAGTGGGATTGAAGAGTGTGTGGGAGAGGCGTGAAAAAAGAGGAATGAAAGAGTGAAGGTGAGCAGTGATTCTTGATTTTGGCAGTTGCACCAGAAGGGGGTTTTTGGCAGATCTTGAGCACCCTGAGGAAATATCGGGGGGACAGATCACAGAGAGAGTAAGGGGGGGGGGATAAGGCTGGAGAGGAGACAGTAGAAGACAGAGGTTCTTTGGTATTAATGGCAGTTTTCAGCATAATGTTAAAGATATCGAAAAGACCATAGTTCAATGGGAGTTGATTGGGATCCTAAATGGGATACTGAATATTGAACCTCTTTTCTCAGAACTTGTATTACAGTGGAGCACCCATGAGTCCACTCAGCAGCTCAACTGATGTGTATCACTAATAACTTCCTTCTTTTTAGGCTTTGCCTGTAGGGCTTTGTTACAGGTGTTTGAGACAATGTAGCAATGTCAACTTGACCGTGTTTTGGTCTACCTAGATTCCAGAGCATCTTGAACAAATCACGACAGATCTTCAAAACCGAGCCCACTGCAATCAAGCCAACATCGAGCTGCAGCGCCGGGGCTTTCCAGGGCGCTGACGCTAACAGATGTTGACAGATGAGTTTCCCACATCCCAGAGTGCCACCTGCGTGATGAATAGATCGTAGAAAGAGCCACCCGCCCATGGCCAGCGATCACTCCACCGTCTCCCACCACCTCCTGACCCCACGCGTCAGGATGCTTTGCTGGGCTCAACCAAAATTGGATGACAAAATGATCATTCATGGAAAAAAAACCCGCTGACCTCCGATCTAGCCATGAATCCACAGGGTAATCGGGTCACTCGTTCAGCCAGCCCATGGCAAGCCATAAAGAGGAATTCATGGAGGATGAAACAGGACAAAGCCTGTCCGGGTGAATCTCAGCATGGGCGGGGACATGCAGACGTTTCTGACGACCCAGACTGCCGTGCCACATTTCGTTTCGAAATCCTATCCAGTGCTCGCTCCGGGTACCGTATTCCATCTTCATTTGTCAGCAATGCCACGCTCTGTCTCATTCTCAATTCCAGGACTTTCGATCCCAATAAGAACAACCAGAACTCCTCCTGGTGAGATCCCCCAGCTCACCAATTCGAGGAAATCATGCAAGGCTCCAGCTTAACGTTCTTGGAAAGTCGAGAGGCTCCCCTTAAATCCTTGCCCACTGCACGTTTCCAAGCAATCCAGCACACTCCACTCGCAGCCTTTCAAGTCGGTTACCTGGCAGGGTCTCATTGCCCCCCTGACAACACCTTATGGGGCCAGAATGATCTGCGGATCTCGAGTTGCATTAAAGTGTCACACAGCAGAAATATATATATATATATATATATATATAATATATATATATATGCCTTCCTTTTAAAATTACAGCAAATAAATGAAGAGCTCAATGCAATATAGTGAGAGACCACAATTGGTTGAAGTTGAGATATTCAAATTTAAAGTCTGAAAAATTCCTGAATGCTCAGTGACCAGACTCGGTGGTTAGAATGTCCGCTCTGATTCTGGGAGGTCAGTGGTTTAAATCCCAGCCAAGTCAAACCAAAGATTAAAAATGGTATGTGCTTGCTTCCTTGCTTGATATTCAGCATTTAAAAGGATAAGAGCATGTATAATCCCCATAGGTTTGGCATCCATGGAGAGGAGGAAATTCCTCAAGAAATGCCCGTTGAGTGCAGTGAGAAAGATGGCACCATCGTTGTGACGTCACTGGTACACAGCGTGCCTCGGGAACGATGGCACTTGCCACAAGCCCGGTGACTGCGTTCGTCTCATCACACAGTCCTGTGTTGGGTCTCATCTATTCTTCTGTATGTCTATTGTGCGAGATGTGTGTGTGGCAGCTCCACTACCAGCCTTATATCTGGTTTTTTTTTAAATGCACATAAATGGTGCAAGCTGCTTTTTCTTTTTGGAAATGGGGAAGGAGGGGAGGAGGGTGAATGAATAAGTAAACATATCTTGCAGCATTTATGGGGATTAAGCAGTTTTTCAAATTTATTAACTTGATGAGTTTAAAATTGACAAACTGTGCTATTAGTCTGGGATCCAGACCCAGGATTTTGGGATGGACCAGACACCTCTTCCTATACTTTGCAGGTCACAATTTTATTTTAGTTAAATGGCTGTAGATTCAGAATCAATAGGGCTGCTCAGCCACCTGCCTTGCAAAACCACCAGAATAGGGGTTTTTCCCATCATAAATTTCCCAGAATCCATCTCATCACAAAATAGGTGCGATTTTCAGCATAGCATATTTACCAAATAAATGTCTATAACTATATGGTATTCATAGAATACTTATCCTGCGCAGTCAACGGTTTTGGAGATACAGCGGTGCAACGTTTTTCAGTTTTTCCAAGATGGCGCCTGTACCACATGACCTATGACACCATGATTATCATTAAAATATTCCACAGGAGGAGGCACCCCTATGGTGAAAATTTCGTGTCCATCAGACCAACAGTTGCTGAGAAAAACAAATTCATAATAATTGGCTAAGTGTTGTACATGTCGAATTATGACGTCAAAATTAAGAGACCGATGACGTCATCATTTACGTATCATATTCCCCAAGGAAAGTACTTGACAATAAGCCACGTTTCAATTTTTTCCATGGAGCGGTTTCAGAGATATAGAGGTGCAACTTTTTTTTAGATTTTTTCCAAGATGGTGCCTGTACCACGCGACCCATAAGGACATAATTATTAAAAAAAAAAAATTCTACAGGAGGAGCCATTAATTCTGTAAATTTCGTGTCCATCAGACTAACAGTTGCAGAGGAATTTTTTTTTTTCATCCTGATCAGATCAAGTGTTGTACTTGTCGAATGACATCATAATGAAGGCACCAATGACATCAACAACATATCTTATTCCCCATTGGGAGTACTTGACAATGAGCCATGTTTCAATTTTTTCCACTGAGCAGTTTTGGAGATAGAGGTGTAACATTTTCCAAGATGGCGGCCGTACCATGTGACCTATGACAACATAATTATGAATAAAACAAATTCTACAGGCGGAGGCACTGCTATGGTAAAATGTTGTGTCAATCGGACCAACGGTTGTCGATAAAATGAATTTTTAAAATGCAGACAAGCACGCACGTACGCCACACGTACGCACCCGAATGCCTAACCCTGATTTTAGCTTCACGAGCACAGGGTAACTACATAATACATGAAGATAACTAGCTGTTGTGAACCATATATGAGAAATCCTATATCCTCTTTGTTGGTGACCTAATATTTAACCTCTGTTGGCCTTGATGTCAAAATGAGGTCATTTTACTCATAAAATCATAAAAATTGTTTATGAAACTTAAATTATTATCTAATCGAACAATACATTTTCATTCTAATACGAGAAGGGCACTCGGTGGAGTGCATACCCCCACCACGCAATGCCTGATCCACGAGAACATATCGGGCCAAATACATTTTTGAAATATCATGTTATACAGTACTATATCGTTTTTGAACCCATCTCTCAGTGAAGAATCACTTTAGAAATAAAATAATTTTCGTATCCAGATCTGGATTCAGATCTTCACCAAAATCGAATGAATTCGTCCTTGTCACACACCCAACCTGACCACCAAATTTTCATCCCGATCCGTCCACAACTTTGTGAGATATCCTGCACACAAACTGACAGCAAATTTTGCAAGTACCTAGATTGAAGGTCGACATATTTCTTGCATTCGCTGTCCTGGTTGGGGTGAATGAATGCCATAGCATCTACAAATCAACAGAATCAACAGAAATCAACAGAACATCTACAAATCAACAGTTGCAGGCAGATGGTCTTTTTCTACCCATGGATCACTCAATTTGCCTTTCATAGCAGCAAGGTAGTTGGCCTTGTTTCCTTTCCTCATTAAAAAGCTTTGCGGCATGGCTTGTTCTGGTTCAAATAGTGATGCTGGATAGTTTGTCAATTCATAGCTGAAAGCATCCTTGTCCATGTCTCGGACGAAAGAGAGACTCCGGAAGACATCAATTTATTCCTGGTATATTCTCATCTGTTGACATTTGGCTTTCTTTTGACTTTTTTCCTCAAAAATCTGAAGGTGTAATGGTGGAATTTGAGGACTGGTTCTGTTCAGCTTGTGCTTGCGCGTCCCTTTCTCTTTGGCATCCAGCAAGTCAAGAGATTTGCACTTCTCTCCGGTTGCAATGTTGAGATCTGATGAAGAAAAACTGAATGGATTGACTCGTTTCAGCATATCTTTCATTGTATTCACAACTTCTCCGTCTTTGATGGCTTTAGATTTTGATGGCTTTAGACTTTGACTTTATTGGCTTTAGACTTTGATGGCTTTAGACTTTGATGGCTTTAGATTTTGATGGCTTTAGACTTTGTTGGCTTTAGACTTTGTTGGCTTTAGACTTTGATGGCTTTAGACTTTGTTGGCTTTAGACTTTGATGGCTTTAGACTTTGTTGGCTTTAGATTTTGATGGCTTTAGACTTTGTTGGCTTTAGACTTTGTTGGCTTTAGATTTTGTTGGCTTTAGACTTTGTTGGCTTTAGTCTTTGATGGCTTTAGACTTTGTTGATACTTTGACACCAATATCCTGAATGTGGGCCATAGTTTTGTCTGTTCTGAAACAATAAAATAAAATGCATAATATTTTATACATTTTGTTATTTTGGTATGGATTAAATCCATCTATGTTATTAAATTGTTTAAATACTTATTCAATTTGATTTGTTTGGGGGATGGTTTGGATATGTATCACTTTTGGAATGGTTCTGTCCACTGCCCATTTCCACCCCCCTCCCACGTTCCTGGCCTGTGTGGTTGAGTCCATATTTACGTTAGATTTCTTTTCCGAACTAGAAGGGCATTCGGTAGAGCGTATACCTCCGCCCCGTAATGCCCGATCCACGAGAACATATCTGGCCCAATACATTTTTGAAATATCATGCTACACATCGTTTTTGAGCCCGTTCTCTCAATGGTGAAGAATCACTTTAAAATATTTTAGTAGTCGGATCCGGATTCGGATCTTCACCAAAATCGAATCAATTCGTCGTGTTTGAACACCCAATCAATTTTCATCCGAATCCGTCTCCAACATTTTGAGAGATCGTGCTATATATCGGTTTAGCCCTATCTCTCAATGGTGAAGAATCACTTTAAAAATTATCAGATCCGGATCTGGATCATCACCAAAATTGAATCAATTCTTCCTTGTCACACACCCGTGTCCACACAGTTTCATCCAAATCTGTCCACAACTTTTTGAGGTATTGTGCTACATATTGTTTTTGGCCCCATCTCTCAATGGTGAATCACTTAAAAAAAATTCTTGTAGTCGGATCCAGATCTTTACCAAAATCTGATCAGTTCGTCCTTATCACACACTGAACCTGTCCACAAAATTTAATCCGGATACGTCCACAACTTTTTGAGACATCCTGTACACAAACAAACAGACAAACAAACAAACAATAAGACATCATGCAGAGCATGATACTTGCAAAATCGATAAAACAAATTTGACCTCAAAAATAATGGGTGGTTGAATTCAATAACCAAATAAGCAACTCCTCTTCAAATTTCCATTGAATCGGATGAAAATTGACAATTTTAGAAATTTGGCCCGTGTCTCAAAAATAATAGGCTTGTTGAATTCATTGACCTGAAATATAAATCCTCTTCAAATATCAAGTCAATCGGATGAAAATTGAGGATTTTAGAAATCTCACCTAAGTTGTTGACCTTTGGCCTATGTTGACCTTTTGACCTCAAAAACAATAGGCTTCTTCCTTGTGACAAACTCTACCATGTGGTGAAGTTTTGTGAAGATCGGTTTATAATTGTGACCTGTAGGTGATAGATAAACAGACAGACAAACAGACAGAATAACGAAATTTACTTACCAATCAATATACTTGAAAAATCTTCGATTTTGCAAGTAACAGACAGACAGAAAGGGGGTGAAAACATAACCTCCTTCACCTTAGGTGGCGGAGGTAATAAAATAATTAATGTTTTATATAATTTTTTTTTAAATTTTGGGTTGCGTGCACTAGCCCAGAGATAAAGTAACTTCCTCGCGTTGGAATCACCATCATAGCTTCAGCAGTTCTTGAGGTCGGTTGGGCTACAGTTTTAGATTGTTTTGAAGGGAAGAAACAAAAGATGTTCAAATCGGCAATTTAGCGATCTCTAATAATTGTACTTTGGCAATGCATTCTCGCGTCTTTTTAAGTATCGGTAGTTCAGAAAACGCTCGAGAGTAAATGGTATGGCTTTTAAATGCTTACGACTTCACTCTCGTAGTTTATAAGTCTATCAATTGTGTCCACATTTGAATTAGCGGCCATTTTTCCCCCATATCATCCTTCTATATGGAGTTCTACCGTACTCCATGATATATGATAATGATATAAACTCCTGACGAAATGAATGTTTACAAGGTAAAATATGGAACATTAAAATCAACTGAACTGATAATTTGTTTCATTAACAGTTTTGGTGATTTTATGACTTAAATGACCTCATTTTGACCTCTCAAAGTCAGAGGTCAAATATTAGGTCACCAACTGAAAGAGGGATAAGATTTCATATTTCAATCTATCTATCTATCTATATAATTATACATATGTGTTTCACAACAGCTGGTTATCTTCATGTATTATGAAGCTGTAGATATTCTTTGGTAAACAAGCGATGCCAAAAATCACACCTATTTTATGATGGGTACCTACTTTCAAACCCCGATTCTTGGTGGTTTCGCAAGATAGATGGCTGAGCAGACCTATCGATTCTGAATCGACAGACATTAAACCAAAATAAAATTGAGGCCTGCAAAGTAGAGGAAGAGGTATCCGGTCCATCTCAAAATAAAGCCTTTTTGGTCATGTGGAGCCCGTACTGTGTGCGTTCTACTGCACTAAGCCATCCAATGGTGCAAACACTGCTCGCAGGAGTTGAGAAACACGAGGAAAGTCAGAAGAAGAAAAAAAATGGTCAAAGCAAGTAAGTGAATGCAAATGATGGTTGTTTGGAGATCTCTTGGAAAATAGACGTTGGGGGCAATGAGAGCCTAGAATCGCAATTCTCAAAATGAGGGGATCAATTACTGTTATCAGACGTGCGGGTGAAATGAGGTATACGTGATGGATGTGACAGGGTGGGAGGGGGATGGGATGCAGGTTTTCTCTGAGACAAAATTAATCATCATATGGTAAGATATCAGATCAGCTGCTATTCATTATAAAACAGTAATTGGAACCTTCTGGAAATACTTTACACTCAATGCCTCTCGTGTTAAGATGGCTTTGCTGTTCACCACAACGAAATTGATACCGTCAATAATTGTGATTACATAACCCTCTTAAAGGTCCCACGTACCTTCACAAGCCTTGCACTGCATGTAAATCATTATATACTAACAGAGGTACCCGTACCTCATGCAGATGGGCAAGAGGATTCCAACGGTATGTAATATGAAGGGGTTAATACTATCAGTGGGGTCGAGTATATTGATGGACAGACAGACGGAAAATACAACTATTATATTGTTGCGGTTCTGGGAACTGCATCCATCCAAAGTAATAGCAACCATCATACAGCGGTCCCGAGACAGTTATTCCATTAATATATGTTCAGACAGACCATTCCCTTTTGTCTAGTGGGACAACTGGACAGTGCATTGTGTAAACTTCACAGCTAGGTCTGATTAAATCTCTGCACTCATTCCTATTCTTTTTTTCTACTCTTATTCCTGAGGTAAATCCCAGCCACGTGCGTGCTTCGCCATCTCCCACGGATGGCCTCAGCGAAGGCCAAGCAGGCATTACACCGGACACCCCTCTGCAGAAATCACAGCCTGCCAAACGCACGTGCAGCGGTAATTCCACCCACTGGACAGAAGGTGCACCCAACACGACGCCCACGCTGCACGGAACACGTACCGAGGAGATGGAAGAAACGGCACCCGAAATGCTGACAACTTGCAAAGCGGCACGCGGCCGCACCCTTTCCAACCCATTTCCAAATCCCGATCTACTAATTATATGTATCTCCGTCCATTCCGAATCCCCATTTAATATTTGTCTATCCTCTCTTCCAATCTTTTGCCTGAATTCATGACATGGATAAGGGCGGCGGACCCACGCATGGCCCTGGGGTGGTTTATCATCGCACTGTGCAGGGCCTGCTCGATGGCGGGCGGACCCGCACGCTGGCCCTGTGCTTAATGGCGGACCCGCATGCACTGTACGGGGCATGCTCGATGGCGGGTGGTCCCACCCACTGACCACTTGTACAATGGAGGAGTCACGCGCAGCCCGTGATACTTTAACATCGTACAGAACGGGGCGCAAGTAACACACATCTTTGGTCGGGTCTGTGCATGGGGTTACAATAACATCTTACTGTCGGTCTTCACTCACTCACCACGACGGCAACGAATGTCTCCCGCAGACGACAGACATCCTCCGCACCTCCGCGTCGATGCAGCTGCTACCAGGCAGAGGCATGCTGTGCGGCTGGATCGCTCGGGCCGCGTGGCGCATCATGGAGCAGGCACATTGACCAGCGCCAACCGCGGGTCGCCGGGGCACGGCACGGATTTCGATGCAAGGCGATTCATGTCACGGTGCTAGGAGCGAGGCGACTCCGCAGCTTGAAACCATCTGGCTGGAAGTGGTGGAGCCGCTTCTGGTCATGGCAGCCAGCCCATGTGCTCGCCGCGGCCCAACCAGAGTGCCCAATTCGGATGACGACGCATCACTTCGGGTCATCGCCCCACCTCGTACCACCGGATCGATAAAAGGACGGGTCGTGGGGCGGTGGGAGGAGGGTGGTCGTCATTCCTATGTGTCGTTCCTGCGCGTCGTTCCTGCGGTGTTGTTCCAGGGTCGTCGTCGTTTCTGAGTCGTTCGGGCATTGTTCCTGCCCGTCGTTCCTTTCTTCGTTCCTCTCGGCTCGTTCTGTCTGGCTTGGGATCGACAATCTACCCATTCGCTTGATGGCTCCACCCTTCTTTACCAATTCGCCTGCTGGCTCCGCCTCTCTCTCCACCCATTGGCTTTTGAATCCACCCAAATCTCTCCCTTCACGCCTGACGGTCGCGTCTCATTCTCTGGACCAATGCTAGCTGCACGTAGTGCCACGAAGCAAGAGACGACGCACCAGCTGTCAGGGAGGTATCACCCAGTGGAGCATCCCCCCAAAACGTATTGGTGGTGCAATCGGGCAATCGTGCAAGGTATTGAGCAACCGTTAGCCTCATCTCCTCTCCTTTTTCTCTTCATCGGGTTGTGGTGTGTTGTGGGTGTGTGTGTTGTGTGTGTGTGTGTGTGTGTGTGTGTGTGTGTGTGTCATGGCGCCTGTCCTCGTTTAAGTTAAGATTGCACAATAATTATACATGGATAACTCTGCTCTGTGTCTGCTTTTGGAAGTTGCTTATATATTGCCGCACCTTTCACATTTCTTCCTATTCCTGTACAGACAACAATAAAAGTTATATTCACTGTGCCACATATCTTTCCTCGCCTGTCTGTTAATAAATCCGTTTGAAGAAATGTTCCCAGCTCGTTTTCGTCTTTTCTTTCATTGATCCAGAATGGTCCGTATCCTAACTAGCCGGAACTTTATTCCAACGATCCGTTCCTTTTAGCCGGTACGTACATGGTATGTCGCTCGGCTGTATCCGATCCGGTAAAGTGATCCGGTTCGGACAAGGCGTACGAGGGCATGTTCACCGGTAATTAAATCATGTGATTAATTAGATAACCTGGTTAACCCATAGACGGGAGGACCCTAGGCCACGCGGTTGAGTTATTGGCGTTCACGGTCGGTTAGCGACCCGCCCGTCACGGTATTATCCGTGTGCGACGGCCTGCAATTCCGGGGAGTCTGGTGGGAACCCGAGATATCTCCCCCCCCCCCTGTTGGTCTTCTCACCCGACCCCCGGACCGCAACAATTATGTAATGATTTGTAATACGGCCTATCACCGGGTGGCACTATTCGATACACATTTACAGAGAGAATTGGGGCTTGCCTCACCCTGAACCCCCTACCCTGTTTTCTTGCATCTCCATTTGCCAAGAGGATTCCAACGGTATGCAATATGATGTGGTTAGTGTGGGGCCGATTCTATTGATGGACAGACAGAAAATATAACTTTATATGTCATAAATATTATATATAAACACATACACAATATAAACACATGTACACGACATGGCGAAAAGTATGACACCTGCTAGTCCAACATGACATTCCAAAATCATGGGCATTAATATGGAGTTAGTCTCTCTGCTGCGATAACAGCTTCCACTCTTCTGGGAAGGCTTTCCACTAGATGTTGGAGCATTGCTGCAGGGATTTGCCTCCATTCAGCCACAAGAGCATTAGTGAGGTCAGGCACTGATGTTGGGGGATTTGGTCTGACTCGCAGTTGAAATGCCAATTCATCCCAAAGGTGTTTCATGGGGTTGAGGTCAGGGATCTGTGCAGGCGAATGAAGTTCTTCCACACCGATCTCAACAAACCATTTCTGTATGGACCTCGCTTTGTGCACGGAGGCATTATCATGCTGAAACAGGAAAGGGCCTTCCCCAAACTGTTGCCACAAATTTGGAAGCACAGAGTCGTCAAGAATGTCATTGTATGCTGGAGCATTAAGATTTCCCTTCACTGGATCGAATGGGGCTGAGCCTGAACCATGAAAAACAGCCCCAGACCATTATTCCTCCTCCAGCAAACTTTATAGTTGGCACTATGCATTCGGCCAGGTAGCACTCTCCTGGCATCCGCCAAACCCAGATTCATCCGTCGAACTGCCAGATAGTGAAGTGTGATTCATCACTCTAAAGAACGCGTTTCCACTGCTCCAGAGTCCAATGACAGTGAGATTTACAGCACTCCAGTCTACACTTGGCATTGCGGTGATCTTAGGCTTGTGTGCTGCTGGTCTTGAGTGGCTTGAGTGCTTCAGCACACGGCGGTCCCGTTCTGTGAGCTTATGTGGCCGACCACTTCGTGGTTCAGCTGTTGTTGCTCCGAGACGTTTCCACTTCACAATAACAGCACTTACAGTTGACAGGGGTGGCTCTAGCAGGGCAGAAATTTGACGAACTGACTTGTTGTAAAGGTGGCATCCTATGATGGTGCCACGTTGAAAGTCACTGAGCTCTTCAGTACGGCCTTTTCTACTGACAATGTTTGTCTATGGAGATTGCATGGCTGTCTGCTTGATTTTATACACCTGTCAGCATTGGGTGTGGCTGAAATAGCCGAATCCACTAATTAGGTGTGTCCGCATACTTTTGGCCATGTAGTGTGTGTGTGTGTGTGTGTGTGTGTGTGTGTGTGTGTGTGTGTGTGTAGGCAGAAGACGTGTATATATATATATATACATATATGACGGTCTATATGGGCTGGCAGGATAGCCCAGTGGTACGCACACTCACCTTTGAGCTGTTGAGACTGCTTTCCAATCTTGACCTATGTCAGGCAAGGCATCGACGTGTGTGCGCACAGTCCCACGGATAGATGTTGTCGGGTACCATGTATTCTCACATTAGTTGGTGGCCATTAAATATCAGAGTAGGCGAGTTATCACCGTTACCCTGGCTGAATTCCAAATTCCTGCCTGGAGTGTCGGTAGCAGGTGGGCTGGAAGTCTTGGAGGTTCTTTGCCATCAGGTTCCACTGTTCACTGTCTGGGTAGCAGCTTCTGCATTGTAAACTAGAAGGGCACTCGGTGGAGCGCATACCTCTGCCATGCAATGCCTGATCCACGAGAACATATCAGGCCCATTACATTTTTGAAATATCATGCAATACAGTACAAAATCGTTTTTGGCCCTATCTCTCAATGGTGAAGAATTACTCTAAAAATTAAATAACTATCGTATCCAGATCCGGATTTGGAACTTCACCAAAGTTCCCCGTTGGCCGCTGAATTAAAAAATACACCAGGAGGTTGACTCAGCCTGTCATCGTTTCGAGGTCGGCAAAATGAGCACCAGTGTACTGGTCAGGGGGACACTGCATCAGCGGCATAGCCACGTCCCAACCAATGATGCAACCAGCAGCCACAGGCTGCACTCGATAGAGAGAGAGAGAAAGAGACTCAAAAGGAGAGCTGCACAATCGTTACATATGTTTGTGTCAACAACAGTCGCAAACTTTTTGATTTAATTATTTATTTATTTGCATGCAGCCTGTGATTGCTTGGCTGCATCATTTTCTAGGGGTGCAACTGTGCCCGTTACCAGGAAACTGGTACTCATTTTGCTGATCAGAAGGATGACAGGCTGAGTCAATCCACCTTGTATTCATTCAACAGCACAACAGGGGCCTGAACTCAACACCCTTAACCACTAAGCCAACACCAAGCCTTCTGCTTTAATGACTTAAGACAAATAAAATGGTTCATGTAAAGTTAATGCAAAAAGTCAATCGTGTAGTTTGTTTTTTTAAGCTGAAGGACATCATGAAATGGGCAGGATGAGCTTGGGATGAAGAGTGAGGAGATGGAAAAGGAAGAGGAAGAGACCTGAACCAGTGTTTCCTCCTTTGAGTTTCCTTCTCCGTGCACACGTGCGTGTTTTGTGTCCTATTTTTGTCTGTGACGTCCTAAGCTGTTCAATGTACTAGCTCTTCCACGAGCCTCGATGATGTATACAAAAAATTACTGACTGTCTGATTCAATAGCCATCACGGACCATTCGCTGGAAACCGCCTGGAAAATCCTCCATCTCTTTTCTGATGACCTCACCATCTGCCGTGACATCCCTCATCCTTCACTTAGGCAGGAAGCAGTCTCTTCCCTCTCTGCAGACCTTGATAGAATCACGAGCTGGTCAAACACTTGGAACATGTCTTTCAATTCTGACAAATCTCACACTCACTATCTCTCTCCGAAAAGACCGTCTGGTGAAATCATCCCATCTACTTTCTTAACAATCCTCTTGAAGAAGTTCAGTCAGTCAAACACTTGGGTCTCACTATCAGTCATGATCTTTCTTGAGAAAATCATGTATCTCAGTTGGCCTCCAAGTGCGGTTGTTGACTGGGCATCCTCTGTCATGCAAAGCCTTTCCTTGGCACACCTAAACATTTATCCACCTACAAAGCCTCCATCCACAGCTTGATGAGTACTGCTCTCCCCTCTTGACCGGCACCCCTGCCTCACACCTTGCTCAGCTTAACGCCATTGAAACCAAGGCCTTTAAGATCATTGGACTCTCCCAGGATGAAGCTGAGTATCTGGGCCTATTACTTTCACACCGTAGACTGGTCAGTGGTCTCTGGTTTCCGTCTCCTTTCTGGTCTTGCAGCTTCTGCCCTTTCTGTGCTCTGCCTCCATCTCAATTCCCCTCCCCCCCACCTCTGAGGATTTCTGCAGGGTGCACATGATCAGTCAGTAAACCACTTCTGGTGTAACTCCCCAAACCCAGAATGACTGCTCACCTCCTCATTCTTTCCTCCTTTTTTGCCTCGCCGCCCACCTGTGCGACCAACTTCGTCATTCTCTTCAATCTCATTCTTCCCTCTAGGAATTCAAGACAGCTGTTGACTAACCATCTCAGATCATCGACCATCCACGAATATTATCTTTTTCACCGCCATCCAGTTCTCCCCAATCCCACCTCTTTCAAAGTCTCCAATTTTTTCTTCCTGAGAGTTTGCAATTATGTCTATCTTGTTCATGCTGCCTATTTATCCTTCCAAATCCCCCTTATTTCTCCAAGTGTCCCTCAACTCAGATGTTGTGTCCACCCTAGCCCCTCTCTTCCAACTGTTAAGTCTTGATCAGTTCTGTGTTCTTGCTCCTACATGAGCCTCCTCCTACATGACTTTATATACAAAAAAACCTCCATCATCAGAGAAAGTACCCTTAAATTCCAGAACCTCTTTGAATGATGGGTTCACACCATTAGTTGTGTCCTTAGGTCATCCATTTGGACAGATAGGAAGAGTAAGAGGGATGTCATGGACAGTGAATGTTGGTCAGGTTAGAAAAGAGCCAGGGAAAAGGAAGAGGGAGAGAAAAGGAAGAGAATGTCAGGGATCAAGAGAAATGAAGAAAGTCAGAGAAGAGAATGATCAAGTGGACAGAGGGAATGGAAGAATGAGCAAGGAGAGGGAAGAAAAGATGAGAAAGAGAAAGAGAAAAAAAGAGAAAGAGAGAAAAGAGAAAGAAGAGGAGAGAGGGAGAGAGGGAGAGAGAAGAGAGGGAGAGAGAGACAGAGAAGAAGAGAGAGACAGAGAGAGGGAGAGAGAGAGAAGAAGAAGAGAGAGCGACGAGAGAGAGAGAGAGAGAAGAAGAGAGAGAGAGAGAGAGAGAGAGACAGAGAGAGAGAGAGAGAGAGAGAGAGAGACAGCCCTGTCGTGGGTGCGAACATGTGCAGCACGTATCAAGGGCATCCTCCGCCCTGCGAGCACAATTAGGGACGGCTCACCTTTTGGGCACGGGTGGCCTTTTCATTTAGCTCGTGCTTGAAGAACGGAAGGTTGGGGGCAGCTCATTGCGGAGCGTTTCAGGCTCGGGAGATGGAGGAGCCTGAGCTCTTGCAGGCAGAGGATGAAGTCAAAGGCAGTGAGTGGGAGCTAGTCTTGCCATATCCAAGCAGAGTGTGGAACGGCTTGTTTTCAGCAAATCGACGGTTTCCTTTTACCGTGACCGTGGAAATTAGGCAAGATCGGCAAGTGGAAAAATAATTTGTGGATGGAAAAAAAAAAGAAGCACCCAAAGCAGGGACACACACACACACACACACACACACACACACACACACAACACACACACACACACACCACACACACACACACCAGAAATGATACAACAGATTGTAAAGACAGTAGAAGCATTCACGCAGTTAAATGTCATCTAATGTATAAATATATTCAACATTTATTTAATTTAATATTTGGTGTCATGACCTTTCAGTTCACCACAGTAAATAAAATAAATACCGACTCATCAATACCTGCAGATTTTCGTTCCACAAGAGAGTAGGAGAGGAGTAAAACATGCGTTTATGACGTGTAAATGATGTCGGATCTCGGTCTGTTTGTCTACTCCTCTGCAGCCTCCTCATTCCTGGTTACGTGATCAGTATCCTGACCACCTGCTCCAGAGGGCTCTCTTGGTGACGGACTGGCGGGGAATTTTTAAATGAAAAATGTTCAGGATACAGAACAAAAGGACAGAGGAGGATGTAGGTTCACGCGTATAAACGTGCGTGCTCATACATGTACATACACACATACACACAAGCCGACAGGCGACGAGGGATCCGCTAGGATCGAAGCGCTAGATACGATGCTTTTCATTCTGACCGATCCACCGACGAAGATTCATTGCCAAGACGTATTGGTTCACATACAATTGTTCCTCTGCCTGGCAAGATTTTTCCTATTGCGTATTTTGCCAACTGGCACTCCTCATAAAAATGACGGTAAATAGACACCCTATTTTTGAAGGACTACCATTTAAAAAATAAAACCTAAATCAAAAATCGGCTCGAGTAAAATTTTCTAAATATCTCGAAGTGTTTAATTCCGAAGTCTCGTTTCTCCACATTCAAAACTGTAGGACAAGTATTGAAAATAGTGAACGCGGTTTTTCGGCCGCTGCACAGCAACCGGCTACGAAACTCAAACGCGCACACTCCCAGCCCATATGGCACCAGTTCGCCAAGTTTCATCGAAATCGGTTTGCTGGTTTGTGCTGTGGAGCCTCGCGTTGCAGACACACACGCACGCACGCACACACACACACACACACACACACACACACACACACACACACACACACACACACACACACACGGAAAACCTGACAATAAGGGATATCTAGCGAATCCAATATTTTTCTCCAGACAAATGTGTTCTGAACCATTATAGTTATTACTTTGGAAAATCGAAGATGTTTCAAATATATTGGTTGGTCACGTGCGTTATTCTGTCTGTCTGTATGTCAATCGCCTGCAGGTCAATTTTAAACCGGTCTTCAGGAAACCACAAAATAGCAGAGTTTATCATCAGGAAGAAGCCTTTTGATTTTGAGGTCAAAAGGTCAACAACTCGGTCGGATTTCTAAAATCATCAATTTTCATCCGATTGACTTGAAATTTGAAGATAATTTGCACATCAGGTCACTGAATTAAACCACTAATTATTTTTGAGGTCAGCATAGGCCAAAAGGTCTTCTGATATTCTGAAGCGATCTTCTGATCCGGATGATTCCTTTCAGTGTGCTGGTTACGATGATGGTGTTTCAACCAGGTGATGAGGATGCTTAAACCAGAACAGAATAAATCTCACTCACATTTAAAACGCAATGTCATGATATAAATGAAGTCCTGGTGATGATTACTTCTTCGTCGTTTCTCCAGCGGCTGGTGACGAAGAAAATCTATTGGCATTGAGCCACTGCCACTTTCGTGGTGTCGAAGATGGCAAACGGAGGAGAAAACTCGTTCGTTGTCGCCATGGCCATTCATTCAGCCAATCAAACTAAATCCTGAGAGTTTGCAGCTTAATAGTCTTGGTGATGTTGAACAAAAGGTCACCACCAAATATTGACATGTTGAGTGACTCGTGAATAGGAATGAGAAAAGGCTTGTAAGGACATGTGTGAGAACTCCGCCATGTCATGACGATGAGCTTCCTTTTAAAGAGGACCTCGCAGCATTCTCCATGTCCATTGGCTCCCTGGAGGGACCCCACCGATTGGCCACGAGTGTTCACGTTTGCTTTATTACAAATATTAGCAAAATGTAGAGCAAATTTAATGTCACAACACTACCTCCCCACCCCCCCCCCTTTCACTGATCAATGATGATGAAGACGTCAGCCCTAATTAAATGCTTGCACAAATCTCTGAAGCCAATGGAATGTCTGCCGGAACGAGTTTTCCTCACGTTTGATGCATATGTCGATGGGGATGAACTCGGTGCTCTTGTGTGTGGGCTCACAGGAAGAGTACAAGTTGATGTAGCTGGAGTATGTTCTGCAAAAGCAGTGGGATGAGTTGTATCAGACTCTTTATACGTGTACGTAGCCTTGAGTCTGTCTAAACTGGCAGTTTCAGACTTTCCATTAAAATCAAGGATGAAGTAATGTCCTTCCTGGTAATGATTTGGAAGGGGCCCTGGTAGGGAGGTTTCAGAGAAGCCCTGAGAGTGTCGTCCAATACAAAAACATGGGTACAAGACAAAAGATCTTTGGACAGATGTGTGGAACTCCACTGAGCTCTGGTGGGGATGTGATGTAACTCACTCATTGTCCTTCACAGTACAGAGACATGGCAGAAGTAAATAGACACCATTATTTTTAAAGAATTATTTGTTTCACATTTGAAGAACATTTGATCCACTTTTAGCTCGCCCGTTCGAAGAACAGAGAGCTATAGCGATACCCCCGGCATGAGCGTGAGCGTCAGCATCAGCGTGAACATGAAAATGTTAAAGTTTTTGGTGCAAGTTATTTCCTTTCTAATGTTTTTCTACCACACTATTTTTTACTGATTACAATATACAAATACATATATTGCTTTTAAATTATTTGGATCAGACTTCACTGCAATGCTTTATAAAAAATATTATTAGACTAGTCTTTTAAAAACGATAAATGTATAACCAGGCGAGCATTGGGTGGCTTTGACACCACTCTGGTTATACTTACACTAGTATTTGGTAGACTTGCCATTTGCAGATTTCAATGCTTTTACTCTTTCAAACATAGAACTAACGAGTTCCGAAATTTTCTCTTGTGGGATAAAATCTCCACAACTCTCACTATGTCTCTCCGAAAGGACCGTTTGAAACCCTCACCCCCCCCCCCCCATCCACTTTCTTCAACAATCCTCTGGAAAGAAGTCCTTCTTTCAAGCTTCTGGGTTCTCACTATCTGCCATGATCTTTTCTGGAAAGCCACATTTTCATCTGCCCCAAAGCAGCGCCGATGGGAATTCAACGTCGTGCAAAGTCCTTCCATCGGCCACTTGAGCTCCCTGACCACATACAAGCTTTCGCCCACAGCTTGATGGAGTACTGCTCCTCCCCTACTGGGCCTGGTGCATCCGTGTGCCTCCCACCTTTCCGCTTCACGCTGGGGAACCAGGCATTTCAGATCATTGGCAGCTCCAGCGATGAGGCTGTCTTTGGCCCTCACTCTCTTCACCGCAGGCAAGTCGGGCGTGGTCTTTCTGTCTGCTTACCGTTCCTCTCCGGCTCCCCCCCCCCCTTTGCTTGTGTCTGCGATTTGTCCTCACCATCATTTCCGCAGGCGCTCCAAGGTCCGCCAAACAACCCCTATTTGTAAAACTCCAAATCACGAACTCACTGCTCACTTTCACTCTTTCATTCCTCTTTTTTTCCCCGCCTGTGGATAAACTCCCACATCTTCTTAAATCCCATTCTCCCTCCAGGCGATCAAACAGCTGTTCACCACCACCTCTTATCATCCCCCCATCCAAATCATCGAACTTTTCTTTACCGCCGTTACATCCACCAAACTCACTCCTTCAATTCCTTGCCTTTCCTTCCTGAAAGTCTTGTAATGTCTATCTTGTATCCCCATGTTCCCCCCCATCCCTTCCCTTCCACAGATCTCCTAATGCTCTCCTGTCCCACTGTTTGTCCTTCCCACTCCCACCCCACTTGTCTCATGCTCCCTTGCTGTGCGTTGTGTGTTAGCTTTGCTTAGCTTTCATACGACCCGATCAAGGTGTACAAAAAAAACCCAGACTTAAACTAAAGAGCATCTAATCCAGCGTTTCACTGATGCTGTTCCTATTCCGAGTAAGACCTCAAAGACCGGAGCTGTGAATCGGTGGCCTTAGCACTACAACTGCACTGGGTGGAAAAAAACCGGAGTAAGGTCTGGAAAGAAACTATCTCACGGTTTTCTTCAAGGAATGCTCTACTTGCTGCAGCACTTGAAGAGTATTGGACGCTTCCAACCGCGTACAAACTGCGAAACAAAAACCGGCCTTTTTACCAAACTCGTTTGTTACTTCTTCAACAAATGATCCCTCGCCTGCTTACACAAGCCTATCAACCCTCCATTATCTCTCACTCCTTTTCAAAGAAAGAATTGTGCAATGCCTTCATCAAAGGTTCCACATGCAGTGGTACTATTGGAGACTACCCGAGGTTTTGATGGCAAGAGATTCTATCTCCAACACCACCCACCCAACCCAACTGGAAAGGGTTTTATTTCCTACTTACCCCAAAATAAGCTGTAAGATATCCAATTGGAAATTAGTTCACTGGGCTTCACCTTGTAATGTTTTACTGAACCGTTTCTCTGCCTCAATGCTAAACCTCTGCCCTTTCTGTGCGTCATGAAACGTTACCTCGTATATAAACCCTCTTTAATCTTCTCCAACAAAATTTTTAATAAACCTAGTTTTCCATCTAATTACAATGTTTTACATGGTCTTACTGGCCCCTCTTCCTTTAGAAAGTAGTTTTGTAAATTTTATATTGGCAAGCTAAGTTTGCAATTACAAGTCCAGGAAGGCAAATGGAGAATGTTGCTATTACGCTCACAATGTATTACTTACTTATAAAGCTTATTGTGAGTGAAAGTTTAAAACTTGATCACTGTTTTATATAATGAACAATAATTTACCACTTTTTGAGGAAAAATGGGCACTCAAAGAGGCCATCTGTAAACTTGTTGACGCTCCTAATGATTTTCCTTTCTCCCTACCATGAATTGTTGACCTTTTTTTTTTTCTTCCTCCTTTATGACTATCATGTTCTGAATTACTGAAATTGTTGAAATACTGACCCTGTACACCCACTTAATATATGTATAATTTCTTTATATAATAAGGCATAAACAGTCAGTCTCTCTCCTCATAACTCCCTCTCCTCTCCTCATATCCTCCTCCCTCTCTCCTCATGTCCGCCCTCTCTCTCTCTCCTCATATCCTTCCTCCCTCTCTTATGTCGCTCTCCCTCCCTCTGTCTCTCTCTCCATATCCTCCCTCCTCTCTCCTTATGTCCTCCATCCCTCCCTCTCTCCTCATGTCCTCCTCCCTCCTCTCTCCTCATATGCTCCCTCCCTCTCTCCTCATGTCTCCCTCTCTCCTCATGTTCCTCCCTCCCTCTCCCCCATGTCTGCCCTCCTCTCTCTCCTCATATGCTCCCTCCCTCCCTCTCTCCTTATATTCCTCCCTCCCTCCCTCTCTTCTTATGTCTCCCTCCTCCTCTTATCCTCCCTCCTCCCGTCTCTCCTCATATCCTCACTCCCTCTTCCCCATATCCTCATATATCTCCTCATATCATATAGCGGGCAACGCGGGTATCTTGTTTGTATATATCTATATTGTGACAATTGTGGGGTAGATGGAAGAATCTAATGGGGAATATAGCATTGTGTTGAGTTGCTTGGTCATGGACATGTAGAGGCATCTTGACTGTGAGTAAGTAGGATATGAGGATAGAGGGAGAGGGAAGAGGGAGGGATATGAGGGTGGGAAGAGGGAGGATATGAGGAGAGAGGGAGGAGGATAGGAAGAGGGATAGGGAGAGAGGGAGGGAGCATATGAGAGAGAGGAGGGAGCATATTATGAGGAAGAGGGAAGAAGCATATGAGGAAGAGAGGGGGGAGCATATGAGGAGAGAGGAGGGAACATATGAGGAGAGAGGAGGAGCATATTATGAGAGAGAGGAGGAGATATGAGGAGAGAGGAGGCAGCATATGAGGAGAGAGGGAGGGAGACTGGCAATCAGGCTGAATGGCAGAGAAGCAAACTGCTCTCTCACTTCAGAACTGGGTCCTCCATCTCTGCCTTCCTTGATATTTATGCTATCTGCAGTTCTTCCACAAAGTTCTGCTTTCCTTGGGCACAGATTTATCCCATTTGTCTGCAGTTATCATACAACATCCTCTTGCCCCTGGTACACTAAATCCTGCGTGTAAGGCAATTGCTTTCAAACAATTTTCCTTTTTTTCTTTCTTCCTGAAAGGCAAATCAGATTGAATGCAACCTCATTTCATCCCACTATTATTAAAAAGGCAATTCTCTGTATGTATGTATGTATGTATGTATGTAATATATGTTTTTGTACATCTGAAGAATCGTAGAAAAAAAACAGGACTAGCCCAATCTCCATCAAATTTTGCATACATCTTGGTAATACCCAGGTCATGGGCACAAATAACCCCCCTTCCACAAATGGATGCACGCAAATGTGTTCAGCCTTGCTGTTTTCGCATCCACTCTGTTTGCAGTCGAGAATTGCCACAGCCAGGGATTGGCAGCGATGAGTCAGTCTGGCGACGAACAACCAATCGCTTATTTTTTCCTGTAACATGTCGCAGGTCATAAGAACTCTGCGTTGCTGCTGCTTTACTGTTGTTGTGTTGGAGTTGTTGAGGGTCGATTTTTGAAATGTGCACCCATTGGTCGAATAGCCATTTCAATGTGCACCCGTCCACATTTGTCGCTTGACTCCACCCACCAGGCACCCAGACAATAATGTTGGCCGCCCGCCATCCTGGGCCTAAGATATCAAGGCCTGTAGGCTTTTGCTGGTTATATACTCCCCAGGTTTGTTGCATCAGATTTCAATTGGCTTTGTTTGGGTCGAGTGTTATTCATGATGAGGGACCCGAAAAAGTAATCAATGTCAAATAATAGAAAGGTTCAACAAGCCCGTCAGAACTCGCAATACTGTCAGAGCACGCGGTATGTCAGATTTCCATTGTTTTTTTTGGGGTCGAGTGTTCATGACGATGAAGGACCCCAGAAAATTTAATCATACGTCGAATAATATTTACGTTTAGTTAAGCCCGTCAGACCTCACGGTGCATGAACAGCATGATAATTACGTTACGTAAATTACCCCCCCCCCCAAAAAAGGCCTTATGTATTTTTGATTGGCCCCATATGAGGGCTAAAACAATTCATGACCGGGCGACGAATCAGCTCGTCTGATATAACATGGAGGACAGAGGTGGACATGTATAAGTGGTGTCGAGTTATATTTCAATAGCGCATAAATGCGCATTTCCCAATCTGCCGTTACCAGTTTGTTGTAGTAAATACAGGTTTTGTTGCAGGTTTGTGACCACAGTGCGGTCATTTCTTGTTCATCGGTGATGAGAACACCGGCACCCGAATTCTAGTTGACTCTTGGAGCTGAGGTCATTGTTTTACCAGTAGTGGTTACGGACAAACGTAAACCATCTGCATTTACTCTCCAAAGCTGTCAACAAATCCACCATTTCCACATACGGTGAACGATCAATACTCTCACATCTTGCCTGAGGCGGTTTAATGATGGATATTTTACATTGCGGACTTACCCATCCCTATCATCGGAGCCCATTTCTTGAAGCATTTTGGATTGTTGGTGATGTGAAAAACCAAAATCTCCTCAACTCGACCACAAATCTTTCTGTCAAAGACATCACTGCGCACGTGCCTTCTGTCAGTCCAATGTTTGTCAAGTCCGACCACGTGGCCAGTTATGATGCCATCCTTCAACAGTACCCAGAAATTAACTCTGCCCACCGAGAGTGAAGCAGCGGTCAAACACTCCATTACTCACCACATTGACACGCATGGCCCTCCAGTTGCAGCTCGACCGTGTCGACAGCTCCGGATCGTTTATGCAATTGCTAAAGCGAGTTTGACCAGATGCTTGAGTTGTGGTATCATCGACCTTCAAGCAGCAACTGGTCCTCACCTTTACACATGGTCCAGAAGAAGATGTCTGGCGATGGGAGGCCCTGCAGTGACTACCGTGCACTGAACTGGAGCACAGTACCAGATTGTTACCCTGTACCACACCTGCAGGACGTTACTTCTTGACTCCGGTGAAAGCAAGTTTCTCCAAAGCTTGACTTGGTGAGAGTGTATCATCAGATTCCGGTTGAGCTTGTGATGTACACAAAGACTACCATTACCACTCCTTTTGGCCTTTTTGAGTTTGTGCGCGTACCCTTTGGTGCGCAATGCAGCACAAACGTTTCAAGGCTTAATTGGTTGAGGTCATCCATGGTTTGCCTTTCGTTATGCCTACATTGATGATTGCTCATAGCCAGCGAGACGACATTGGAGCATGAATAGCATTTGCAGCTTGTATTCACTTGCTTATCACAATATGGCGTCGTCATATATCCTGCCAAATGTCAGTTTGTGGTGCCCTCATCCGACAGTTTTTGAGGCACTTGATCGATAAGCATGGTGTCCATCCACTGGCTGACAAGGTCAAGGTGATCCAGGATTACTACCAAGCTACAGGAGTTTCTGGCATGGTGAATTTCTACAGAAGATACATTCGAAACTGCAGACACCCTTCATACAATAACTGACCACCTCACATGACATGGAAGGAGCAAAAAGACTTCTGGTTTGGTCCAACAAATGTGCTGCTGCTTTACCGCAGTGAAGTCTTCGCTAGCTGAGGCCACAGTACTTGTCCATCGAAGTCAGATGCACCACTGTTTCATGGTGGATGCCGTCAGATGTGGCAGTTTGGTGAGTATTCCAACAGAATATGTGGAGGCGAAGTGGGAGCCCATTTCTTTCTTTTCCAAAAGGTTGCAGCCAGCAGAGTCAAGATACAGCACTTTAGTTGTGAGTTTTTGGCGTTTTCATCGTGCGCTTGAGGGTAGGCAGTTTGTGTTACACTGACCATAAGCCATTAATGCATGCTTTTTAGGCAAAACCTCATCGCTATTTGCCAAGATAGGTTGACACCTTGACTACATTTCTCATTTTCCCACCGATTATTCTGTATGTCATGTGAGTGGAAAGGAGAACACTGGCAGCTGATTCTGTCTCACGGGTCGTATCAACACCCTTGACACAAACAACCTTCATCGATTTCAACAGGCTTAGCCAAGTGCAGCAGGGGGACGAGGAACTTCACATCTCAGAGCCAGCTCCACATCGCTCAAGTTCAGCGAAGTGCCTCTCCCTATTTCTGAAGGCACTATTATTTGCGACCTATCCACTGGCACTTCTCATCCATGTGTTCCTGCAGAGGTCAAATAAGCCACATTTGATGCTTTACACAATCTATCGGTCAATTTTCGACCTCTTACACCAAAAGGTCAACAATTGACCGTATCTTGCTCTTTGCATCCTCACCGAAAGCAGGCGAGAGTTTCGGTAGGAGCTGCTTGCAGCCTATATTGATGTATGCAAGCGTTCGATTTCAGTGAATCGGGCTGCCCTTGGAGGAATTCTTGGTTTTGTCGGGGTGCCCCAAAACTGATCAATCTGATGTCTAAACTATACTCTGGTACTGAGAGTGCTGTGAGATGTGATGATCCATCTATGACATTTCCTGTTGTAACTGGAGTTCATCAAGGGTGTATACTAGCCCCACACTTTCAGCACTTGTATGGACTGGATTCTGGGGGGATGTCAGAGAGGATCAAGCTGTGGTGCATCGTTGGGAATGTCAAGATCTCTGACCTTGATTTCGCAGATGATGCAGTCCATCTTTGCGGAAACTCTGGATATCCTTTTGGGGGCCCTCAAGGTGCTGAATGAGAGTCTGAGCAGCTGGGATTACGGGTTTCCTGGCTCAAAACAAAGATCCAGGCTTTCATTGACATCTTGGATGCTGCTGTCCTGTCTGTCGCCTGTTTGTGGGAGTATGTTGAGATCGTGGAGAGATTCACTTACCTTGGCAGGATATTCACGTTGGTTCTGGGCTGTGAGCCAGAGGTCAACAGACGTCTGGGTCGGGCCTGGGGAGTCATGGATTTCCTGGATCATGGGTGTGGCGCTGCGGGAACCTGTGCGGAGGATGTAGTCCGAGTCTTCAGGTCCTTGGTGCTTCCAGTCTTGCTTTTAGGATGTGAGACTTGGACTCTGACCAGGGATCAGAGATGGAGACTTAATTCCTTTGGAACCAGGTCTCTTCGGAAATCCTTGGCTATCGCTGTCGGACTTTGGGCCAACGAGCGGTTGCTGAGAGAGACTTAAATGAGATTGTTTCCTACATAATCCGTGAGCGTCAGCTTCGGCTGTATGGGCATGTGGCTCATTTTCCTGACGCTGATCCTGCTCACCAGATTCTCTCAGTGAGGGAGCCTCGTAGTGGAGGGGCCAATGGGCTGACCACGTGCCTTGTGGTTGCAACAGGTTGATCAGTATCTCAAGGAATGGGGATGGAAAGTGGACGCAGTGACACGCTTGCTCCGGCGCATTCTCCCATTCCTGACCTAACCTGATAATCTATCTCACCCTGGTATCAGAGCAATGCAGCACCTTGTGACAACATTTTGTCTGGTGTGGAATGAACCGTGATGTAAGAAACTGGTCCACAGCCTGATACGGTGTCAACAAGCAAAAATACATCATCGCACAGTAACACCATTGGGTACCTTTGCATGTCCTAATGCCGTTTTGATCACATGCACATTGATTTAGTCGGTCCTCTTTCACCATGTGTGGTAACACATATCTACTCACTGCTCTAGTCCAATAACGGTGGTGACTTAGTCAAAGCTTTCATTTCCAGATGGGTTGCATTGTTTGGTGCCCCATCTATTATTATTTCCAGATGGGTTTGCAGAGGATGACGGTTTGAGGCCACACTTTCAAAACGCTGACCGAATATTTGGAAGTAAACGCACCAGAACTACTTCTTACCACCCCAACTACAAACTGGCTTGTCGAATGGTTCCATTGACAGCTTAAGTCCTCACTCAGAGCATAAGCAGACCACATCGCTGGATGGGAAACCACCCGTCGTGCTTGGCATTCGTGCCATGGTAAAAGCTGATCTGGGTTGCAGTGCAGCCAAGTTAGCTTTTGGATGAACACTTCGTCTTCTTGGATAGTTTGTTGCTCTGACTAACATTCACACTGATTGGACCCGAGCAATTATGTGGACATACAGAGACATGACAAAAGTAAATAGACACCTTAAATTTATTCATTTCATCTGTTATAAGCAAGTTTTACTCAGTGATTTGTACTAATATTCAACTATTTATTTGCAGAAATGCAGTCCTGGGTCTTGTACGACAATTACTATGCCTCGAACCCAGGGAGCACACGATTTTGCGTTTTTCAAAGAGGACGAATTGTTGGCCAATCGGAAGGTGGAGTCGGCCAGCGCAGATAGCTCAGAACCTTGGCATTCCGCTTTCTACGGTCAATCGGGTGATTGTGCAATTCACCAGCGAAGGCAAAAGAATCCTCAGCTTCCCGTTCTGGTCGACCTGGGCCCTCAGAAAGGTGTCTTCGAGCTGTCATGCGGTCCATTTTAGAAAACTACCCGTTGCAAGGCAGCAGATTTTGCAGAGGAGGTCCAAGTTAGCTCAAGAACTGCCGCGTGGCACCTTCATAAACTGGGCTACTATGGAGAGCAGCTAGGAGAAAACCTCTTCTTAGATCAGCCAACATTCAAAGGAAGAAAGAGTGGGCGGACGCAGATGCGCCACCAGACCCTTGGAGTTTTGGCAAGACTTGTCATTTTTTTAGATGAGTCCCAATTTGCCACAATTTTCTGACAGTGGATTGTATGGGTCTGAAGACTTCCCAGTCAAGAGTTCTCTTTGAACCGATTACTGCCAACTGTCAAACACGGTGATTTTTCAGTGATGTGTGGAAGTAATCTGGAGCGCTGGTCAGTCAGAGCTTGTGGAGTGTGTTGGCAACATCAACTCATGAACATACATATTATCCTGAGGATGGACAAATCCCCGTCTTCTCCACTGGTCATATGGTCAAAAACATACTCCTGTTCATGGAAGATGGAGCTCCATGCCACACCGCAAAAAAGACCAAAGAATGGCAGGCCAGAAATGGTATCAAGTGACTTCCATGGCCAAGTCAGTCTCCTGACATGAACCCCATTGAACACCTCTGGGCCATATTGGATCGAGCTGTGCGGAAAAAAGTCCAGGAAACCAACATCACGGGCAGAATGGCTAAACCTTTTGCGTGAAGCCTGGACAGAA
>CM068954.1:112633268-112644610 GCA_035128595.1 Eptatretus atami | reverse complement strand
TAATTTACGTAACGTAATTATCATGCGTTCATGCACCGTGAGGTCTGACGGGCTTAACTAAACGTAAATATTATTCGACGTATGATTAAATTTTCTGGGGTCCTTCATCGTCATGAACACTCGACCCCCAAAAAAACAATGGAAATCTGACATACCGCGTGCTCTGACGTATTGCGAGTTCTGACGGGCTTGATTGAACCTTTCTATTATTTGACATATGATTACATTTTTCGGGGTCCCTCATCATGAATAACACTCGACCCAAACAAAGCCAATTGAAATCTGATGCAACAAACCTGGGGAGTATATAACCAGCAAAAGCCTACAGGCCTGATATCTTAGGCCCAGGATGGCGGGCGGCCACATTATTTAGTCTGGGTGCCTGGTGGGTGGAGTCAAGCGACAAATGTGGACGGGTGCACATTGACCAATGGCTATTCGACCAATGGGTGCACATTTCAAAAATCGACCCTCAACAACTCCAACAACAACAGTAACAGCAGCAGCAACGCAGAGTTCTTATGGACCTGCGACATGTTACAGGAAAAAATAAGCGATTTGGTTGTTCGTCGCCAGACTGACTCATCGCTGCCAATCCCTGGCTGTGGCAATTCTCGACTGCAAAACAGAGTGGACTGCGAAAACAGCAAGGCTGAACACATTTGCGTGCATCCATTTGTGGAAGGGGGGTTTATTTGTGCCCATGACCTGGGTATTACCAAGATGTATGCAAAATTTGATGGAGATTGGGCTAGTCCTGTTTTTTTCTACGATTCTTCAGATGTACAAAAACATATATACATACATACATACATACATACATACAGAGAATTGCCTTTTTAATAATAGTGGGATGAAATGAGGTTGCATTCAATCTGATTTGCCTTCCAGGAAGAAGAAAAAAAGGAAAATTGTTTGAAAGCAATTGCCTTACCGCAGGATTTAGTGTACCAGGGGCAAGAGGATGTGTATGATAACTGCAGACAAAATGGGATAAATCTGTGCCCAAAGGAAAGCAGAACTTTGTGGAAGAATCTGCAGATAGCATAAATATCAAGGAAGGCAGAGATGGAGGACCAGTTCTGAAGTGAGAGAGCAGTTTGCTTCTCTGCCATTCAGCCTGATTGCCAGTCTCCCTCCCTCTCTCCTCATATGCTGCCTCCCTCTCTCCTCATATGCTTCCTCCCTCTCTCCTCATAATATGCTCCCTCCCTCTCTCCTCATATGTTCCCTCCCTCTCTCCTCATATGCTCCCCCCCTCTCTCCTCATATGCTTCTTCCCTCTCTCCTCATAATATGCTCCCTCCCTCTCTCCTCATATGCTCCCTCCCTCTCTCCTATCCTCTCTCCTATCCTCCCTCCCTCTCTCCTCATATCCTCCCTCCTTCCCACCTCATATCCTCCCTCCTTCCCTCTCTCCTCATATCCTCATATCCTACTTACTCACATCAAGATGCCTCCTACATGTCCATGGACCAAGCAACTCAACACAATGCTATATTCCCCATTAGATTCTTCCATCTACCCCCACAATTGTCACAATATAGATATATACACAAAGATACCCGGCGTTGCCCGGCTATATGATATGAGGAGATATATGAGGATATGGGGAAAGAGGGAGTGAGGATATGAGGAGAGACGGAGGGAGGGAGGATAAGAGGAGAGAGGGAGGACATAAGAAGAGAGGGAGGGAGGGAGGACATAAGGAGAGAGGGAGGGAGGGAGCATATGAGGAGAGAGAGGAGGCAGACATGAGGGGAGAGGGAGGGAGGACATGAGGAGAGAGGGAGGACATGAGGAGAGAGGGAGGGAGCATATGAGGAGAGAGGGAGGGAGGGAGGACATGAGGAGAGAGGGAGGGATGGAGGACATAAGGAGAGAGGGAGGGAGGATATGGAGAGAGAGACAGAGGGAGGGAGAGCGACATAAGAGAGGGAGGAAGGATATGAGGAGAGAGAGAGAGGGCGGACATGAGGAGAGAGGGAGGGAGGATATGAGGAGAGAGAGAGGGAGGTTATGAGGAGAGAGACTGACTGTTTATGCCTTTTATATAAAAGAAATATATAATATATATAAGGGGTGTACAGGGTCAGTATTTCAACAATTTCAGTAATTCAGAACATGATAGTCATAAAGGAGGAAGAAAAAAAAAAAGGTCAACAATTCATGGTAGGGGAGAAAGGAAAATCATTAAGGAGCCGTCAACAAGTTTACAGATGGCATCTTTGAGTGCCCATTTTTCCTCAAAAAGTGGTAAATTATTGTTCATTATATAAAAACAGTGATCAAGTTTTAAACTTTCACTCACAATAGCTTTATAAGTAAGTAATACATTGTGAGCGGTAATAGCAACATTCTCCATTTTTGCCTTCCTGGACTTGTAAATTGCAAACTTAGCTTGGCCAATTATAAAATTTACAAAAACTACTTTCTTAAAGGAAGAGGGGCCAGTAAGACCAATGATAAAAACATTGTAATTAGATGGAAAACTAGGTTTATTAAAAATTTGTTGGAGAAGATTAAAGAGGGTTTATATACGAGGTAACGTTTCAATGGACGCACAGAAAGGGCAGAGGTTAGCATTTGAGGCAGAGAAACGGTTCAGTAAAACATTACAAGGTGAAGCCCAGTGAACTAATTTCCATTGGATATCTTACAGCTTATTTGGGGGTAAGTAGGAAATAAAACCCTTTCCAGTTGGGTTGGGTGGGTGGTGTTGGAGATAGAATCTCTTGCCATCAAAACCTCGGGTACTCCAATAGTACCACTGCATGGGAACCTTTGATGAAGGCATTGCACCAATCTTTCTTTGAAAAGGAGGTGAGAGATAATGGAGGGTTGATAGGCTTGTGTAAGCCAGGCGAGGGATCATTTGTTGAAGAGTACACAACGAGTTTGGGTAAAAAGGCCGGTTTTGGTTTCAGCAGTTGTACCGGGTGAAGGTCCAATACTCTGTCAAGTGCTGCAGCAAGTAGAGCATTCCTTGAAGAAACCGTGAGATAGTTCTTCCAGACCTTACTCCGGTTTTTTCCACCAGTGCAGTTTTGTAGTGCTAGGCCACCGATTCACAGCTCCGGTCTTGAGGTCCTTTACTCGGAATAGGCCAGCATCAGTGAAACGCTGGATTAGTGCTCTTTAGTTTAAGCTGGGTTTTTTTTGTACACCTTGTCGAGGCTCGTATGAAAGCTAACAAAGCTAACACACAACGCACAGCAAGGGGAGCATGAGACAAGTGGGGTGGGAGTGGGAAGGACAAAACAGTGGGGAACAGAGACATTAGGAGATCTGTGGAAGGGAAGGGATGGGCGGGGAACATGGGTGTACAAGATAGACATTACAAGGACTTTCAGGAAGGAAAGCAGGGAATTTGAAGAGGTGAGTTTGGGGTGGATTAACGGCGGTAGAAAAGTTCGAGATTTGGATGGGGGATGATAAGAGGTGGTGGTGAACAGCTGTTTTGATCACCTGGAGGGAAGAATGGGATTTAAAAGAGTGTGGGAGTTTATTCCAAGGCGGGGAAAAAGAGGAATGAAAGAGTGAAGGTGAGCAGTGATTCGTGATTTTGGTAGTTTACCAAAAGGGGGTTGTTGCGGACCTTGAGCGCCTGCGGAAATATGGTGAGGACAAATCGCAGACACAGCAAAGGGGGGGGAGACCGAGAGGAGACGGTAGAAGACAGAAAGACCACCGACTTGCCTGCGGTGAGAGTGAGAGGGGCCAAGAGACAGCCTCATCGCTGGAGATGCCAATGATCTGAAATGCCTGGTTTCCCAGCGTGAAGCCGGGAAAGGTGGGAGCAGGAGCACCAGCCCAGAGGGGAGAGCAGTACTCCATCAAGCTGTGGGCGAAAGCTTTGTATGTGGTCAGGAGCTCAAGTGGGCGAGGAAGGACTTTGCACGACGTTGATTCCCAGTCGGCGACTGGCTTTGGGGCCAGATTGGAAATGTGGCTTTCCCAGAAAAGATCATGGCAGATAGTGAGACCCAGAAGCTTGAAAGAAAGGACTTCTTCCAGAGGATTGTTGAGAAAGTGGATGGGGGGGGGGGGGTGGAGGGTTCCAAACGGTCCTTTCGGAGAGGCATGTGAGAGTGTGAGATTTGTCCGAATTGAAAAACATGTTCCACGTGTTGGACCAGTTTGTGATTTTACCCAGATCTTCAGTGAGCGACGAAGCTGCTGCTTGCTGGTCTGAGGGATGACAGATGGTACGCAGAGGTGGAGTCATCAGCAAAGAGATAAAGAGGATTTTCCAGAGTCGGAGAGATCATTGATGAAAAAGGGTTGCAAAAAAAAGGCTCATCGCGGAACATTTCCATGCTTCAAGTCACCATTTCATGAGAGAAGGAAAACGCTCGCCATTGTTATCACCCTTGGTAGAAGGCAGGTAATGAGAAAATCAATGCTGTCGAAGGTTCATCACAAAGAGTTTTCGGGAATATCCAAGTCTGCCTGCAGTCTGTAGTAGGCAGTGTGTCAGCGGCTTCCATAATAAAGCCTCGTCACCATATCAAAGTTGCGAGACGAAACGGAGCCGGAAGCACATAATTCAGCTACGAATGTCAATGAGACCGTGTCCACCTTTAGTAAGCGGCACGTAAGTCACGGCAGGTTGTAACCAATGCTTCCCATTCCAGAAGAAGTCGATTATGTTTCTCTGAAGCCTGGTTAAGAGGTTGTCAGGAGGTTGTAGGCATATCATCTTATGCCATAGCATGGAGGTAATCAGGTTATTGATTATAAGGGTTCTTCCACGATAGGAGAGTTTACAAAGGAGTCCTTTCCAGCGGGTTAGTTTTTGCGTCACCTGGTCTAGTAGTCCTGCCCAGTTCTGTAGCTCAAAGGTGTGATCGCCCAGAAAAACTCCAAGGTGGTTTAACTCCATTTTGATGCCGGCTCAATCCTCCTGGTAAGGTTATTGGTGGGCAGTCTCCAAGCCCAGCCCAAAGGGCATAAATATTTCCCCAGTTTACCTGGCCAGAACAAGCTTGACAATACGTCTCCAATGCCTGAGCCATTACAGTAACGTCAGCATTGTGATAAAAAAAAACCCCACAAATATTATCTGCGTAAGTAGAGACTAAGTGGTGTAGAGAGGATAGATCCAGTAAAGGCGGAAAGGTGAGTACGTAATTGAAATTAGAAGAGGTTCAATGGCGAGAGAATACAGAAGCCCAGATAAAGGGCAACCCTGTCGCACACCCCATTGTATAGCAATGGGAGAGCATAGCACTTGGTTGACTAGATATGTTTCAGTATAAAAGTTTAATATATGATATAAAAATAGGACCAAAGCCAAAGCCTTCAAAGATTCTAAAAAGATCGGTGTGATCGATACAGTCAAAGGCTTTTCCTAGGTCAATAAAAACTAGGTCAACATTCTTTTTTAAATTATTACAAAACCGAATTGTGTCACGGATAAAATATACGAGTTGTATCAAAAATAGTATGTCCAGGAATACAAAAAGACTGGTGCTCTACTAGTACTACTAAAAGGTTCATAACACTTTTTAAATGACAAGATAAAACTTTGGCTAAAATTTTGTAATCTGTACATAGAACAGAGATGGGACGCCAGTTTTCAATCAATTGAGAGTCACCATTTTTGGAATTAAGGAGGTGACTGCTCTCCGACAGCTCCGTGGTAGTTGCCCATCCATTAAAAACTTTCATTGAAGGCCTGTAATAGGTGAGGTCCAAGAAAGTCCCAGAAGTACAAGAAAAATTCACTTGTCAGCCCATCAAGTCCAGGAGCTTTGTCATGTTCCAGGGTAATGAGGGAAGCAGTAAGTTCGCACAGGGAAAGGGGGGTTTCTAGCTGTTGTTTCCGTTCTTCTGCTGAGGTTGGGAGGGAGGAGACGAGTTCAGATATAGCATCTGGATTTATGTTATGACGTGCAAACAATTGGTTGAAATGATTCCAAGCAGCGTGCCTGATTGGAATGTCCTCACAAAGGAGCTTCCCGTTATGAAGTAGCCACATTATCTGTGGGGACACAGTTTCCTTATGAAGGTTAAAGAAAATTTTTGTTAGGGAATCAAGGTTGTGTATACATTTCATTTTTAACCGTATAAATGCACTCTGCGCTCGCTTTTCAGATATAGAAATCAGCAGAGAAGTTTTTCCATGGATTTGCTGTTCTATTTTAAAATGGGTTATATTATTTGTCCCATGAAGCTATTCCTGCAGTTTTAGGATTTCATCCTCAAGGAGTGTTTTACTTTTTTGCTCAATTTGAGCACTATATGCAAGGTATTGCTGGCAAGAGTCTGTGTGTTTTAGTATTGTCCCACCATTGCTTTAAATTACAGAAATCAAATTTAGAGGCAACTAAGACACACCATACCTCTAGCTAGCGTTATTTGCGTCCGACGAGAGATGATGATTCGTACATAACGGGACTGACACGAAAATCAAGACGGATTACTTGCGGTCCGAATTTTATTTTCTGATCACAATTTTGATCTATATTTTTCTGCCGTTAGACTCTGTCATATTTCCAAGAAATTAAGGGAGATTTGGATAAAAATCATAAGAAACATTATCAACACTGGACTCCTTATTTTCTCGATGCAGTGGACACGAAGCGTTATGTACGAATCCATTATTTCATCAGATGGATAGATGCCAGAAAACCCGAATAGGGAGACAGAACATCATCAAACATAAAAGGGACACCAAAGTTCACATTCTGAGTCACCACACTAAAATAACTGTCACATAAGAAACGTACAGTAAAATAAAAATTTTACCAATCAAACTAACATTTCTAAGGTTAAAAACCCACATTCTGTTGCTTTAATTAACCTTTAATAAAACAGGGAAATGGAGAGTATGATATTGCCGTTTCTACAGGTTCCCCAAGATGTCCACTTTCATTTCTGACCATATGGTTTGTCTAAGTACCTCATAATAGTTTTTTGTGAATTTCCCACAAACATACCACAGCATACCCACTTTGTGAGCCATGCACATATTAAAAACAATATGGCTGCTGAACCACGTGACGAAGACATCTTCAATTCCCCCCCCCCCCCCATACAATTTAGCCCGAGATGACCCTTAAAAAGTTTCATACTGATCGGATAAAGCTTCAATGTATGCAATTATGACATCATAGCATCACATGACATCATCAAAAAAAACTCGTTTCCCATGGGGAGTACTCGACACGTGCCAAGATTAATTTTTTTTCCATGGAGCTTTTTCGAAATACAGTGGTCCAAAGTTTTTTTCATTTTTCCAACATGGCTACCACACCACATGACCTATGATGCCATAACTATCACAAAAACATTCTACATTAGTCACACCTACAGTGAAAATTTTGCGTCAATCGGATAAGCGGTTGCAGAGCAAACAGAGAAAATTAACACGGACGGACAACCCGAAAACATAATGCCTCCGGCGACTTCGTCAATGGAGGCATAAACACAGACATCCAATTTTGAGAAAAGAAGATACCACTAAAAGATGAGAAAAGGCACAAAATAATCACCGAGGTATGTGTGCGGTTTTTCAAAATTTCAAAATGTGCTTTTTTCGAAAAATGGATTTTTCAAAATGTGCGGCGGCCATCTTGGATTTTTCCAATTATGGCCTTCAGGGGAAATATTCAGCTTGGCACGATATCTGAAATCATTCAGTACATATCAAACCAAACATGATTTCTGCCAAATTTGGTGCTTTACTACCCAGTCTACTACAAGTCTACTTTACTACCCAGTCTACCAGTCTACTACCCAGTTTACTACAAAACACACAATTTTTTTTTCACAAATCTTCCCCATTACAACAACAATGGACACAACTAAGAGTGACCAATAATAATCGATGGCAAGAGACAAGTCCAGAATCGTTCACTTAACTTTGGAATCAGATCCCTCAGAGGAGAGTAGGAGAGGTGCCACCCATTTCCTTTTACTGATGATTCTATTTGATACGAATGGGTTGCACTCGTTCTTATCAAATACAATCGTCAGCAAAAGGAATTCACCTCTTTTTTTTTTTAGAAATGGCTTAGACGATCACATATTGAGCCAGGATAAGTACTGGTTGACAACATTTCCTGCCAGTCAGTATTGATCAGTAATTAGGACTCCATGCATTAACTTATCAATACTTTCTCTCGAGTAACTGCAAAAGCCAATAACTCATTACTCTATCAGTGCTAAAGAATAGCCAAGAAGTCGGTTAGGGTTTGAGCGGTGGAAATGAACGCCAAATTGCAATGGAATCTTGGCTCACCGCGACAACTTAGTGATTTTGGGTTGAGGATAACCAAAGGAAGTCAGTAACAGGAGGTGGGCGTTTATTGTCTGTTCTCGTCTCATGGAATACATTAAAGGAAACATTGTGCATTCATTAAAAAAAAACAAAAAAAACGCCCTGTGGAATTAGGCAGAACAGGAAATCAAAGTAAGTGAAGGGATTGCTTGGAGTGCAGGAATAGTTGGGAGTGAGTATAGCAAGTGCAGGGATTGCAGGAATTGCTGGGAGTGTATTGAAATTGACGGTGGTGCAGGAACAGGTATTTCAGAACGATGGATGCAGGAATTGCTTCGAGTGTTGACGAGGGGAAACAGAAGCAGCCAGAATAACCATAAGAAAGTGTTTGATCCATGCATTATATATAGGATAAACAAGCAGAGAAGGCCCATGTATAAAGCAACCGAAGTTCCATCTCATTTTACAAAATCATTCCTTTATAGAAAGTCATAGTTCTGTATGCCAAGGTAAATATGGACCGTTATTTACCTGTTTTGATGTGTATTCATTCCTTGTCCTTTCCAGTGACGCTCAGAACTCTCTGGAGGAAAGCTCCCTCCCACGATTGGACCTTCAAACCAATAACGGCATGCCATACTAAAAGATGGAATAAGAGAGAAGTTTGAGATGTATAATCCCATACGATCAACAATCTTCTGAGTTATTGGCAAACACAGTATACCGCGAACAGGGTTCAGGAAATTAAAAGCACCACAAGAAAAACAAAAAGTACAGCTTCCTTTAGAGGATTCAAACCTGAAAAGTCAAACAGACTCCTCTCCCAGGCCACACTCAGGAGATGCATGCGCAAAAGTACAGCACAGAGTGTAAGCGAGAAAAAAAAAATAAAGAAAAGTTGAAAAAGATTCACAGAGAGCTCATTGAAATGACATTGTGGGAGAGAATTTCATTAAAAAGAGCTTAGCCAGGGAGAACTGCCAAGAATACCCAGTTGATTCCACCACGTGGAGGTTCGGAGCAGACGGAGGGGAGTGAACGCACATCTGGCAAAGGACGTTTTCTCTGCAGGTATAGCGTGGCACACGCAGGGGGTTGGGAGGGGGGGGTGGACATCACACCTCACAACTCACTTTTCATTTAATTACTATTGACTGGGGGAATTTGAACACACCTACGGAGCCCATATTGCGAACCTCGGACGGTAAAAGGACATGTTACTCGACTCGTTCCAAGGCTGTGTTTGCGTGTACCACCCAGGGCATCCTCAATATTTGCCACCTGCAAGGAGGTGGCTGGAGTGTTAGTGGTGTTTTGAAAATTAAACTCGTTTTTAACTCTTCCTTTAATTCTCCAGAGCAAATCCCCTTTATAAAGAGCAAAGGCCAACGAGGTTTGAGTGTTTGCAGAGCAATCACTGTTACATTCAGATGGAGCATCGGAGTCAGATGTATACAACGAAGCAGAAGGCGAAAACACGAATTCAGCGACAGGAATCGTGGGGTCGTTAAGAATTCTACCTGAATACTCTCAGGCAAGGGAGGGATTCCCCAAACATGACAATTTCTATTGACACAAGCTTGCACTAGGCCATGATGATCTGTTCAAATACATTAAGTGCACAAATACACTCTTGATAGGCACTTAATCAAACAAGATAAAGGAGAACTCATGGAAGCACACACATGTTGTCACACTTGACGATATCTAGAGAGAAGTTTAAGATCAGCAAATGCATCTTCCATTGCAGGTTCGAGTTCAGCCTCACCCTGATGCCAAATAAGAAAAGAACCAATCCAGCTGCAATTGATGCAAACAAGAAGTGAGACCAACAGCGAAGTGCAAATCGAACACACTCCGGGCAGCAAAGTTTTCAGCAACACATGTTCCCAGGCATTAATGGAGGGAATGCTAGAAGATCGTAATTGCCTCGGCTCGCACTTCCACGTTATGCCTCAGCTTGTCTGCCGTGTTCATTTGCAGCTGACCATATGAAGACTTAGACGTGCACAGATTAATTACTGACAAATTGAATCCGACATGAAGAGTTTGAAATCAACGTGATAGATTTTGCTGCTTAAACGCATTCGTTGTCGGAGAAAGCTTTCCTGAGAAAAGTTTGTGCAAAGAGTGCTTTTGGGTTTCTGAAAACAACTTCCAACAACCTGCCAGACCAGTGGGCAAAAGATGCTTCTAATTCAACATCGTTCCTCTAAATACCTTATTTCCTCCTACAACATAAAAATGCATTACCTTCTGAAATGGGGTAACCAGGCAGTCGTGCCATGGCGGAAGAGCTAAAAAAGTTTCACGATCTTGGCAATCCCTCATACAGTACAAGAGTATGGCAGTCAACTGCTCCTTAAGCAGATGGGCTTTAAGGTGACTCAGGAGCCCTATTCTTGGTCTGATGGTGATAATGTATCGAGTCGATTACATTCACTGTTGATGCAGATGGGATCTAAGTTGACTGAGGAGCTGAATCTTACCAACAAACTGTGCACAGGTTGTGATGTTCCTGACTGGGTAGTAAGGCAATACTTTCTCTTGGCTTAATTGTGGAAATCATCTCATTCAAAATCACACACCCATCCCCTCCAACCACCCCCAAGTTTGCATGCAGCCCTCAAAGTAATACTTTGATGCCTGTCCTCCAAGTTGAAAGATTGCGCACGTCATTTTTTTCTTGTTTTTTTTTTTTGGTTTAGTATATCCTTCTATATATTCACTATCGTCACTTCTCTTCCAAATACTATTGGATGAAGGAGTATGCTTTTTTGATTCTCAAGTCAAGCATTTGAAGCTTGTCAGCTGCAATTGAGCTCTTGATAATAATTATTGTCTGATGCCCTGTCCAATGGTCATCAGTTGGCTTTGAAAAGTTCCCCATTATTTTATTTGGTCTTCCAACCAAATGCATAGAATATGGGACTTGAAATAAGGTGATTCCTACCCCCTCCCACCACAATGCATTGGCACGCATGTGCAGAAACCCTCAGTAACAATGGTGATCGGGGCATAATCTATCTTGATACATGTCAATGTGAGTGTGTATGTATATGTGTATGTTATGTGTGTGGTATGTATGTGTGTGTGTCGTTGATTGGTATCTACA
>CM068954.1:112619321-112631516 GCA_035128595.1 Eptatretus atami | reverse complement strand
TTGGACTCGTGGCATACATACAGTGACTGTCTCTCGTTCCAGTGATTTTTTCTTGGCCATATCACTGATACATCCTATACGTGGTAGACCAATCATGTTCCTTCCCAGCAAGACTGGCTCCCGCCCAACCCCTGACTACATCATGGGGGTCCCGCCCAAACCCCTGACTAACATCATCGGGGCCTCCGCCAAACCCCTGATACTAACATCTATGGGGCTCTCTCCGGCCCCAACCTGATAAAATCACGGGTGAGGGATCGCCGCCAACCACTGAACTAAACATCCTGGGGCTCCCCCAAACACCCCTGAACTAACAATCATGGGTGCTCCTGCCAAACCCCCCTGAAACTAAATCTGGGGCTTTCCCCACTGCCGCCCAACCCTGACTAGACACACGGGGGCTCCCGGCCCCGGCCAACCCAACGCTGACTAACATCAAATGAGGGCTCCCCGACCCAACCCCCGAACTTCTGACCATCACGGGGCATCCCGCGCCACAACCCTGACCTAACACATGGGCTCCCGCCCAAACACCCCCACTGACTAATCACGGAGGCCTCCCGCCAAAACCTGACTAACATCAACGGGGGCTCCCCGCGGAAAACCCCTGACTACATCATGCGGCTTCCCACCCAACCCTGAACTAACATCATTGGGCTCCCGCCCAACCCCTTTGGGGGGAAACTACATCACTGGGGTCCCGCCCAAACCCCGACTGACATTAATGGTGTTCCCACCCCAACCCTGATACATCATGGGGGCTCTCCCCGCCCAACCCCTGCAAACATCATCTGCGGCTCCCGCCCAACCCTGGCAACCATAATGGTTCTCACCACCCCAACCCCGACTACATTGCATGGGGTCCTCTCACCCAACCTGGACTGACATCATGGGTCTCCCGCCACCCGACTGACATGACGAATCATGGGTCTCTCACCCAATCCCCTGACTACATCAATGGGGTCTTCCCGCCCCACCCCCCCGGCCAACCCGCTGACTACATCATGCGGCTCCCGCCCAACCCCTGATCTACAATCATGAGGTTCCCGCCCAACCTACTACATCATTTGGTTCTCCGCCGCCCAACCCCTGATGACATCATGGGTCTCCGCCCAACCCCTTCCTGACATCATGCGGGGTCTCACCGCCCAACCCCTGACTACATTACATCTGACCTCATCAGCCCAACCCCTGACTCTGACATCCATGGTCTCCCCGCCCAAACCCCGACTGACATCCTCGACCAATCACAACCTGACTACCATATCTGACCTCATCAGCCAAACCCACTGACTGACATATATCTGACCTCATCACGCCAAACCCCGAAGCTACACCATCGACCTCATCGACCCCTCCAGTAGACCACCATTTCACCTTTGCATACCATAGTGGATCCCATCGAGAACAGCATGCCACATTAAACCAATCAGATCAGTATTATTCCAACTATGTATCTCATTCCAATACGCTGTTATCGCAACGCAATTCCTCCCCCCCCCCCCTCCCCACGAACAACATTGTGATCGTTGTTGTTCTAACAGTTGTATATTATTTATTATTACAGATTATAATTATATTATCTACAAGTACATTAATACACCTAGTGCGGCCGTTACGTGCGGCGGCGACCTGTACGTGGTGTGCTACCGTGAAAAAACCAATGTGACCGTCCTATCTAGATTCCATAGCACGTCCTTCATTGCTGATAAAATGCATAACTGGAACCACTTGTACCATTAATATGCAAACCTTGAAAAGGCACATCCATCAGGGCCCCAGCGAGATCCTGGCAAGTTTTCAATATGGATCAGGACAGGGCTTGTCGGAGAAACAGCCGCGTCGCAGACCACCACACAGATACACACCCACGACGACACACACATACAGACACTACACATACAATAGACACATCACAAATGCTGGACTTATAGAGCAGATGAACGGTCCGCTAGTTGGTTCCATCAAGCACGGACACATATCGGCAATAGTGATTGTTATTTCTGTGATTCAAACGCTGATGTTTCAACTCTCTGAATGAATCTTCATCACAAAGCAAGATCCTTCAAAATAGTCTTCGACAACTTATATTATTAATTATTATAATATAGGAAGAATAGATTCTTTGACAAGAAAAACAAAAAACTATTTTTAACAAAGGAATATTTACATTGTTCTAAATGAATCATTATGTGGGAAATTATATGACCAGCACTGGGGATCGAACACAGTCTTCAGTAAACCCTCCAAGTGCTCTGCCGTCTCCCATTCTCACACATCATATATAAACTGTTCGTTCACACTTCCATTGTTCTCATTCATCCACAGCACAATTGCAACAAGACTCTATATGAATGTAGTTTGCTCTACTCACAGAAATATCCCTTAACATCTTGACAGAAGAAGTCGATTTCTTAAGACGCCAAGGAACGAAAAAAATTAAACAATAATTCAATTTATATGTTGATGAAACACGGATTGTCCAAACACCGCATGTGCTCACCCCAGCGTCATCGACCATCTCATGCTTTAATTTCTCGCATAAAAAAAAAATTCTGCCTCCAAACTGTGCCCGTCTGCGTCAATGCCGCGTCAAATTTCGAACTCATAATCACAGTGCTCTTAATATGATCGTCACTTACACCTTACCCGCGAATCTATTACCCACCCATAATGGACGTCACAAAGGGCGTGACATCACAGATAAGCTATGGAAGCTCTATCATCTACGCCACACCGCAGCATCTCTCGTTTCGTGAAAACATTTTTCAACATGTGACACACGCGCCGTCATCGTCGTTTTCTCTCCTCTTATAATCCTCCCGCTATTATCCTGACACATGCTCGCACTTCCAAACAGGAAGTTCAAAATTCTCATTTTATTCCCACGTTATGCTCATCATCCTTAGCCGTGAGTCTGTTCATGAATTAGTGACCTGTACATGACACGTACCTTGCCGCGCAGTTTTATTTCAGCTTGACAAACGTTCAACATTTAACAATGATTAACTAAATTAGACAATGATTCGAGCAAGAGCCGGATTAGTTTCACATCCCAGACATTCGAGTAGTGGAACCCCTCCCGCCCCCACCTTCACCCCCATCTGTTTGTGTCCTGCGTGTCGGCACATAATTAACTACAAAGGCACTCGGTGGAGCGCAAACCTCCTCCGGCGACAATGTCTATCGAAAACACATTCAGGCCCAAGAATCACATCTTTTAACCTCATACCGAATGGTTGAAGAAGATTTAAAAATTAAATAAAAATCGTGTACCCATATTCCGGACTTCCTTCACCAAAAATTAATCAATTCTTCCTGTCACACACCCAACGTGCCCAAGTTTGGTCCGAATCCGTACCAAACCCTTTTGAATATTCTGGCACAGCAGACGAAGAAACACACAGACAGGTGTGAAACACATCACACTCCTCACAAATCGTTGGCAGAGTAATAAGAACATTCATTGGAAACGTCACTTTTGTAAACTCTCGCCAGTATACCGGTAGAGGCTTCCAAGAACGTCCCGCTTTGATCGGACACTCTGAGGAGAGGAGGAGATCGAGGATGTGGAACCAGATTCGTACATCCGCATGTGTATACTCTGTACAGTTCTCCGGCTATTGGGCACAATCCGGACAGCGCCACCACTCGCACGCAGTAGTACTCGAAGCCTAATCATTCCCAGCAACTGTTGTACTCATTTCCAACCTCAGAAGGACGACAGCTAATCACCCCACCTCGTATTAATTCAATGTCAAAAATCAGTATTTGAACTCACGGACCTTAGATCCAGCAATCTCCAACACCCTATTCCATTCAGCCAACACCAAGCATTGCCCTGACCAATGACTGTTTTTCATTATCATTCAATGAATTTATAGAATTGGGATTAAAATTAATTAAATTAATCATAATGTTTCGTCCTCCATTTTTTATCAAGAAAGGAATCCCAAACAAAGAAAACAACAAACATGGATCATCAGGGCGACCTGGATGGGATTTGCATTTCAGCTGCCGACTCCTCGAAACCTCAAACAATCCAGGGAACAGCCACTGAACCTACATTCAAAAAAAAAATAATAAAACTAAATAAATTCAAAACAGCACGCAATCAAAGAATAATTAAATAATCCTGCTTGCCAATATGCGTACCGATCAATCTGAAATTGGTTAAAACATTTATTCACCATCACCGCTGTAATCATTAACTTGTGAAGTTTCAGGTCGATTGATAAGCGGTTCCAGAAAACATTATTTAATATGTTCTTCAAATCCGAATATGCTTGCCGAACTCATGTGACCTATCAATATCATTCCTAACAAACTGACAACGACGGCTGGGAACATTTGTTGAAGTTTCCCTCGATCTTCCACCTTCTGATGAGAGAAGCATTTACAGGTTTTCATCAGGGAACCTGTATGCGTTGCAGGGCAACGCCGGTACTTTCCACCCACTCCTTCCCCACTTCCTCCACCCCACCCTTTGCTTAAAATAATGATGCTCTTATGATTTATCCTCATGCCATGTCCATAGAATCTGGGAATTGTTTCAGTTAACCAAGCTTCTGTGAGACGACTTTGCCAAGGTGACCTTAGCACTCAAGCAACACTCCTGAAAACCGTTATAAGGAAACCGGCGCTTGGTAAGCCTAGCTATAGCTGCTTGTGTAACAACACACCACTGACATCTTCAAATACAACAACACACACAAGATCATCCAAGATCTTTAGAAGGCCTTGGATTTCCACGGCTGTCAAAGGAAGCAAGATGTGACGCAACGGTCCAGCCCAGAGAGAGACAGCATCTCATAATATATTAGTGGGATACTTTGGAGGTTGATAGGTCTCCGGGGTTTGCCCAAAGAAGACCTTGTATATGATTGAAGGAAAAGCTAAACGACAGCTTTGGAGACAACTTTGAAATGTATTGGCCAAGAAAATCATGGCTGATTGATAATGAGAGTTGAATGCAGAAAACTCCTTCAGATGGTTTGGAAGTAGATCAATCACTGTGGGAGGCGTTCAGATTTGTACAGCGTCCCTTTTGGTAGAGATAATAAGTGGAGACTTGTCAGATTGAAGGACGACTTGTTACTCATGCTGTGATTTTTACAAGGCCTGTGAAGACGGAAGAGCTCAGTCCTGCCTGTCTGAAGATCAGGATGTCTGGCTAAGATGAGTTCGTTCCGGCAATAGATAAAGAGGATTTTCCTAGAAAGTCAGAGAGCATCATTTATGAAGATCAGGAATCTGATTGCCCAGAGCATCCTTGTCCACTCTGAGCTGAAAAGAGGAATGAAAGGTATTCTTCGCCGAGAGCACACCGTTAGCGACGAGAGTAGAGTAAGTCAAAAGCCATCGTGTGTAGTGCCTTGATGTTCACAGCAGAGATTTGGAGAGTAAGGGCAGGATTCCAGACTGCACAAAAGCATAATATGCCAGAGAGAAAGCCTCTGATCTCACGTCTGACATTAGGCCTCCATCATGATGTGAAAGTAGAAGCACATGTCCAAGCGTGCGAGTGACCTGGTCTGAATCCAAATGTGATCTGAGATGAAGGTGGGAAAAAGTTAAGGATTTTACATAATGAAGCTGCTGATGGATTGCATATACCTTTGCTGATGATTGGGAGTAAGCTGATTATGCTGTTGCAGTTTAAATGGATCAGTTTTTCCTTCTTTTTTAATCGTAAGCTTGAAAGATAACTGATTTTCAAGCAGATGGAAAAATGCTCGAGCAAACTGACAAGGTGAAATGCAGATAGGATGTGCAAGAGCAGTGAGCATGTATTAGGACTCGCTGAGCTATGCCGCTTCCGGTTCCCAGAGCAGAGTCAAGACAAGTTGAAAGAACTTTCCACCTTTCACTGTTGTAAAAGACACATAATCTGCGAATTGGTATGACTGTCAGGTGGTTCGAGAGTGAGTGTGGGGACAAGATTGAAGAAAACACTCATTGAGCGCTTGTCTTCTCACGAGGTATTCATATGCTCTTGAAATCTCTTAGAGATCTCAATGTCTTAGAATTATTTGAAATATCATCAATATCATTTGATATAAATTTATGGCGGATTATGATTGGTGTTTTCACGTTCGTGTGTTATCCGACGACGCACGCCACGTCAGGCCGCACTTCAGCACGGCGCCGTGGCTCGCGACGCACGTCAATGACATGATTGAAAAAAAAAGATTTTTTTGTCTGTGTTTTGCAGAAACATAGATGTTTGTTTGTTGGGGTCGAAAGAGAAGCTGATCCATAGTCAAATCTCTCAGAATCATTGAGTCGCAAGTGGGAACTTTGGCCCAGCCGAGAGTTCCGGAAGAGGGGCTGTTATGTATGGAAGAGAGGGTGAGATCCACTCGCTGGAATTGACATGAGAATGAGATTCACAGGTTCTCCAAATCACCATTTGTCGATTCCAACAATGTTCGTGTGTTCGTGTCTATTAAAGATGCAAGAATATTCCCAGGAGATCTCAAGACATTTCGGCACTTTCTTCCCTTGAGTATTACATCATTTACATTTAGACGTGTCTGTGTGTTGTGTACGTGTAATGTTTGTGTGATTGTGTAGATATATTATGCACGACTCACACTAAAGCTGCCTAGCCCTTGAGTTTGAATCCCGACATAGCCTATATAAAATGTCTTCTCTGTCTCTTCGTATTGGTAATTAATCAATGTCGCGTTGCCGTCCTTCGAGCATTATGACGTAAGTGGGCATCCCAGTCTCCGGAATTAGTTGGACTTTAAATATCCACGCTGTCCTTTCAGAAAAGAGCGGGAACTATCGCCGGGCACCCTGAACAACATTAACAAATCCTAACCGACTATACCTAATGATGAACATTATGAAATCAATGTCGTTCGGTCCGTTGCTCGAGTAGGTAAGAACATTTATCAGATCGTCAGATTAAGTGCAAGCTGCATGGCACCACCACGAAGACCGTCGAAGCGAGTATATAATCTGGCTCAGAAATTTGTCAGGAATACGATGGAGACATGTTCGTACCAGCGAGTTCACCATGGAGGACTTGCGGCACCGGGACTATCCATGGACAACACAGCTGTTCCCTCAAGGACTTCGTCCATTTATTGATAGAAACTACTGTAGTCAGAGTAATTTTTCAGGACGGAATCTTTGTTTCCAACGGGAATCCTGACTGGAGCCGAAGTGATCCCGGAGGCAGTGCTTACGAGGCCTCTGGTATGCTTTGTACATGTTTGACTGCGTGAGACCTGGGGATAACTCTGATACTATCTGTCCGCTGTTCTCCGATCATTCTTTGTTCTAGTTCTTTTCTCACTTCTTTCTGATTTTATTTTCATTTACAATTCTCTATGTCATTTTAATCTTCTTTTTCTTCCTCTTCACTCTTTTACTCTGTCCTGTGTTCGTTATCGATCTCTCTAAGCGAGAAGGAATCTATCAGAACATTTAGTGTAAGGCTCACTGGCGCGCCTGCATGTATTGAGGGTTGTGAGGAGCGGCTGACAGAAATGCTTCCAATTCTCCTGATTGCTCCATCTTTACCTTTACTCTTCTGGTCTCTCCATTCACTATATGCAAGCGTGGGCGGATCCACAAATGTACTTGCCTGGCTGCCTAAAGCAACAGAGTAACATTTTGTCCAAATCATCTTTTTGATACCAACATTTTTGTTGTCCGTGTCTTTCATACAGACGTTGCAAGAGATAATTCCCAAGATATCTTAAAAAGAATCTGGAAACCTTCCGCCCATGAGGTATATCATCATGCAATATACCGCAGGAGAAGGCGTACTGTTAGGCATGTGATGGATGCTGTGTAGTGTTGTTGTACATGTATTATGCATATTGTTAATTATCGTAGAGGGAGGGGGGTCACAGCTAGAATGTAATGAAGAATTTGTTTGTCTGGTGCCGAGTAGTGTAGATTATAACTTTATCAGTATCTGTCAAGATAAGTTGTACGTATATGCATTTGCTCCAGGGAATGGTGCTTTGTAATCTACAGGATAGATACGGAAAGAGTATTGTTTAAACAATTCTGGACATGATAAGATGAAGACTTGTAGGCACCTGCACTCACGACAACATCTGAGCTACTTTAACCAAAGCACTTATATCATTAGTAATAAGATACTCGTTGTGATCAGATATGTTGATCCGAGCTTAGCTCGCAAGGCTTAAACCTCGCAGAGCCCGAACAATTCTTGGGGGACATCTAGTGTTATTGTGAAGTGTGCGATCCAAGCCTGTTGAATAACTTCTCCAAATTACCTATGGTTGTAAGTATTATACTAAAAGGACAAATGTAGCCAATAAACTCAATTGAAATTTAAACTTGAGATAGTAAATTTTTTCTTCTTTCAGCGTCGGATCTTCTCATCTTCATTCTTGAGGATCTTGTGTCTTGCGTCAATTTCTGATTTCTGCAATCGTTTATATTCGTCCAAAAATCACTGCTATTAACACCTCAATCAGCAATGCCTTCTTCTCTTTATTTTTTTGTACCTAAGTATGATATCTGGTCGCAATGCTTTGTTTTCGATGTCCACACTCGATTGGATCATTCGGTCATACGTGAGCAGTAAGTCCATGTTTTCAGTGATTACTTTTGCTTCATGTTCCCACAAATTTTCTGGAAATGGGATGTTAAAGTTTTTGTAGATGTGCCAGTGGATTACTTGACAAACTCTGTTGTGTTGTTGTGTCTACAGCTGTTCTGACATGAATTTGTTTTTGTGTGTGTTCGGTCATTAAGCATAACATAACATTATCTTTGCTAACCCCACCTTCACCCTCGCTTCTTCTATTTATTTCACTCTGTCTCTCTGTCCCATTCTCGACCCCTCCCTTCACGTGTTTAAACGTTGGTGAGCAGAGCTCTCTCCAACTCCCCCCCTATCTCCTCTGCCCTCTCTTCCTCTCTCTCCAAACTCTCTCCCCACCCCCCCCCTTTAAAACACCCGTCAGTGAAGCGACGGGTTGTATTTGTAATTATTAAATAAAATTGTAAGTAAAGAAGTCTTTGTTTTGTTCTTATATTATGTCACATTTAATAAACTGTAAAATATTACAGTGCACTAAACATCAGGGATGGGGGCATTCAGTCAGAGATTAGCTCGTTAGTGGGGGGGGGGGGGGGGGTTAAGAACTACTCGTCTAGAGAAACATTGGTTATGTTGCAAGCTCATGGGCAGGATACCGGATGGAGGATTTGTGGTTTGGGGCTTTCTGCCTTACAGGTAACGTTCCTGGTTCTGCAATGACTGCTACAGGGTACTGGTGAGTCACTTTTCACATGCTTTCACCCAGAACTAGAGGCCTGAACCCAGGTGTAATGTCCTGTCAGCATGCCTCATCATCTCGCGCATAATCTTGGGTCCCCTTCGCTGCAACTTCTCAACTGGAGCCGCATCAAACACCGTATTCCAGGAGGCCCTTCCAAGGCCACTAGTTTGCCCTGTTGGTGCCATCTGGAATGCTACTTGTTTGTCGGCAAAGTTCCCTGAGGCCCCTCACCCACTTTTTATTTTACTGTGGGCCCAATCATCTTTCTTTGCTTTTCCACACAGGGGGCCCACCTTGGTTTTTCGGCTTGACCCTCCACATGTGCTGTTAAAAAAAAATGCCTCGAGGTATTCACACTCACCTCTGAGCTGTCGAGTTAGGTTCAAATGTCAGCTCAGCTATAAACGGTCACATTGGTGTTTCACAGGCAGGACGAGGTATCAATGTTGTGTGCTGTTCCTCGGATGGACGTGAAACTGGGCTGGTCTTCCAGCATTAATTGATGGATGTTAAAGATCGTATGACATCATTTGCAAAGAGTAAGCGAGCTATAACTAGCTGGCACCCTGACCAACTTCCAGATTCTTGCTCTAACCTGAGTTGCATGTCAAGCTGGGTCAGCCAGTTGGTGAAAGATTTTCAAGGCAAAAACTGTCCCCGGCCAATCCCATGAGGTGAGAATAATTGTGGCCATTAAATACTCATCTTTTGGGGACACTATATGGTCACTTGTTCACACAGACCCAAAACATGACCTGATAAATCAGTGGTGGCAATCACTAGTTGTGGGCAGCCACCCACCTTATTGTTTAGAGAAATTCAACGAATGTCACTAGAAGTTGGCAAAGACTTGATGGTACTAAAATAATTAACCCACCTTACATTAAGTCATAGTCCTGCACATTAGGGCAGGAATTTGGAATCTGGCCAGCGTGTCGGCACACAATTATATCCACTTCCAAAAGATGCCACTAGGTCTCTGAAGTCCACCACGGAATGCTCCAACATCCACCGGATACCAGGGATGATGATGGATTCCCAGGTTGAGGTTACTCCAAAGGAAAGTACACACATTGATGCAACATCCTGCCTGCAAGGCCCCAGGATGAATGCTTATAAGGAGAATGCAAAACACTTGTCTTCATTAAAGCTGGTGTCAGTTTGCATTGGCAGACAGGGACTTCCATGGATGGAATCAAGAGAACGATTCCTAAACAACCAGAAAACGAGAAGAAAAAAAAACCAAAAAGACAACTTTTGGTTGAACTGGGAATGAAACCCAGATTACACAGCTCTACCTCTAAGCTATCCTGTCAACCCATTATAATCTCTTATTCCAGGACGAACTCCCTGTAATGTGATGATGAACACATCGTCAAAATATTTCACATCAGGTCAAGATTCAAGGCAACACCTCACATTTAGGCACAGTGATTTTAGCCACCAGGATTAATCTGCCATTTACCACTTTCCAAAATCTGGGGTTGGCGTCACCACAACTCACTCGATTGGGCTTATACAGCTGTCTCTTGTTCATAGGGCGAAAGACATGACAACAGCACCATATGTTACATTTTTATTTGTTCCAAGAACGTTAATTAAGAGAATGATGAGAGAGAGCAAGCAGCATGGAGGCAAAAGAGCAATAACGAGACGTTGCTCGTTAGTGCTAAGGGGCCATTTATATGCTGTGTGAAAGATGACAAACACAAAAGCTAAAGGAATACATTTTGCTTCCAAATATATAAAAATACAAAAACAAAAGGATGTGGGTTCAGTTAAGTTGACATGTTGAGTTGTTGCAAAGTTTGAAAGAGAAACACTTGTTCATCATCACACCATTTGAAAGCCTTTATCCCTGAGCAGGGGTCAGCTTTTTGTGGGCTCCAATCATGGTTACCCTCCCTTTCTTGTAGCAATGTTTTTATGGCCGAGATGCCCTTCCTGCGCCAACCTTTAGTCGCCTTCGACCCTGCAGTATAATTACCAGTATACTGGTGCTCATTTCGCCACCTTCGGAAGGATACAGGCTGAGTACAAACCCCCCTGATGCTAACTCAGCAGCCAGCGGGGCTCGAACTCAGGACCCCAAGAATCCCAAGCCACCGCCTTAACCACTAAGCCACACCAGGCTCAAAGAGAAACACTTGTTAAAGTAACGATTTACTGTGATAAATCGGACTGTGTCACACGGATAAAATGACGAGGCAATCTAATGCTGTAAAAGGAGAATCGTCCGTCCGTCCGTGTATCGGTCACACTTCGTTCTAAAGGGTTGTCGCCATAGGTGAACGAGCCAAAAATTTTAGGGGGCTACAGATTTGTCCAAATGATGGCTACGAATGTACACTTCAAGCCATTGTGCGTATTTTTGGCACGCGTTTGCTGGTAGTCCAAATCCATTTCTTTCTTTCAGATTTCACGAGTTAGTGATCGGGTCGATTTCGCGATTTCATGGGGAACATTTTTGTTTTTTTTATTGTAACCTCAACACACGTGGTGATGAACGATGTGAAACAAAGGAAAATGAACAAGGAGAGGCACATTCAAAGTACACCACCCCATGTGAAATAAAATAAATAAATTACAAATCCTCCAACGCAAGACATTGCCGGGGCACCTTTGGCATCCGGTGATGCCACCGTGCAGCATGTGGAGATGGAATTGGGAGGGAGCGGTGGACAATATACATACAAGAGGTGCATTAAGACATTTACATCAACAGGGAACAAAACATGGTGTAAACTAAAGCGACCACTCCACTGGATTGGAGTGCAAACTTCCGGCAGAGATTCAGGTCAAACACAGACCACACCACCGTCTCCATCCCCCGCCACCACCATCATCCCCATCACCCATTTCCACCCCCACCTCCATCACCATACCCCACCACCATCCCCATCCCCCACCTCAGGGC
>CM068954.1:112605785-112617629 GCA_035128595.1 Eptatretus atami | reverse complement strand
CGTATCGTTGCAGGTTCGAGTCCCGCCGGCCAGACGTCCGAGAACCGCCACAAGCGTAAAAGGTCCAAGCCAGATCCTTACATCCAGCTCACCTTTCCCTCTTGAGCTGGAGTATCAATTAAAGGACCAGTCACCATTTCTTCTTGGGGGTGTGTGTGTCTGTGTGTGGGCCCGTCTTTTAAGTAAAACATTTTAATCCGATCGTGTGTAAATTGCATTCCTTTATTCGGTTAAGCTTGCCTTCTTGCGTTGCTTCCCCTGCCCCATTATAAAATTAAATCTTCCCTTTTGTTAAATGTTCCAGCTCGTTTCTGGTTTCTTTCATTGGCTTGCACGGTGGGTGAGAAATAGCGAGGCTGTAAAATTGTTCATTAGTCTGACGCGGCCTTGGTAACCTCCGCTCGGTTTACACAACAGTTCGGCACGTAACGGCTCGTTTCTCGCTCGAGGTCCGTCGAGGGTGTGTTCCCCGGTAGCCTGCCGCGTGGGTTAATTAAGGTATATTGAGTTGCAATTGACCCTACCCACGCGTCGAAATTATGGTGATTCATGGTCTCTAAGTGACCCGTGACCTTTTCGGAAGTGTCCCCAAAGAGTCACGACCTAAATTCCGGCGTGTTCGGTGGGCAGACGACCTCCACTGCTCACCTAGTGGCGTTTATCGCCACATACCTGCAGTAACAATATGCCATTGCCTCAAAATCAAGGCAGGCAGCAGCTCAACGGCATGAAGGGTGCCAAGCAAGAATGCAGTGGATTAAGAGAGAACAACAGCACACCAACCTTCCCATGCAGCCAAAACCAAGCCTGCAGCCAGAGCCTGCCAGAGATTACAAAAAGGTGACAGGAAAGCCTTACTCGGCCTGTTGCGAGTACTGTGGCAAGGAAGCCCAGTCCTGGGCCGTGCAGGTGCCAAGCATTGCAAACGTTGCCAAGTGTGGAGGCAATAATCCTGGGCTGCTGTATGCAAGGGTGGAGGCACAAGAAGGGTACGTCTTCTGGATGCAGACCCGAGCAAGGAACTGAATGAGTTTCTGGTCATAGATTCAGTGCTTCATTGGTTATCCTGGATGATGGCAATCCACCCGGTCTGCGGAGGTGGCAAGAACAAGCTTACAGTTGGCCACAGAGTGTGTGTGAACATCAAGCTCGACACAGGTTGCAAGGCAACGTATCTCGCTTGCTTACCTTGGACTATTGCAATTCCTGAGCACACCCATAACACCCACCAACATCATTCTCACTTGCTTTGGTCGATGGCAAGATTTCAGCCATTGGTTACAACAGGGATTCCGTGCAAGCACAAAGGCAGACTAGAGGAATCAATTCTATGTAACTGAAAAAGCCGGTTCTTCATACTAAGGCAAAAGGCATGTGAGAAGCTGCGGCCTTATCAAGCATATAGATTCACTGGATGCTCCACTGTTGACAAGGAGAGGCTGCTCGAAGCAATACGCAGAATGTGTTCACAGGCACTAATCAGTACAAAGCAGGAGTCGAAAATTGAGGCTGAATCAGATGTCACGCCGACGTTCGGCCAGCCAGACTTCATTCCCTATGCAAAGTATGAAAGCTGAAGACACGCTGGAGAGCTGAGAACGTGGTATTGTGCCAACGGTCGACAGCCCACGAGCTTGGGTTGATAACTCGTTAATCACTGAAGAAAAAAGGATGGCCGCATGAGAATCTGCCTAGACCTAAGCCGTGAACCCGTGCAATCAAGCGAGAAACACAATGCCTTACACAAAGTGATGTGCAGAGACAACTGAACAACAAAGAAGGTGTTCACATGAATTGACATGGCAGATGGTACTGGTATGTGAAGTTGACAGAGAAGTTCCTACCTGTGCACATTTAATACACCCTGGGAAGATGAAATTCTTCCGCGATTGCCTTTGGCAGATGGTGAGCAAGTAAATCATGCATAAAAGAACCAGGAGGCCTTCGGCGACATTCCTTGGTGTTGCAGGTCATCGCCGACAACAGATCATTGCGGCTGAAACCATTGGCAAAAGACATGACCAAAATACTTGCACAAAGGTTATGCAGATGAGCTCGCCAACAAAACAGGTGAAAAGTTCAAACGACCAGGTACAGTTCTGAGTGCCCCAAAAGTGCTGCACATGGCAACATCATCATCCAGGGGATGACAACCAGACAAGTCAAGATCCGACGCAATTGCTGACATGCCTACACCAGAAGACAGCCAGCACTTCAGCGCCTGTGATGGCATGGTCAAATACGAGACAATTATTACCGAACGAGTCGGAGACCACAGGCACCACTCCGTGCACTGCTCAAGAAAGACCGCAGCCTGGAGCTGGAAGCGGAACACACACATGTCTCAACAAGCGTCAAAGCAGCATTGGACAGAACCGGTTCTGAGATACTACAACGTCTCCAAGCCGGTAACATTCAAGCAGATGCTAGCCAGAGTGGGCTTGGTTGTTAGTCTGCTCCAGGATAAGGGTCGGCAGTCACGAACGCATCAAGGTCCATTGACGATACTGAAAGAACTATGCGCAGATCGGAAAGGAACTGTTTTTGGCAATCTGCTACGGTGTGCCACAAATTCCACCAGTATGTGACAGAAGCCACGTGAATGGTGCAGGCACGTCATCACCTCGAGAGGCAATTTTTCAAGAAACCCTTGGGCAACGCGACTCCGCGACTGCCAAGAATGCTTTTTGAGTGACAGCACTATGAACTAGATGTAAGTACATCCCGGGTAAGTTACATGTATGCAGTCGACACATGAAATCGTGCCATATACCTGCGTGACCGATCAGACGAAGCAGATGGAGATGACATAGAAGTCATGGATTCACTGCCTGGTGCGTGACATGCCGGTGATGCCATGAGATAAGAGCAGGTCAGTAGTTGCAGCTGCTGAGGGACCGTTGAACATCCAGATTGGTAAAGCAGCAGCCATGATTGGATGGCCAAAAAGAAGCACAGTGCTCGAGCGTCCTCCAAGGACTTATGCCGGTCAAAGATGAGGTACACATAGCTGAAGGACTGCTGTGTGTTGGTTGACCAACATTGTGATCCCGAGCTCAACTGAAGAGCTGAGATGCTGGATCTGCTACATGAGAGGTCACATGGGAGCTGAGAAAACGAAAGCCGGGGCGCTGCGTGCTCTGTTTTGCCAACATGACTGCAGAGCATTGAATAGCACAGTAGTCAAACTGTGCAGTTGCCCCAGTCATAGGAATACACAGCCCAAGAGCCGTTGAGACCACACCTCATACCTGAGGCTTGCATGCAGAAGGTGAGGAGCCAATGTCCTCACACATCAAGCAAAAATATTTACTAGTGTTGATTACTATAGCAAGCATCTGGATGTGGTGGGATGAGACAAGACTGCCACCACCGATCATCACGTAAGTATAAGGAGTGTTCTTACACGTCATGGCATTCAGAAGAGCTCATGAGTTGATACTATGCCGTTTGCAGCCAGAGTCAGGTGGTACACCACGAAAACGGGGGAATTAAACAGTCGACATCTTTAGTACTGGGAATTTGCCCAGTCCAATGGCCAAAGTTGAACGTTTTAGCCTAAACCATCAAGAGGATGATGAAGAAAAGCTGAATGCGACTTTACCTGGCATTCTGGAGTACCAAATACCCCTGTCCGGGTACATCATTTCGCCGGCACAGATCTTAATGAGCAGGACTCTGAGATCCAAGATTACCAGTAACCAGGCCAAGTGCTCAAACCACAATAGTAGATCGACAGAGCACAGTGATGCACAGAAGCTGACAGAGTCTTATCATTTACAGATCGGCAAGGATCGCTGGCTAACCTGCAGCCAGGTGACAGTTTCGCACCAGGAGGCAAAGAACACTTGGCGCCAGCCATCGTGACCAAGTGCGATTTCGCCACCTAGCCATCATACTGGGAATTCGCACCCCAGATCATACTGGTGTGACAAATGGCATCAGGAGTGGATTACACAGGAACCAGACATCATTGTTGGAACGAATAAGCACACCAGATTCTCATGACCCTGAGACGACGTCATGACCCCTCGTGAGCGAAGAACCTGCTGCGACGAGCAATATGAGCAATAACCCCCTTCATGAAGATATGAACAGTGGAGCGGGTATGCCACAACAGCTACATCTGAGAGAGAACAATTACACACCTTGACGCACGCAACACCGCAACAACAGCATCAACTGTGCAGCATACTAGACGAGGACGTGAGATTGTTTAAGCTCAGAAGTATAAAGATTTTGTTTGTTAAATCCATAAACTTCTTGTAAACGAGTGTTGATGACCATTTGCAGGACTTGTACTGATGATACCTGACATACGAAGTTGGTTAACTTTCACTCAAACTTGGTTTCTGGTGGCACTACAAGCCAATAGTAGTTTAACATGTTTGCTACACCTTTGGGATGCTGATTGTTCAGTTGACATACTTTGGCCAATGTATGATCTTACTCTTCATTAAAGAGGGAGTGTAACAGAATGCACCATATGTCCTTATGTGAGCAATAAATGAAAACGTCACTTCCGCTTGAGCCAGAGACGTGTGCAATTGTCGATGCTGTTACATATATGACAACCACTGAGTTTTTTACACACAGGCTGTCATCATTCTGTCATCTCGCGATATTTTGTCCATTGATATTTTTATGTCCGAATTATTAAAAGGCTACACTGGTTTGTTTGGGGCGAAAACCCCCTCCTGCCCCCCCCCCAACCCCGCCTCGGTACCGTTTGTGGTAGAATAAAAAATGGTACCGTTGGAATGCGAATGATTTGAATTATACTTGGAACAAAAATTCGTGCCGTTTAATACAAATTATGTCAGTTTTAAAGCCATCTTTCAGGATTGAGAAGATGTGGAATGGCAATGGTTATGGAGCAGTTCCAACGGTAAAATTTATTATTCTACGGACACAGAAACTCCATTCAAGGCCACGGAAGGAGCACACCAAACTTACAACAGTAATGATTCTCGAAGAAATTGTAAAATATAGGCAGGAGAATGGAAACCACAACAACAAAACAACAATAACCACAAGCCACTCCAAGCACAGCAACAAACAAAACGACCGTGTTTACAAAAGATCCGTCTTTTCGATGCATTCACTTCATTTTGCATCGTTGAAATACGCTGTCTTTTCACTAAATCTGTCAGTGATGCGATGGGAAGCAGGCCCTAGTTTGAAAAAAAAATAAAGTTTTACTCAGTCTGAGATGGGGGTTAGAGGTACTTGTATTGGGAAGAGGGATATGTTAAGAGTGTATTAGTAATGCTGGGAGGGTAAGAATGCAATAATATTGGGGGGTGGCCAGTGGAACATATGGAGGGGGTGGGAAAGTGTATACCAATTTGGGGGAGTGGACCTAATAGGACCTTTTGAAGGTGCACTCAGTGGAATGAAAAATGTGTATTGGGTCAGGGCGAGTTTGTTCCCCAGAGAAGTGACCTAAAACAAGGAAAAAAAGTCATTTATACGAGTGGGCATACGGTGTCCCATATTGAGTGTGTATAAGTGGGGCTCACATGGAGTTACAATGCCTTATGGGATGGGTGGTACAATCACATGGTACACATGTGATTGTACACATGGGTACAATCAACATGTGTAATTTTCTATTATCTTGATGTTTACATTCACTCCCCTCCTCTTTTACCTTCGTTAATTCCCGATGCGCCCATTGTATTCCCCCCTCTAACGTCACCTTTCGGTTGTTTCTATTTGTCGTTCCGTCATTTTCTGTTACTTTGTTCCTATCGTCTGTGACACCTCCTCTACTCATACCACACTGTTCTAGCTGTTTTTGCTTTGATTTCATTGAACTCGTTCTCTACTTCATCAACCTCTTCTTTTGCCTCCGTTAATTCCCGATTGTGCCCCTTGTATTCCCCTCTCATGCCACCTTTTTTGTTTTCTATTTGTGTTCTCATTTCCCGATCCCTTTGTCCCCATCGTCTGTGTCACCACCTCGCTCTCTTGTTCAGTTCCTTGTCACCATTTTACATTCATTTTAGATTCAGCATCTCTCTTTTGTTTCCTCTGGGTGGGTTTAGCTCTTTTATCACCCGTGTTATTCTCCATTTGTTCCTTCAATTTATTCTGTCCTATCGTCACTCCTATACCTCCTTCGTTATTCCCAATCTCCTCCCATCAGCCTGCCTGCCTCCCTCAATCTCTTCCCGGACAACCGATCCTACACTCCCTTCCCTTCCTCTCGTACCTCCGCTCATTTCTCTGCCCATCGCTTCACTATCTCTCTTTTTATTTAATCGCCAGCACATCCATTTTTTTCATCTGTTTCGTCCATTTTTTTTGCTCATCGCTCCATTCTCCTGTTGTTTTCTTTTGCTCATCATTTTTATGTGCCTTGTTTCTTCGCTCATCCTGCTGCTGTTGTTTTGGTCCATCATAGTTATTTGTGCCATTAATTGCCCTCGAATAAAACAAACATAGTGTCATCTCGGTTGCACTGGCGCATAAACCACGTTCTGCACTATTGGCGCGCATTTTCCCCTGGGGCGGGGTGCGGAGTTATTTTCCACCTCTCCCATTTGCTCCCTCTCCACCCCTCCATTGCAACTTCGGGTGGGTCCTGGAGCAATTCCTCTCCATATTTACAAAACATCTCCATGGTCACGGGACCTGCCACGTGTTGCGCCATTGTCCGACACAATAATTTTTACAAAATTTAATCTAAAACAGCTCTGAATTTTGAGGTGTGTTGAGTGCACCCACAGGGTCAAATATTCACTCCTGATCAACAATTGTTGATCAGGGTTCGTAAAATCCCACTCCTGACACCGTTTGTGGTCACGGGTACGAGTTATATGAGGGGTATCCTTCATTCTTCCTCAGAAAGAACCGGACAGGGTCACCAGCTCACAATTAACTTTGTGGTCGGTGCGTTACTAAACACCACGAACACCAAATCAGTTAACCACAGTTCCAGTACGACCGTTCGAATTTGCCATTTAACTGGAGGTCACGTGGCTGCCTGCAGGGGAACGCGCCCTCGGCGATGCACCAATCTTTCTTTGGATGAGATCTTAAGTAAGCGGACGAGATTCTTACCGCGAGTGCACACTGACTATGACAGGTAATTATTTGGGAAATACCTCCAGTCTATTCTAGGTTCGGGCAATGCTGGAATCAATGGAAGGAAGAAAGGACAAGCACGGACAGGTTGAAACATCGAGCGAATTTATTATTAAGAAAAAATAAATAAACTGAACAACTTTTTATTTCCTTGTGGTGTAAATGGAAGATTTCAAAATCAAAATGATCAATCGCAAAATAATCTCAAACAAAAAATATTCACAAGCCGGTAGGCGACATGGCTTCGCTCGCTCATAGATGGAAAGCTGGCCGACGTGACTAGCCGATATCATGTACATGCTATCAATCAATTTAGCCACAAAAATATGCTTATCACAGCCCTCTTAGTTTGCGCCAGAACCCGCCTGTGAAATTTCAGGCACCTGTTCTTAAAGAGACTCAACAACTGGCAGCCCTGGTAATGCCATTTATCTATTCGCTAAAGATTTTATTTTTTATATGATGCTGTAAGACATTCTCCTGCACAAAAAAAAACAGCGTTCCTCGGAGTCCAGTTTCGGAGATTATTTTTTTGTACAGTCCACAATAGTGTACGATGTACGATAAAGTAGTTTTTAGCTTGTTGCTAAGCAACGGAGGTGTGCATAGCAAACCCATCATTTTTGTGTACATGCTACCAGCATTGTTACACATTTCACCCAAAGTTTATCCATCACAAATCATACTCTTCTCTTAAAGATATTAGCAATTAACGTTCTATCGCCCCAAAACCATATTCTTCCTCCGAAAATATTTTTTGTTTAGGCTGCAAATTGGCCAATGCAAGGAGCTAGATAGATTGCGCACAGAACTCTAAGCTTCGATTTTTCGATTTTTTTTGTTGATTTTTTTCGATTTTTTGACCACTTAAAGGCCGTCTGGCATATGCCGTTGCTTCGGGCCCGGGGGTCCCATATCGAAAGCACATAGATTCCAGAAATTATTGGTTCCTACCTACCCAAATTTTCATTGCGAATCGGTTGATGTGGTTTAGCCCCTAGCTTGACCAAAAAGTTTCGCAGGACAGACAGACAGATGGAATGTCAGAATAAGGTACTCTAGTGAGCAGCCAACAAAACGTTTTAGAAAAATAAACCAAAGAGCAGATGCTTATTCCACTATGCCTACTTAACAATTAAACCGAGACAATTGGGTACCCAGCAGATCAATTCAGGGGGAATTTAAATCGGGTCTCAAGCTTTACCAAGCAGAAGTCATCGGGCGTTCTCATTGAAATGTCCAAAATTGGAGCGTGCCTTGCTCCCACTGCCAGCGCCTGCCTCACCGTGCACCACCTGCAAACAAGCGAGAACACCAATCGGATGTCCACGTCATCACCCTAAACCAGGGACGCCAAGAATCAGGTACACCGAAGAGCCAGGTACGAGCAAGAACCAGCAGGAAATGGTTCAACCATCACTTACACCATCAGGAGCTGATCAGGAAGCTGTAACCAACGTGGCAGCTGTAAGGACCGTCAACCATACGGTCAGAGCTGTAAAAACCATCACCAATTGTCAGGAGCTCTCGGGGGCTGTAACAAACAAGGAGCGTAAACTGATGGGCAGGAGGCTGTAGTCACCAAAACCATCAGGAGCTATCGGAACCGTAACCAATGCGTCAGGAGGCTGTAAGGAACTTGTTCACCAACTTAACCAAGGTTCAGGAGCTATCAGCCACTGTAACCAAATCAGGAAGTAGGGCCAAGTGTCACGCAGTCTTCACGATGTGGTATGGCCATTGGCGGGGTTGGATGAAAATTATCTCAAACATCTGCCAGGGTTGAATTTGGTTGCAAATCATGCATTTTCAAACAATGACCAATGGCGAATCTCTGCTGGACAACACTTGGCTTGAGATGAACCTGTCGCATTCCTTTTGTCGCTTTCGTGCAAACCCATCTCACGCATTAATAAGGCACATACTTGAAAGTCTCAGCGAAATGGAGCCGCTCCTGACGATTCCAAACAATATTCATTCAAAACGGACATACTTTATTAACTAGCGGACCTGCGGAGAATTCCATTGTAATGTAAAATGTGACTTCAAGTCCTCAACCCTCTCTCCCTTCACCCAAACCAAGTTCTCAACTCCCCCTCCCAACCCCCGTCTTCCAAAAAGCCCCTAACGCACCACGTTTTCCTTGTCCCCCTTCCAACAATGTCCTCAATTCCCCCCCCCAAACCCCATTGTGTTCTCGACAACCAGTTGCTCAAACCCCTCCCCCCACCACCACTGCAAGTCTTAAATTTGCCCCCCCTCCCCAAAGTCTCAAACCCCTCTCTCCAACTCCTGTCCCTTCTCTTCCCCCCCCTCTCCCTCCCCAACCAAGTTCATTGGTCCTCCCCTTTCCCATTTCTTCTTCAAGTCCTCAACCATCTCCCCTAAAGTCTCAACCCCGCTCCCAACCCTGTCCCCTTCCCTGTCAGACCACCCACCCAAACTCTGTCCTCATCTCTCCATTTCTCATTGAAGTCCTAAACTCAAACCACCCCTCCTAACCCCAGGTTCCTCAAACCCCTTCCTCCCACCTCCTTTCTGGTCTGCACCCTCTGCTCTTTCTGGCTTTTGTCCCCCTATAGATTTTATGCAGGCGGCACATGGTCTACATCAGTCCCCTCCTGGTGAACCTAACCTAAATCCAGAATCACTGCTCACCTCCACTCATTCGTTTTCTTTTTTTCCCCAACTGCAGACTAAACTTCCACATTCTCTTCAATCATCATCCTTCCCTCAGCGTCTTCAAGACACACTGTTCACCACCTTCTCAAATCACCCCCCAATCCAAAAACCGATGATCTTTTATACCTCCTTATTCCCTTGCCCCCTTCCATCCTCCCCACACCCATTGATCCAGTCTCACTCTATCTTGCTGCCTCAACTCCGCTGCTGTGATCCCCCCCTCTCTTTGTAGTCCTTTTGTGCTTCTAGGAGCCTAATCCATTCAAGTATAGCTAGCTCTTACACAAGCCTCAACTCTGTGTAGAACTTTCAACTCCCCCCACCACAAAACCTCAAACTCCCCATCTCTCAACAATCTTTTCCCCTCTGCCCCCAAACCAAACACAACTCTGTCCATCCCATCCCCCTTTCTCTTGAAGTCTCCTCAACTCCACCCCTCCAAACGCCAACCACCAAGTCAGCAACCCTCGCTCCAAACCCCAGAACCCTTCTCCCAACTCTTTTTCACACCTCTACGCCCCTCTCCAAACTTCTCTGCCACCTCCACCCCAACTCTGTCCTCCCCTCCCCACTTTTCTCGTTCAAGTCCTAACCCCTTCCCTCCAACACCCTTAACCCCCCCCGGTCAACTCTCTGCCCCCCTCACCCCAACTCTCTGCCCCCCACCACCCCAATCTCTGCCCCCTCCTCACCCGAACTCTCTGCCCCCCCTCACCTCAACTCTCTGCCCCCCTCACCCCAACTCTGTTCCCCCCTCCCCCTTTCTTCCATTATTAACAACAAACACAAGGAACATGAAGAAGTTGGCTCAGGAGGGCCATTCGCCCATATTAATTAAATTATTTTTATGTCCAACGAATGAAACAGGAAATTTTTTCATCCCACCAGCAATTCATTCAAAAAGGGTACATCACATCCTTTTGCATTAGCATTAACATGTGAATGAATATATGCACAAATGATAGTCCCAGAACGACAGGAGCAAGAAGGTGAACACCTGAACCGATTAAAACATATTCTCATTGTATAAGTTGTTCCTGCTTCCGTTCGATTGGACAATGTGTAAAGTAAATTAAAAACTTCTGATTCACAATTCTTTGATTTCTGATCATCTCCCCATATAATACTTCAAAAAAAAAAAAGTAAGTTAATGAACAGAAGAACGAAGAAGAACCCGAAAGAAGTAAAGCAGCAAAGATGAGGAGTCATCAGAGGAAAAAAATAATATGCAAACGGAACTCCCGAAGGACAAAGACCATTAATAACGAAATGGTCGTAAATAGCCACTGGATCGAGTGGTTTCTGAGAAATAGTCAATAGACAAAGAAACACAAACAGATAAAATTGAAAATCACTCATCGAGTGACAACTTCGCAAAAACAGCACCAAGTAGACTGGCGCTTGGTAAAGTGCATACCTCTGCCAGGTGCGCCAACAGTTTACTTTTTATCGCACTGATGAGCTGGATCGAACCAAAATCCTCCGCTTGTTCTTGTCACCATATTCAACTCATCCACCTGTTTTGTCATAACTGTCCACAACTTTTTGAGATATAGTGATATATATTCGTTTCTTGTTCCTATACTAATTCAATTGTTAGAAATGGCCTGTGTTGCCTTATAAAATTAATTGGAGTTGATTACAGCGACCTAGACATGAAAATGCTCTTCAAATATTCAAAGTCAATCGGATGTGCAAAATGAGCGATTTAGAAAATTTGGCCCAACTATAGCCGTTTGGCCTATTTAACCTTCTTATCCTCATGTTCCCTCAAAATTAGTAGCGTGTTGATATCAGCGATCCTGATATGATAAATCTGCCTCTTCAAATTTGAAGTTATTGGCATTAAAATTGAGGATTTTAGAAATTGACCCAAATTGCCTATGTCGACTTTTTGGCCTTCGCTTTACCTCAAAATTAATAGATCTCTTCTCTTTCCCTTTTGTTAAATGTTCCAGCTCGTTTCTGTGTTTCTTTCATTGGCTTGGCACGGTGTGGATTGAGAAATAGCGAGGCTGTAAATTGTTCATTTAGTCTGACGGGCCTTGGTAACCTCCGCTCGGGTTACAC
>CM068954.1:112567813-112584627 GCA_035128595.1 Eptatretus atami | reverse complement strand
GAAACAACAGTTGCATTCTTAGACAATGGAACAATAACTGGATGAATCACAGAACTTGCATCATCCACAAACTCAATATAACGCAGCTTGATCTGATCCACATGTTTCCTAACTGTACGCCCATCTTTCAGCTGACACAAAAATCTCGAGTCGCTTCCTTCGCTAGTTAACAACACCTGGCAAGCCATTTCGCTCCAAGGCCGTGTTCATTACCATAAAACAGGATCGTTTACCAGCAAAGTACGCAATGCCAGCGCGTGACGATCGATGCATTCGTTATATTCTGAACTCTGACGCTTGTTATCAACAGTTTCACCGATGTCAGGATGAACAAGAGAAAATGTGGTTTTGAGTTCTCGCTTCATAAGCAATTCGGCTGGAGGCACTCCAGTTACAGTGGGTGGTCTGGATCTGTAACCTAGCAACACGCGTGACAAACGCGTTTGAAGCGAATCTTGAGTAACACGCCTTAACCCTTGCTTGATGATCTGTACAGCACGCTCTGCCTGACCATTAGAAGCGGGTTTAAACGGAGCAGAACGGACATGTTTGATACCATTCAACCTCATGAATTCCTGAAATTCCTGACATGTAAAACACGAACCATTATCACTTACTAACACATCAGTAGACCGTGAGCAGCGAACATGACACGTAAATTCTCAATGGTGGCGGCAGAAGTGCTGGCAGACATTATAGAGCACTCAATCCACTTCAAAAATTCGTCTACACAGCCTAAGAGATCATGTACTATGGCATACATCCATAGCTTGGCAAGCCTTGAAAATTCTACATGTTGGACAGGTGATGATAGATGGCTTTGTCTATCACCCGTCATGACCTTTAGCCTTCTTTGCCATCGCTATTGTGGGCCGTGCTGGTTGGTTGCTTAGAATGGAAAATTACACACAGAGAGATGTAAGACAGGGAAGGTGTAAGATTGCAGGGAAGGAGAAAAAGTGGGGTTTAGACACAGACACTGGGGCAGGGGAGACGATATCTTTCTAAACCCATGCGCGACATACATAATCATTTACAGGAATTATACCACACTTATTCTAACATGTAGTACGAAATAACTATTCAAATCTATCCCCCATTTACTCCCTCGATCAGATCCGTAACAGTGTTATCACATTGCGCAGAGGAAGTGTCTTCATTTTGGGGGTGGGAGGACTGCTCACATTGGACACTGGGGGAAGGAACAGTGTTCTCATATGAGAGGCAGAAGAGTGAGCTCACATGGAGGTGGCGGTGGTGGGAAGTGTCTCATACAGAAGGGTATGGAGGGGAAGGGACGAGTGGGCTCAAATGGGGAGAAAAGGTTGTCATTTTGGGGAGTTCATGAAGGAGGTGGGGGTCGGGGAGGGAGGGAGAGAGTGCCCTCAATTGTGGGTGTACAAGTTGGCTCACATGGCCAAAAAGAAAGAAAGAATTATCACATGGGTGAGGGGCTTAAGTGGAGTGGGGGTTCATATAGACGACTGTCAACACTGCAGAAATTATACACTCCAATGAAGACTGCTGGACATATTTGGTGTCGATACTTTCAAACAACCCTGAGGTTTATTATTATCAATAATAATAATGATAATGATATATTATCCCAATAATCTGGAAAAGTTGGAAGAATTCATTAATTTCAAATCTCATTGAAATTGTCCAAGACAGTCATTTATCGCACAAATAACTTTTTTCCTAAATTAAACTTTCCCAATATATTACATACTCTGTGCAGAGCGTTGGTGCTGCCTCAGCATCTCCTTGGCTATGGGCACAATCTGGACGGGTCGCCATCCGACACAGTATACCAGCATGTGGCACTCTTTTGCCGACCTCGGAAGGATGACAGGCTGAGTCAACCCCACCTGGTATTAATTCAACTGCTAAGTGGGATTTGAACTCAGGATCCAAGGATCCCAAGCGCACCACCATAACTATTACACCAGGTATAAATGAAACTTTCAAAGCGTACTATTTTGGCAGAAGCGCTAAAGCAAACAAAACTTTAAAAAGTGCACACGGCAATCCGGGAGAGTCGTTTCTAAACTTTTAAGTTTGATTATTTTTCATAAACAATTGATAAATGTGCTATCGTAACAATGCATTGTGCAAGTTTTGGTTGGGTAAAAACAAAGTAAATATCAAGAAAATCCAAAGTAGTATAAATAATTTACAATTATTATTATGATTTTTATTTCAGTTCTGAAAGTTGTTGTTGTTTTTCCAGTGATCTAAGCCTCATGGAGGAGCTTGTACACATATCAATCACGTGCTGGACAAAGATATTCCTCGCCATCGGTGTACGTTTACACGAATTACAAGGATAAGAGTAAATGATGGACAAACACATTGTATATGGGACTTGTACCTGGGTTTCTCAAATCATGAACTAGGAGACACATGGATCAGGAGTTCAGTTCAATCCCAGTCTGGTTCTACCCAAACGCTCAAACCATGCCACACACCTGGTCAGCCCCAAGCGAGTTGGGTCTTGCATTCAAGTAGAGACTTTGCAAGTCCTGGTTCTGTGGAAAGAGGCAAACAGGGCACAATCTCTCAATGTAAAGTCTCTAAATGCTTGGTGCAACTGCAAATTAGACTACTGACCTTAAACCAAGATGGTATCGAGTCTTAAAGGGCCAAACTGTCATGTAGGTCGCCTTCCCTTATCTTGAGTGCACACAACCTGCTCTGAGAGCGTCTGTTTATTAAAGCACTTCATTTCAATTTTTTTTTTCTTTTTTTCGAATCGCGATGAACAACGCAGGCCGAGAATTGCACGCTGGATGCCACTGGTCCCCTTATTAAAGCTTTCCATCCTTGCAGACAGCAGTTTAACCCATTGCCTGCTCCAGGATTGCTGGCATGACAAAGAATTATGAGTCAGCATGGGTTTGAAAGCCATTAGCAAAACGCATCAAGAACTTTTGGATGGCACAGGAGAGTCAATACAGAGGCGTTTTGACTGTAACCACTATTCGAGTACAATAGGAAGCAAATAAGCGGATTTAATTCAGGCCGCTTATGGATTTACAAGAGATACGAATGAGTTTACTAAAAGCGAGGGAGCTGGCTGCATTGACTGGAAAGACCTGTACAGGTGTTAAACACCCATCAGGTAACAACTGACAGGAAGCCACAATATACTATACTACAGCCTTGCTTACACCTTGTTTCTAATAAAACACACTCGTCTGGATATTATTTCATGCTTGTGTAACTTGCCTGATAAAAAAAAAATAACTCACTCATTAGCTGCAAACACAGAATGTGCACTTCCTAAATTTGCATCATATATTTGGTTGCTTTTAAAAGTGCATTGTAAGGCACAGCATGTGCATGGAAAACATTACACACAGACGCCAACACCTTGAAAAAGTGAAGCCATGAATTCACCTGAAGCAGATTATTTTGTGCATGTGTAGGCTGAATAAAGGCAAGCAGTCTCATGAAAACAAAAAAAATACTGCATATAAATACAGTGCATCAAGGTAGGAGACTGCAATCGGTACAATTATAGGAGAGGCGTGTTCAAAACCCCAAAGCCTTAAAAAAAAATGACAGGTGTACCAAATATCAGAATCGTAACTTGTAAGACTAGTTTGGCATTTAGTCGATCACATGCTCCAAATGACCACCTCTGCACCGAATACAGATTTGAACACGACAGGAGAAGTTGTTGATTACGCGTTGACATTCGGTAAGTGGGATGGAGCTAATTTTCTTTGTGATTGCTTGTTTTAGCTCAAAGATGCTTCTGGGGGTAATCCTTGTACACAATGTCTTTGAGAGGTAAGATACCAAAGATAAAAATCTAATGTGCGCAGATCAGGGGAATGTGGAGACCACTTGACGCTGAAGCATTGGCCAATCATTCTCTCACCGAAGTGGCTCGTCACCCACTCACGGGACCCATTGGAGGCGTGAGAAGTTGCCCCATCCTGCTGAAGCCATTGTTCGTCTCTTCAAAAGCTTCACCTGCGACTATGAGAAGCCGAGACCTCAGCACTTCAATGTCGCACTCAGAGTCGATGGTCATGGCATTACCATCCCCCTCTTATATTAGAACCAGAGCGGTCCAATGATGCCATGCTTTCTCATCACACATCAGGTCGTGCACTTGACATTGGGTGGCACTGTGTCCCAGTAGACATTCCTTGCTCTCGAAATGTCTTCATCCATTTGAACATGCTCCATTTGCATGGGGGCACTTTTGCAGTTAAATTCGTCTCTTGAACTTTCCTTGAGTTTGGACGAAGGATCACGTTTCAAAGTGTTGCTAATCCATCACATTTACCAATCAATTGTATTGATGATTCATCGTCAGGTCTTCCTCATCATTAACATCTGGTGTTTCTCCATACACATCCATAAAGTTAAAAAAAATCTACTTTTCGGCCTGCAGAATACAGATCTATTATGATGAACTGTAAACTTGAAACAAAATGTCGAAATTTTCTAAAGAAGATCACCATAGACTTGTGTTTCTGCAAAATAAGGAAGAACATTGAGTGAAATAGCTCATATCACTGGATTCTCAAGGTGTGGTATCTGAAGCACAACAAACAAGTACAGATAAACACTATCTGTAATTGACAAATCCAGGACTGGAAGACCTAAAGAGCCATCTAACAAGGATGAGCAATACTTTAAGATAATATTCTTAGGGAATAGGGGGAAAAAACCACACCCATGCGCGAGGGGAGCGGTTCAGTTTGGCATTTTAAATATGAAATAGGCAAAACCTAGAAATGAACGAAACCCATTAGAATTACCCTTTATAACCTTTTATAACCCTTTAGAATTACCCAATATAACCCTTTATAATTACCCTTTAAAATCACCCAATATAACCCTTTAGAACCTTTTAGAACCCTTTATAACCCATTAGAATTACTCTTTAGAATTACCCTTTATAATTACCCATTAGAACCCTTTAGAATTACCCTTGATAACCCTAGAATTCCGAATTACTCTTTGAATTACCTTTAGAACCCTCTAGAATTAAACACTGTGCGTTAGAAAGGTTCTGCTCTTTATTTTTGATGGACAGATGGAAGGAAGGACATACCCAAATATTGAAGCGGCTTCACCACTTAAAAATTATGTGTTGAATTGACAACGGAACTGGTAGAAGGCTCAGGTGTCATTGTCTATCCATCAAGGATGAAGGTCACTTTTCAAAATCAGGTCTTAAAGTTTGTGTTTTCAGTAAGAAAACCTCTGTCGAGAAAGGAGAACACAAGACGACAAGGCTAAAAATGTGCACAGTCATACAGATATTGAACTACGGAACAATGGTCAAAGTGTTTTGGATAGACGAGTCAAAGTCTCAGTTATTTGGCTTTAATCAGAGATAGTATGTGAGAAGACAAAAAAGTGAAACTTATAAAGAGCCTTGCTTGAAATTAACAATTAAGCATGGAGGAGGTTCAATTCAGGGTTGGGGTGCATGTCATCAAGTGGTGTTGGAACATTGCTAGAAATTGATGGTATATTGACTACACTAAGGTACAAACAAATTTTAATCCACCATGCAATCACCAGTAGTGCAAGACTTATTTGTCCAAAATAGTGAGGAACAAGTCTGAAGACGACGATGGTTCACGAGCGGTATTTGACGATGTAATTGTTTCAGAAGTCAAGGATGAGACAATGTGATAATGTTTGACCAAGTTATAAAAATGATCAACATGATGTGGTACGAGTGACAGGTTATTAGCTGCAAAATGTCGAAAACCCGGTTTCGTTCAACAACTTTAAAAATTTGAACTTTGCATAACCTTTAAAGGTCCCAAAACAATGTTGTGGACATTAAATAAGGAAACAGATAACGTGCTAAAGCTTAATGGAGTTAGTTCGTCGAAGAAGGTCGAAAACCCGGTTCGATCCCCATACTTTAAAATTTGAGCTTTGTGAACTTTAAAGGTCAAAGGTCAAGGATTATGACCTTTGGTGCAAACCTTCCTCTGGAACATTCCAGGAACAATATAACGTCATATAGGCTATATGGCATTTCGCACTCCCTAGATTATCCATACTTTGATGAAATCAGCGTAAAAAAACTTGAAGGGGCGCCACGGGCAAGGTGTTCGAGATAGAGCAAAATGGTTTCAAGACTTTAGGTGGGGAATGACCTCAAGATTATGCATAAAAAATATTGTCATCCTAGCTCTCAAAGTTGGGCGGTCGTATGATTTTTATGTCAAAATTCGAAATTTTCTAATTCGTGATCTTGTGACCTTGACCTTGTGACCTTGACACGAAAATGAAAAATCGAGCTCCGTGGGCTATGCAGGTGCCATTGGGCTAACCAAATACCGAAACCCTGCCAGATTCGACAAACCCCTCGGAGAGATGGTTTTTATGTCAAAATTCGCATTTTCTAAGTTCGTGACCTTGTACCTTGACCTTGGACGAAAATGAAAAATCAAGCTCCGTGGGGCTATGCAGGTGCCATTGGGCCAACCAAATACCAAAACCCCTGCCAGATTCGACAAACCCCTCGGAGAAGATGCAAATTGAAATCGGCTACCCCTAAAACACGTTTTTTGGGCGTGGCTCTGCCCATAATGGGCGCACCACACCCATTCTCAGGAAACACAACAACAGTATATCATGATATAAACTCCCACCAAAATTTTATCAGGATCGGATCAAAATCCACGGAGCTATGCTCAGGACAGACAGACAGACAGACAGACAGACAGACAGACAGACACACAACACTAACGATATAGTGGTGACTTATTTTTTTCGTGAAAATATTTTTTCGTCAACCATATTCAAACAACATAAACTAACAGCTTTATAGTATGTTGAACTTTGTTATTCAGAAGGGGTATAAATAAGGTAGATTGAATAACATTGTGCTGACATAATGATATTATTGCACAATTTAACACTCACCGAGAAGCTTGTGCACATAATCCACACTGGACACTGATGAGTTTATTTATATATTAATAACAAGGATGGCGGTCGGCAACTAATCAATTAACACAGCGTATGAAGATCCAAACTCTGCGAGAAGAAAGGCACATGATGAGGAAAAGAGCAGGAAAGCTGAACATCTTCTACAATGGTGTGAGGTACTTTACACCGCCTGAAGGAAACTGGCTTGGTTCAAGATAAGAAAAGGCCAGGAAGACCCAGAAGAAGCCTCCAAGGCAAGACAAGCACTTGAAGTTGCTCAGCTTACATGATAGAAGAAAACCAAGTCAGCAGCTGACAAATGAAATGAGAGCAGTTTGAACATGCATTAACATCTAATCCAGCACTGTACACAGAAGGCCTAAATGCCATAGGTCTCCATAGCAGAGTTGCAGGAATAAAACCAGTGCTGAAAATACAGAATATATGGTGAAAATACTGAAATTGCAAGGCACCACCAAACTTGGATGATGGAACAATGAAATTGGGTACTCTGGTCTGATGAATCGAAGGTTGAACTTTTTGGATCGAAGAGATGTCAGTTCATATGCGAAACAACTGGAGAACATTGCGACACACCGTTTGTAGCCGACTGTTAAACATGGGGGAAGCTCTGTGACTGTCTGGGGTTGTATCTCAGCTCTTGGCGTTGGAAAACTTAAAATCAATGGGACGGTAACAAAAGAGAAGTGCAAGCAGATACTGCAGCACCATGCAGTTCTTCATGGAAAATCGTTTAATCGGAAAAGGATTCATTTTCCAACAAGATAGTGATCCAAAACACACTTCCAGTATATTGAAACAGTATTTGGAGAACAAGGTTACAGCTGGTGTGCTCCAACTGTTAGAATGGCCCAGAGTCCGACCGTGTGTGCCATCGATGCCATGTGGGATTACCTGGAAACAGAGAAGAACAAGAGGAACCCAAGTAACAATACAGAACTGTGAAATGTACGACAGGATATTTGGCACAATATTCCTGTAAGAATGCTTCAGTCGTAAACAGGAAGTATGTGTAAAAGAGCGATGGCACTCCAAGAAGGCAAAGGATGGACACACAAAGTAGTGACTGACACTTTTAATGACACTGTTCTCGCTATTTCATGAAACACTTTGCTTCACACACATTTATATCGGCTGTTAGTTTACAATAATAAACACATATATGACTGTTATCGCTGATAATTTGATGAATTTGCCATAAAGTATGAATATCATTGGAACAACCCATTTACTTTTGCACAGTACTGTATATGGCAAGAAAGCCTAGATTATGCACACTCACGTTTCAGCTGTCTAGTATGGGTGATTCACGACAAAACTATAAAGCATTATCCTAATGGTTCACATGGGGAGTGAGGGATTATTGTGTGCGGCCTTCCTTAGATGGGTGTGAAGCCGAAGGATTCGTTTGCCAGCACTGGTCATGAGTAGATGTTAAAGACCCCTCGGTGTGCTTTGTGAAGAGTCGGAAACTTATTGCCAGGACCCTGGCCAAGTTGAACGTCAGGCCTGGACAGTCAGTTTGTGAAAGACTTGAGCCAAAAAACGATCCTGGCTGACTCAAATGGTGGGATTAATTTGAATCATTAAAGTAGTACGTATTGGGCTATGGTTATAGAAATGGCTGGAGAGGCACCAGATCATTTATATGCCATCAGATCACATGATATTCCATTGAGTCTGGCAGATTTGGAATAAGTCACGGGGATGTGGCTACAGTCTGTCACTCACTAGTAATGGTGGCACATATGAAACAGAGAGGGCAGGCATCACGAGAATTTGAGAAGAGTGGCTCACAATACAATGAAAGGTCATGGTACAAACTAGACAATGTAGGCCAAAGATAAATTCACTAATGATTTTGAATTCAAATTATATAATAGTTATCTGAGAAACATTAATCGTGGTGTGTGTGTGTGTGTGTGTGTGTGTGTGTGTGTGTGTGTCATGAGCAAAGCCATGCTATTCAAGTGTTATGCACATCACCCGAGATGACCATTTGAATGCACAGTATTAGACAGCTCAGGACAGAGGAGATCATTTGGCCCATTAGTTCTGCACACGATCGACACCACTTAATTTAATCTATCAATTAAGTTGTCTTCTAGCTTGATCTAAGTTAATGTCCATATCCCTTTACACAGTCATTAACTTCGACATCACATTGAACCTCTAAGGCAGGAAATATGATCAGGGTATCAGTACAAAATGACCTACTCTTTTCAAAACATGCCATCGGATCTTTGATGTCCACAACGTAAATACTTACATGACAGCCTGATGTATGCTTCCTTTTGAAGGTCAGGAGGCATCGAGTTGCCACACCATCTTCCGCCGCTTCATCAGCATGACAATTTTCGTCCGATTGGACTCAAAACAGGAACAAATCCAAGGCCAGACAGCTGCTCAGCGGTGAGCAGACTTCAAGTACCAAATTAGTTCACACTGCAGTCTCTCAGGTTACAACACCCGGCCGTGGAGGTCTCCCACCCAAGTACTAATACACCTCGAGTTTGCTTATTTTCTGAGATGTGACGCAATCAGGTGCATCAAGTCCTGTTTTGCTATCTCTGGATGTGCTCTTAAATGGTTTAGTCTCATCTCGTCGCATGCCAATTCTTAGATCTCCATCCATTCTTATAAAAGATCCAACCCCAGATAGTGATACTTGGAGATCACCATCTCACATCTACTGCTATGGTTTTAAACTTAGGTGTCACAATGGACCAAGCTCTTTCCTCCAACCTGCACATTGCTGAAATCTGTAAATAGATTTCCTTCTACCAACACAAAATTACTTAAATCTGATCATGGCTAAATTAGAGGACTAATGAAACTCTATTTCATGCTTTCATAACATCGTGCTTAGATTACTAAAACTCATTGTTAGCAGGTTTTTCCCTCAAATCCTTTCAACTCCTTCAGAATATGACTACCTGGCTCATCGTTGAAGTTCAAAAAATGGACCACATCACTCCAATTCTCAAAACACTTCAATGATGTCCAGTACGGCAACCAATATATTTTAAAATTTCGCTGATAGCTTTTAAAGCCAAACATAATTTGGTTCCTGCCAACATCTCTGGCTTAATCGAACCTTTCACCCCTGCAAGAAAGCTGCTATCAAACAACGGCAAGACAACCAGACACCCATACAGGATGGCATCTACAAGAACCAAGACATTTGTAATCTCCAAGAAAACCACAAAACCTGTTCAAACAGTGGGATTTTGTTTACTATATTCTGGGAGGCATCCTGTGAGAAAACCTCAGGTGGGGAGCTAACACCTTGTCTGTAGCTATGGCCTTGCCATCACAAAATGGATGAAGGCATCGTAGCGAGAAATTGTGAGCCCCAACACTTGAGCGACACCTGGAAGGAACATACAGACATGTTTGGAGTTTGTGTGGGATATAAGATTCAAGTTACAAATTGTATATGGGGGGTGAGGGTGGGGAAGGAGAAGGAGGAGGAAAAAGTTGTACCAATCACACAACATGGAAAATGAACCGGAATAGGATATAATTATGACTGTACTAAAAAAAAGACAACACAAAATTAGAGGCTCGACTTTATGTGTGTGATTAAAATGAGAAAGAAGAGCAGAAGCAGCACGTGCATTTCATTCCATTCCACACACATGCTCGCCATTCATAAAGCGCGGAAAATAAATGGCATCGAAATTGGTGCTTCGCCATTTAATTAAACCACCTTCAGCTAAACGTGCCACGCCGCGGGTCGCAGATGGGATGTGAGAACAAACCTCAATTTGAGATGGAATCCTGTGCGAGGTTGTTACCCCACTACCGTTTACTCCACGGTCACAGGAGTTTAACCACTGCCGTAAGGTATCTGTATGTTGCTCACACTGGGCACAATATTCAACGTGAAAGCTCAGCACATTATGGTTGAAAAGTAGAAAAACTTCTATCATGAACCGCTATCAATGGGACCCTCTTATCTCCTCTCGTAGTGGAGGGTGGAGTGCCCCAAGGCCAGTTCTTTGGCCCAGTCTTGTTCCTCATCTACATAAACGACCTCTCCGATGCTCTGAAAAACCCTCTCTTCCTTTTTGCAGATGACTCCGCATTGTCATACAGCACCCCAATTCTACTGACAGGCAGAAAACAGCTGCATCAGTCTCTGCCGATGTGAAATTGATTAGTTGCTGGGCTGATAAATGAAACGTCTTTCAATCCTGGCAAATCAAACAGTCTCACCCTATCTCAACATCAAAAAATGAACCCAGTTATCTATTTCCATGGGCAGCCATTGGAAGAGGTTCAGTCTCCCGAACTTCTTGGCCTCATTATCGGCCATGACGTCTCCTGTGCCATCTACATCATAAAGCAGACCTCCACAGCCAGCCGCAGAGTGGGCAGTCTCCGTCGTTCCAAGTCATTACTGGAACAACCAGAACCACTCGCAGCATACAAATTGCAACATAGAAAATAATTGTGTGGATTTAAGTCAGGGCCATGAGCAGACTAACTCCACGTTGGTGCCTATCTGCAAACTTGAGAGAAACAATGCGACCTTCAAAACTTTTAATGACAAAGTCAAGGACTCCTGCATGAACCATTATGCATCCATGTCATAGCTGGTATTTCTCAAATGCACGAAAGAGTCGTTTTGTAAGTATGGCAAGACACCAGTCCAAATTTGTTGACCCTTCAAAAAGAATAATAATAAAAAACTGAGATGCCTCCACCCACGTTATGACATCATCATAATACTTGTACCAAGTTTGATTTAAATCCCTTCAGCTGTTCTAAAGTATCACATTTTTTTTTACCTGACATGACCTTTGACCTCTTAATGCCAAAATCTAATCAGTTCATCTTCACATAATTATACATAATACCTGTATCAAGTTTGGTCAAAATCTAATCATTGGTTCACAAGTTAGCACGGTAACAGATTTTTTACCAAACATGATCAACGGCAAGACTAATGGAGGGTTCCTGCCATCAGTGGCTACTGGCTACTACTCACAGCATCAATGGGACCCTCTTATCTTTCATGAAAGACCCTCTTATCCATGCTGATGTAGTAGTTCCTCAAACTACTACATCAGGAGTAGTAAAATTTACAATCTTTGTATTCATTCTTCATATTGAACAATGGGATATACCCATTGACACAATTTACAACAGTCCATGCAAATGACCCAACATATCATGAGAATGATGTCAGATGGTAAAAGGCCCAGTCCAATAACCTCTTGACTCCAAAATCCAATCAGTTCATCTTTGCATCATTATACATACTTGTACAAAGTTTGACTTCGATCCATTCAACCGTTTTTAAGTTATCACGGCGACGAAAACCTACCACTGATGGACTGACGCACGGACAGACAACCCGAAAACATAATGCCTCTGGCGACAAAGTCTGCGGCATAAAAACAGTAATAGATGTTTGACAGAGCGTACTAAACCAACATTATTTTTTTCCCACCAAATTTGCACCGGACAGCATCTTGATGCGATGTATGGCACAAATAATCACAGTGTACCAATCTGCAACAAAAAAAACATCACTTCATGAATTGCCCTGTACAACGAAGCTGCAAAGACTGTCGGAGGTCATTACCTCCATCATGCTGTGTGTTATCCTCATCACATTCAATTGATATATCGACTTATTAATTGCATTTTAGCATTAACTTAAAAGTAATCTAACACCCACATCACTTTACAATTAGCTTGGATATCCCACTGAAACGAGATAGATTGAATTTGGACAGGCCTACTATTTTCAACATATCATGGAAGGTCATTTACTCACACGATCTAAATGCAGACGGGACAGTCAGATTTAGTCCGCACACAAGGGCTGAAGTGCTCCGAGATGCAGCGCCATTGCTGGCATTACACCAGAACAACAGTTTCTTGGTCATTCAACTCCACAGAAGAATTAATCCATGAGTGACGCAGTTCAGAGTGAGCACCCTATATCAAATGAACTATCCTGCGTTCGGTCCTCCATGCAACGACACTTATGGAGGTCTTCCACCTAAATGCTAACAGGGCTCGACTTTGCAAAGCTTTCCGGATCCGTTGCCTTCAAGCCGATACGTAACATTCTCATGAAACCACGTGCATACTAAATTTTTCCCTCGCGCGATGGATGCAGCTGCCATAACGTCTTGTCTAACTTTCATGAAGCACTCTCCACCACCCTCCTCCTGAAAATAGATTTGTTTTTACCTCCGAAAGCCTCCTCTATGTTCTGAAAGCTCTGCCACGAACCTTGAGAGACAGTTGTTGAGAATGATGCGTACCAAATTTTACTAGACCCAGTTCACAAATTTTACATGACAAATAAATAACATTTACTGCATATTGAAAAATCTTTCCCAACGACTCCATTCAAACTCTCATTGCATACCAATCATGTGGATTAAATTAGAATCCTCACCAACACAAGAAATAAACACAAAGGCATCAGGAGTAGTAAAATTTACAATCTTTGTATTCATTCTTCATATTGAACAATGGGATATACCCATTGACCCAATGGGATTTTCAAAGGCACAATCGTGCATACACAGGATCAATGTTGCATTTCATGTACCGTCAGGCGATGATTTGCAGTGTCGGCACACATTGTGTGACATTATTCCATTTCGAATCATCAATGGCATTGTTGTCGCTGAGCATGTCATTTTAAGGCAAATACCATATTACATGAGCATTTATAATTAATCATCATGTTAGTTGAAATGAAAATTGTGTGTTTAAAGATGTAATCAAAACAGTGCAACTCCGACACGATTCAGGACCACGGGCACGCAAAGTGGTGCAATGTACAGTACATTTCATTGTGCTTTCATCCCTACAGAAAGGACAGTGGGTAAAAAAAATACGTCCAGGTCAATCTCGAAGCAGAATTATAATTGACCGAGTTAATCTCTAAGGCCTATCGATGGGTGGCTCCTTTGCATCAGCAATCTCAAAAGTTACTCCTGTGGAACACCTCATAATGACCCTACTACATCGCAGTCCATTCAAAAAATAGACAAGATAAAAGTTTGAAGTCACATGATGAAATTTCCTTCGAAAAAAAAAAAATCACAACTGTGTACGAATATTTTAGTCCAATCCCAAGAGTTTTCATTATGGAGGAGATCCACTGCATGATTTTCTTTAGTAATGCACATAAATCAGTCAAAGGTTGCCTTTTGTTCTACTTGGACACGCTATCCACGGCCTTGCGCGCAGCATCATCCAGATTCCAAGCGGTAAGAATCGGTAATCCACTTTCGTCAAGAATCTTCCGTGCCTCCTCCACATTGGTGCCTGGAGGGACCCACATCAGAACAAATCAATCAAGAGTCTCTGGCCTGCCCTGACTGATTGAGTGACAGCCTGTACTTAAAGGCAAAGTGACTGTCATGCACAGATTGAGTAATATTTTAGGTGTGTAACCTCAAACTATATTGGTAGTGACAGAATGCCGATCCACTTTAGCTGTCCAGCTGCAAGCAGCACTTTACAACAGGGTGCCATTCCATACGACAGTAGTCTCAGGCTGAAAATTGTCTTTAGCAAGAAACCAATATACATGCATTATCCCTCTTACTGGGTGTAGAAGTGTGGGGGGAAAGGGACAATGGGGGTGAGTGGGACTGTGGTGAAGGGTTTTCTTGTTACTTGTTAAGCTTACGACTTGGATCCTAATCAGTCTTGATATTCTGGAAATTTTTGGAAGGCATGTTGAGAAATTGTCATATATTTAGTTAATAATTTAAAATCTGCTGTTGGCTAAGTGGTAATGGTGGCTGGCTTGGGATTTCAGGGTCCTGAGTTTGAGCACCGTTTCCCACTGAATTAACACCAGGTGGGGCTGACTCAGCCTGTCAACCTTCCAAAGTCTGCAAAATGAGTACCAGTGTACTGGTATTTTTTTTTTTTTTTACAGCATCAGCGGCACAGCCACGCCCCAACAAAATGATAGCTACCCGGCAACCAAGCTGCCATACGCAAGAAGAAGTAAATAATTTGATTATAATGATCCAGATATCTCAAAAATTCCTTCAGCCTCTGTAGTACTCCACAATAAAGCCATTTTGTAACTAAAACATTGAATGTTGATGGAGGAGGAGCACGCACACACAAACATGGAGGAGTAGCGTGTGCATGGGTGGAAACAGAGGTATGTACACACGGGTGGGCATGGAGAAGCACACGCATGGGCAAACATGGAGGAGCAGCACATGCACTGGCAGACATAGAGGAGAAGCATGCACGGCAGACATGGAGGAGAAGCATGTGTATGAGGTGAAATGGAGAGAAGCATGTGTATGAGGTGAAATGGAGAGAAGCACACGCCGAGCACTCCTCCATGTCCACTTGTGCGTCTACACACGGGCAGAACGAAAGCACGTGTGCACTTGCACACCAAAGGCACATGAAAGGTATGCATGCACATGGGCACACCAAAAACATACAAGGAAACAGACCGAAGTTCATTATGTTTTTCATCGTCCTGTATTGCTACAGCGGGTTCAACTATGAAAACCTTTACGAGAGGGATTCAAAGCAAGAAATATTCTGTCCAGAGGGTGCTGTGATCCGCATCCTGTCACTCTACCCATCGATTGCCCTGTCAGATGGTAAAATTATCCTTCCCCTACAACACTATGGTTCGTGCGAGCGGCACAATCAATAGTGCTGAGGGGAGATCATGAAATACGAGACAGAAGCGGACAGATGGAGCTGAGCATAGATGGCTGCACATCACACTGGCAGTACCAAAACCCCTCAATCAACACCCACTGGGACCATCTAAGCTTCAATAAGTAACGCATGTACAGTTTAAATAAAATCTAAACAAGCATGATTTTCAAAATCCAAATGTTAAGATAAAGGCTGAAGATAGACTGGACAGCTCAGTTGTGCAAGTACAAAAAAGAAGAAGATGTCCATGCAGGATTTCAGTGTTCAGGCATGTGTACTCTAGCAGATGTCTCTTAGGAATGCTATCAAATTAAACTACAACTTGATGTCTGGCAGGCACTTACCCTCGAGGCGAACAACCAACGGAATGTGCAGGTCCAGTTCGCGGCAGGCCTTGGTGATTCCATTGGCGACGATGGCACAATTGACAATACCACCAAAGATGTTCACAAGAATTGCTCTGACCTGAAAGCATACATGCAAATGAGCACAGCCAATAATGCTGCATCACCAAGGGGATAGCTCATCTCCTCTCATACCCACTTCTCTAATCTTTCAAATAAGGACACTTGGAAACAATCAATAAACAGGGATTAGGACAGAAGTGCATATACACCCATTATGCCAGGAATCAAGACTTTCAGTTCAAAGCATGGTGGAAAGAAAGAGTGCACAGTGGTCTTGAAAAGCAAGGGGGGGGGAGTTGTGCAAGGGCATAGACAAGATAGGTAAGTGGTGAAGACAAAGGTGGGAGGGGGTCGGCGATAGGGCTTAGAAGGCCAAGAAGGTGATGAGGTTATGACCTTTAATGACACAATGGTCCCCATGGTAAACATGACAGCTTTATCATTCAGTGAAGCTTTTTCGTTTCAAACTAAACCCTATTTCTGCCACCGCAGTGTCCAAAGGTTTCATGCAAAATGAATGACCTATCAGTGCTTGATGACTGATGTCGCAAGGAAATTCCAATTCATTGATGTTTCCATAAAATACGTCATTTTAATTGTCTTGAAAGGTGTAGGACATTAGCTCTGTGCAAACGCACCAATTCTGGATGTGAACATCAAGGACACAATAACCAACTGATAACTACAAAAGATTACCCCCAAACAAGAAATACCCAAGAAAAGGTGGGTTCGGTGATCAACGAGCTTTCCCAACACAAAGCAGTGCAACAATTCCTGCCACAA
>CM068954.1:112510535-112525872 GCA_035128595.1 Eptatretus atami | reverse complement strand
CACTCCCCACTCCCCACACCTTCCCTACATTTAGTCTGCATCGAGCAACTGCTCAAACTTCCTGTAAATTAATTCGATACTTTCCTCAAGACCTGAGAGGAGTTTTCAGGAAACAATGCTATTATTATGCTCAAAGTATTTCATTTTGAACTTCATCAAATATCGCAGGAAACCCACAGGTCAGTCATGACTCAAAAGGGAGGTGTTCCTCGTAATTAAAGGCTCAAGAAAACCTCTGTGAACTCACTTACAAAACCATTAAACACGATATAAAAGGTGATCATTGTATTTTGGAATATGGGGATCCACCCCCTCAGCTGCCAACCAAATCGCACATTGTAATTTGGCTGATTAAGACAAAGCCACGAATAGAAGTTGTTTTCTGTATATATTGTCAAAAATAATAACCAAAGTGAGAATAGAAGGGAGCAGTGATAGAGAAAGAGACAGATGAACAATGTTATAGCTATGCAAGATGAAATTAAGTTTTCTACTCGAGGCAAGCACCAAAATGTTACTTAAGGAAGTGACTTTAAAAGCGTTAAATGTTCCCCTCGTGTACAGTAAAGCCCTCAAGTGGACTCCCAAAAGATCTCAAATTCGAGACCATATCAACCCACACGAACACATCCTGCTGTCTCCCAGAATCTGTCCTTTGAAGCACTTTGGCAAAAGGAGAGAACAATATGGACAGTCAAGAAGGCCTGGCAAGGAGTCATGAAGCTTTGGGAGTCAGTTCCCAGCTCACTCAATCTTTTAGAATCACCCCTCTCCCCCTTCTCTCATCTCAGGAATGAAAACTAATAAACAGCAAAGTTGCTCCACACAACTGAGTTCAGCTGCGTGAAATGCACTGTAAAAATGACACTGGTCAGTTTGATTAGTTAAATTGAACATAAAATTCTCAAGAAAAAAAAAAAACTTTGAATAAGTCCAGTACTCATTTTGTAACCATTTCTTCAAACATAGCCCTCATAACATAAGCAAAACAATTACAGGTGTGGTACAGGTAGTGAGTGACCAAGCCCATAATTTTTTTTTTTTAAACAACATTATAAAAAAACAAAAATATAATATATGTCATCATTGGTTACGGCGGACTAGTGGTGAGGACAATGGACGAGCATTGCAGAGATTATGGGTTCAAATCCTAATGAAGGCAGAAGTATGAAGGATTTTCATTTTTTAAAATTATCTTCTGGAAATTGAACTCATCTCAGCTCATACTGAAGGACATGGTCTAATTTGTCTGAAAATTATGGCCACAGAATAAATAAATAAATCTTTACAATGTTGCTTGCTGTGGGATTGTCGGTACAAACCCTGCTGGCTTGTTAAAGACTTTCAAGAAGTGGCTATTTTCTCCTCCTCCACCAAATCGACATGCAATTCCAGGCCACGCATTGCGTTCGATTGCATAGCAGCCGAATCCATGTTTACAAGTAGAATGGGCATCAATTTTGGACCACCAGATGGCCAATCACACTCTTCATATAGTACGACCACTGGAATTATGCAATTGTGGGCAGTACAAAACTGAATGGCTGACTGTTTCCTTCAAAGGCCTTGATGAATCCAATATTCTTGTGGGATCGGCACAAGAGGTAAAGGGATCAACTCTTTCATGAAATGGCTGGTCAAGCCTGAAGTTTAAGGGGCAGGTGATAACTCGCCTTCTCTTCCTCATAAGACACCGTGAGATCTTTAAAATCCACCAACTAAGGCTAGCAGAAGGGACACCAACTTTACCGTGCATCCAGAAGGATGGCACACCAAGCAATGCAACACTCTGCCTGCAAAGCACCAATCCAGCAGTTCATAGTCAGATCGAAAATCAAAACCAGGCTAGATAGTTCAAATGTAAATATGCAACCTCTGCACCATCCTGTCGGTATGTGTATATAAAGATTGAATACTGTTAGGAACCAACTAAAACAACTCAACAAGGAACAAGGTCTAATTTGTCTGTAAATGATGATTAACATTGATTTTGCTTTAAAAAATTTTTTTGGGGAGCATCAGGTTTATGTAAAACATTAGTTACTGTGGTTATAAATGAAAAGCCTCGTGAATAATCCCCGTAGACAAAGAGTCGTATATAATGCAAGAAAAATTGCTTTCCGGTGGAATTATCAGGTTTTCTTATGATATCTGTGAAAGCTTTTTTATGGCAAAATGAAGAATTACAAGATGTGACCATTATCAAAAATTAGCTTTGCATACATATTAGAAACTAGCGATGTACCCGTGCTCTGCACGGGAGGGGGCTGGACAGCCGGTGGGTAAAGGACTTAGGCAAAAAAAACATTTAAAAAAACTACTTACTGCAAACTGACCCCCACAGAAGTAAGGTGGGTAATATTTCAATGATGTCACAATGGCGAAACTGCAAATGTCGAATCTGCGGATGTCACCGGTGGAAACCCTCACATAATTTCCTCACTCTGCTTTAAATTCAATCTCTCTATATTTTCATTCCAAATAGTAGGACAACTTAGCATAACAATTGTGCATTTTGTGAGGAAAGCACCAAATTTGGCACACTAGTAGCCTATCATATTATGAACAGATTTGGATATTGGGCCATCTCAAATTTTGATGGCAGTGGAAAATGGCTGCCACAGCCATCAGCGGCTGAATTTGAGATCGCCCAATATCCAAATCTGTTCATAATATGATAGGCTACTAGTGTGCCAAATTTGGTGCTTTCCTCACAAAATGCACAATTGTTATGCTATATTTAGCTAAGTTGCCCCACTAAAAGAGCATCATTCCAATCACAAATTAATATTTTACCATTAATATAACAAAATACAAACACTCGTGAGGTCAACGAATACACGGTAGATGCCGTTCTCACGTGACACCCAATACAGACAAATCTGCCGATGAGAAAGGGCAGATACAAAACACTTGGTACAGATCGAAAATTAAAATCACAATTGTATTGAGACATTGATGAAACCTCCCACCCACCTTGGAATGGTTTAAAGCAGGGTCGTTCGGGTGGAAACTCGAAATCACAATTGTATTGAGGAACTTATGAAACCTCCCACCCACCTTAGGACATCCAGTGGAACCCCAAAACGTTCTCCAGAAGATTTTACGGGGCGAGCCCCAAAACTGAGGGAGTAGTTTGGGGATGGACAGAGACAGACAGACAGACAGACAGACAGACACGCCTGCTTTGTAAGATAGATAGAAGCAAAAATTGCACCATTGTGCATGGAATGCAACGTCCATGACTTATCCGACATTTTCCTCGAGATCAGACAAGTTCTACCGACTGGCATCCTGGGTAGGCTGGCGGTTCTTTCATTCAAATTGATTAGTTCAATAATTGCGTTTCAAATTTGACCGAATTAAAATTTTAAAAAATGAATAAAACGTTATCATTTGGACTTTTAAAAAGTCTTTGCACTGCATTTGTTTTATCATGAAAGGCAGTATTTATTTACCAACTAGTGAATACAACCTGTCACTTCGCTGATGGGAATATTAAGGGGGGTGGAGTAAGGAGTGGAGGGAGAGAGGTGGGATAGAGGAGGGAGAGAGGAGGAGAGCGGAGGAAGAGAGGAGGGGAGGGATAGAGGAGGGGAGGAGAGGAGGAGAGAGGAGGGAGAGAGGAGGGGAAGGAGAGGGAGAGAGGAGGGGAGGAGAGAGGAGGGAGGGAGGGAGAGAGAGAGGGAGGGAGGGAAGAGAGGAGGGAGGGGAGGGGGAAAGAGAGAGGGGAGGGGAGGGGGAGAGAGAAGAGGGAAAGGGGGGAGGGGAAGCGAAGAGGGAGGAGAGGGGGAAGAGAGGAGGGATGGGAGGTGTAAAGAGGAGGCGGGAGAGAGGAAAATAGGAGGGAGGGAGGAGGAGGTGAGGGTGAGGGAGCAAGGATGGAGAGAGGAGTAGCGAGGAGGGAGCAAGCAGGGGTGGGGGAGATAGGAGGAGGTGAGGAATAGGGGAGCTAGGAAGGGGAAGTGCGAGGAAGGGGGGGAGTGGGGAGAGTTGATCTCACCAAATACGTACAGCTATACAGAGAGGAGGGTGGGAGTGAGGAGGATGGAGGAGCAAGGAGGGGTTTGGGAGGAAGTAAGCGAAAGGGAGGGGGTTCTCTACTTGTGTTTGGAAGTGGGACTTAGGAGATATAATGCGGGGTGGAGAGGGAGGGGTTTAGGATGAGGTAAGCATGAGGGGAGGGGGAGGGAAGATAGCATGAGCAGAAGACAATGCGTGTGAGGGAACGGGAAGGGAAGACAGCGCAAGGGGGGGAGGGCAGCATGAGGGGATATGAAGGAGAAGGCAGTGAAAGGGAGGGGAAGGCAGCATGAGAAGAGATGAAGGGAAGGCAGTGCAAGGGGAGGGAAGGCAGCAGAGGGGAGACGAAGGGAAGGCAGTGTAAGGGGAAGGAGAAGGCAGATGAGGGAGATGAAGGAAGGCAGTGCAAGGGGAAGGGAAGGCAGCATGAGGGGAGACTAAGGGAAGGCAGTGCAAGGGGAGGGGAAGGCATCATGAGGGGAGACTAAGGGAAGGCAGTGCAAGGGGAAGGAAGGCAGTGCAGGGGAAAGGGAAGGCAGCATGAGCAGAAGGGAAGGCAGCACGACGGGAAGGGAAGGGAAATAAAATGCACCCAAACAGCAACAACTTCTTTTTAACCGCTCGATTCTATATAAAACGAGAAGGGCACTCGGTGGAGCGCATACCTCCGCCCCGCAATGCCTGATCCACGAGAACATATCGGGCCCAATACATTTTTGAAACATCATGCTATACAGAACTATATTGTTTTTGGCCCTGTCTCTCAATGATGAAGAATCACTTTAAAAATTAAATAATTCTCTTATCTCGATCTGGATTCAGATCTTCACCAAAATCGAATCAATTCGTCATTGCGACACAGCCAATGTGTCCACCAGGTTTCGTCCAAATCCGTCCACAACTTTTTGAGATATTGTGCTCTATATCAGTTTAGCCCAACCTCTGAATGGTGAAGAATCACTCAACAAATTATCAGATTCAGAACCGGATCCGGATCTTCACCAAAATCTAATCAGTTCGTCCTTGTCACACACCCAACCTGTCCACAAAATTTCATCCGGATCCGTCACAAACTTTTGAGATATCCTGCACACAAACAAACAAACAAACAACAAACAAGCAGTCATAGACTGGTACTTACGAAATCGTCAACTTGACCTCTGACTTGTCTAATAAAAGCTGTCTCTAGAGAAGGTAGCGCGCGCAAACCAGAAGTTTCTACGATGATTCTGTACCAAACCATCAAAATATAATGTTTGACCTCACCGTGACCTTGACCGTTGACCGATTTTGACCAAATCTATCACACTAGCCATCACCCTCCTGAATCACGTGGTGTAATTTGACATTGGTAGCTTTCTTCCGTTCTCGAGTTATCTGTAACCAAACCATCAAAAATCGAATGTTTGACCTACACGTGACTTGACCTTTGACCGATTTTGACCAAAATCTAATCAGCACTAGCCATCACCCTCCTGAATCACGTGATGTAATTTGACATTGGTAGCTTCTTCGTTCTCGAGTTATCGTGCCTCAAACAAACAAACAAACAAAACAAACATACAAACAAACAAAACAACAAACAAACAAACAGAAACGGAAGTCATCAATATACTTACGAAATCTTTAGATTTCGTAAGTAACAAGCAGTCATAGACTGGTACTTACGAAATCGTCAACTTGACCTCTGACCTTGTCAATAAAAGCTGTCTCTAGAGAAGGTAGCGACGCAAACCAGAAGTTTCTACGATGATTCTGTACCAAAACCATCAAAAATCGAATGTTTGACCTCACGTGACCTGACCTTTGACCGATTTTGACCAAAATCTAATCAGCACTAGCCATCACCCTCCTGAATCACGTGGTGTAATTTGACATTGGTAGCTTCTTCCGTTCTCGAGTTATCTGTACCAAACCATCAAAAATCGAATATTTGACCGCACTGTGACCTTGACCTTTGACCGATTTTGACAAAATCTAATCAGCACTAGCCATCACCCTCCTGAATCACGTGATGTAATTTGACATTGGTAGCTTCTTCCGTTCTCGAGTTATCGTGCTACAAACAAACAAACAAACATACAAACAAACAAACAAGCAGTCATAGACTGGTACTTACGAAATCGTCAACTTGACCTCTGACCTTGTCTAATAAAAGCTGTCTCGAGAGAAGGTAGCGACGCAAACGAGCGCGTAATGCTGTGTCTTACAATCCCCCTCATTAGCATAATCTTCAGTGCATAATACCTCAGATACGAACCCGACATAAATCTCATAAAACATCCGATTTTTACCAGAATTTCGACAACCGAGTTTTAAAGCGTCCTAAGCGATCGCAAAAACCGAAGACAAAATTAAAATCGAAGTTAAAATGAACTCGTAACGTCGAGCAAAGCAAAAATCGGCATTTCTCCCGCAATTATACCTTAACGTGAATCAACGACGCGTCTGCTCGAGCGCACTGCATCATGGGACGACCCGTGACGTCTGTTCGAGCGGACTGCATCATGGGACGACCCGTGACGTCTGCTCGAGCGCAATGCATCATGGGACGACCCTTGACGCTTCGAGTGAAATTATTTTTTATACAATCTTAAAACGTCTCCAAAACATCTGATTTTTACCAGAATTTCGACAACCGAGTTTTAAGCGTCCTAAGCGATCGCAAAAACTGAAGACAAAATTAAAATCGAAGTTAAAACGAACTCGTAACGTCGAGCGAAGCAAAAATACTCCATTTCTCACAGTTAATTTACGGAATTATGTTTGACCTCACTGTGACCTTGACCTTTGACCGATTTTGACAAAATCTAATCACACTAGCCATCACCCTCCTGAATCACGTGGTGAATTTGACATTGGTAGCTTCTTCCGTTCTCGAGTTATCGTGCCTACAAACAAACAAACAAACAACAAACAAGCAGTCATAGACTGGTACTTACGAAATCGTCACCTTGACCTCTGACTTGTCTAATAAAAGCTGTCTCGAGAAAGGTAGCGACGCAAACCAGAAGTTTCTACGATGATTTCTGTACCAAACCATCAAAAATCGAATGTTTGACCTCAACCGTGACCTTGACCGTTGACCGATTTTGACCAAAATCTAATCAGCACTAGCCATCACCCTCCTGAATCACGTGGTGTAATTTGACATTGGTAGCTTCTTCCGTTCTCGGTTATCTGTACCAAACCATCAAAAATCGAATATTTGACCTCACTGTGACCTTGACCTTTGACGATTTTGACCAAAATCTAATCAGCACTAGCCATCACCCTCCTGAATCACGTGATGTAATTGGACATTGGTAGCTTCTTCCGTTCTCGAGTTATCGTGCCTACAAACAAAACAACAACATCAAACAAACAAACAAGCAGTCATAGACTGGTACTTAACAATCGTCAACTTGACCTCTGACCTTGTCTAATAAAAGCTGTCTCGAGAGAAGTAGCGACGCAAACGAGCGCGTAATGCTTGTCTTACAATCCCCTCATTAGCATAATCTTCAGTGTATAATACCTCAGATACGACACCCGACATAAATCTCATAAAACATCCGATTTTTACCAGAATTTCGACAACCGAGTTTTAAGCGTCCTAACGATCGCAAAAACCGAAGACAAAATTAAAATCGAGTTAAAATGAACTCGTAACGTCGAGCCAAGCAAAAATCGGCATTTCTCCACGCAATTATTTAATATTATTTTATCAAAGTCACAAAACCGTAATATTCGGCCATCCACCAACAATCTTTACATAATCCGACGCCTCAGCGAGTCAGGCATGCGACGATACCTTTATTGGGATAAAAAATGACTTTTAACACCATCTTTATTTGAAAAAACCGTCACCGCGCACACGGAAAACTTAACGTGACTCAACGACGCGTCTGCTCGAGCGCACTGCATCATGGGACGACCTTGACGCTTCGAGTGAAATATTTTTTATTCAATCTTAAACGTCTCCAAACATACCGATTTTTACCAGAATTTCGACAACCGAGTTGTAAGCATCCGAAGTGATCGAAAAACAGAAGACAAAATTAAAATCGAAGTTAAAACGAACTCGTAACGTCGAGCGAAGCAAAAATACTCCATTTCTCCCACGCAATTAACCTTAACGTGACTCACCGACGCGTCTGCTCGAGCGCACTGTATCATGGGAGACCCGTGACGTCTGCTCGAGCGCACTGCCTCATGGGACGAGCCGTGACGTCTGCTCGAGCGCACTGATGCATTGGACGACCGTGACGCTTCGAGTGAAGTATTTTTTATACAATCTTAAACGTCTCCAAACACATCCGATTTTTTACCAGAATTTCGACAACCGAGTTTTAAGAGTCCTAAGCGAAAGCAAAACGAAGACGAAATTAAAATCGAAGTTAAAACGAACTCGTAACGTCGAGCGAAGCACAAAAATCTCCATTTCTCCACCAGCAAAACCTTAACGTGACTCAACGAAGCGTCTGCTCGAGCGCACTGCATCATGGGACGACCATCAAAAACGAATATTTGACCTCACTGTGACCTTGACCTTTGACCGATTTTGACCAAAATCTAATCAGCACTAGCCATCACCCTCCTGAATCACGTGGTGTAATATGACATTGGTAGCTTCTTTCCGTTCTCGAGTTATCGTGCCTACAAACAAACATACAAACAAACAAACAAACAAGCAGTCATAGACTGGTACTTACGAAATCATCAACTTGACCTCTGACCTTGTCTAATAAAGCATGAATCAGTCAGAAGCCCAAGGGAGCTTGAATTCTGAATTCATTGTGGTCTTCGATTTTACACTGTGGTTTGCAGATAATGAGTCCCAGACAAAACTAGATTTCTTATAAAAATTCCATTTTTTTTTTTTTTAAAGTGATTCGTACCAGCAGGATATGCCAGATATAGGTGTATTACTTTTCAGAAGAACTGATAAAAGACTATTATTTATTATATATATATATCAGTTATTCATCGCTGTTCCAGAATTCGACAACCGAGTTTTAAGCGTCCTAAGCGATCGCAAAAACCGAAGACAAAATTAAAATCGAAGTTAAAACGAACTCGTAACGTCGAGCGAAGCAAAAATCTCCATTTCTCCATGCAAACCTTAACGTCACTCAACGACATGTCTGCTCGAGCGCACTGCATCATGGACGACCCGTGACGTCTGCTCGAGCGCGAACTGCATCATGGGACGACCCGTGACGTCTGCTCGAGCGCAATGCATCATGGGACGACCTTGACGCTTCGAGTGAATATTTTTTTATACAATCTTAAAACGTCTCCAAACATCCGATTTTTACCAGAATTTCGACAACCGAGTTTTAAGCGTCCAAACGATCGCAAAAACCGAAGACAAATTAAAATCGAAGTTAAAACGAACTCGTAACGTCGAGCGAAGCAAAAAATCTCCATTTCTCCATGCAAAACCTTAACGTCAATCAACGACGCGTCTGCTCGAGCGCAATGCATCATGGGACGACCCGTGACGTCTGCTCGAGCGCAATGCATCATGGGACGACCTTGACGCTTTCGAGTGAAAATATTTTTTTATACAATCTTAAAACGTCTCCAAAACATCCGATTTTTACCAGAATTTCGACAACCGAGTTTTAAGCGTCCTAAGCGATCGCAAAAACTGAAGACAAAATTAAAATCGAAGTTAAAACGAACTCGTAACGTCGACGAAGCAAAAATACTCCATTTCTCCACGTTAATTTACGGAATTATGTTTGACCTCACTGTGACCTTGACCTTTGACCGATTTTGACCAAAATCTAATCAGCACTAGCCATCACCCTCCTGAATCATGTGGTGTAATTTGATATTGGTAGCTTCTTCCGTTCTCGAGTTATCGTGCCTACAACAAACAAACAAACAAACAAACATACAAACAAACAAACAACAAACAGAAACGGTAGTCATCAATATACTTACGAAATCTTTAGATTTCGTAAGTAACAAGCAGTCATAGACTGGTACTTACGAAATCGTCAACTTGACCTCTGACCTTGTCTAATAAAAGCTGTCTCGAGAGAGGTAGCGACGCAAACGAGCGCGTAATGCTGTGTCTTACAATCCCCCACATTAGCATAATCTTCAGTGCATAATACCTCAGATACGACACCCGACATAAATCTCATAAAACACCGATTATTACCAGAATTTCGACAACCGATTTTAAGCGTCCTAAGCGATCGCAAAAACCGAAGACAAAATTAAAATCGAAGTTAAAATGAACTCGTAACGTCGAGCAAAGCAAAATCGCATTTCTCCACGCAATTATACCTTAACGTGAATCAACGACGCGTCTGCTCGAGCGCACTGCATCATGGGACGACCCGTGACGTCTGCTCGAGCGCACTGCATCATGGGACGACCCGTGACGTCTGCTCGAGCGCAATGCTCATGGGACGACCCTTGACGCTTCGAGTGAATATTTTTTTATACAATCTTAAACCGTCTCCAAAACATCCGATTTTTACCAGAATTCGACAACCGAGTTTTAAGCGTCCTAAGCGATCGCAAAAACTGAAGACAAATTAAAATCGAAGTTAAAACGAACTCGTAACGTCGAGCGAAGCAAAAATACTCCATTTCTCCACGTTATTTACGGAATTATGTTTGACCTCACTGTGACCTTGACCTTTGACCGATTTTGACCAAAATCTAATCAGCACTAGCCATCACCCTCCTGAATCACGTGGTGTAATTTGACCTGGTAGCTCTTCCGTTCTCGAGTTATCGTGCCTACAAACAAACAAACAAGCAGTCATAGACTGGTACTTTACGAAATCGTCAACTTGACCTCTGACCTTGTCTAATAAAAGCTGTCTCTAGAGAAGGTAGCGACGCAAACCAGAAGTTCTACGATGATTCTGTACCAAACCATCAAAAATCGAATGTTTTGGATGTTTGACCTCACTGTGACCTTGACCTTTGACCGATTTTGACCAAAATCTAATCAGCGCTAGCCACCACCCTCCTGAATCACGTGGTGTAATTTGACATTGTAGCTTCTTCCGTTCTCGAGTTATCATTTTTTGGATGTTTGCCTCACTGTGACCTGACCTTGACGATTTTTGACCAAAATCTAATCAGCACTAGCCATCACCCTCCTGAATCAAGTGGTCTAATTTGACATTGGTAGCTTCTTCCGTCCTCGAGTTATCTGTACCAAACCATCAAAAATCGAATATTTGACCTCACTGTGACCTTGACCTTGACAGATTTCGACCAAAATCTAAATCAGCACTTGCCATCACCCTCCTGAATCACGTGGTGTAATTTGACATTGGTAGCTCTTCCGTTCTCGAGTTATCGTGCCTAACAACAACAAACAAGCAGTCATAGACTGGTACTTAGAATCGTCAACTTGACTCTGACCTTGTCTAATAAAAGCTGTCTCGAGAGAAGGTAGCGACGCAAACCAGAAGTTTCTACGATGATTCTGTACCAAACCATCAAAATCGAATGTTTTTGATGTTTGACCTCACTGTGACCTTGACCTTTGACCGATTTTGACCAAAATCTAATCAGCACTAGCCATCACCCTCCTGAATCACGTGGTGTAAGTTGACATTGGTAGCTTCTTCCGTTCTCGAGTTTATCATTTTTTGGATGTTTTGACCTCACTGTGACCTTGACCTTTGACCGATTTTGACCAAAATCTAAGCAGCACTAGCCATCACCCTCCTGAATCAAGTGGTTCTAATTTGACATTGGTAGCTTCTTTCCGTTCTCAGAGTTATCTGTACCAAACCATCAAAATCGAATATTTGACCTCACTGTGACCTTGACCGTTGACCGATTTCGACCAAAATCTAATCAGCACTTGCCATCACCCTCCTGATCACGTGGTGTAATTTGACATGGTAGCTTCTTCCGTTCTCGAGTTATCGTGCCTACAAACAACAAACAAACAAACAAACAACAAACATACAAACAAACAAACAAAAACAGAAACGGAAGTCATCAATATACTTACGAAATCTTTAGATTTCGTAAGTAACAAGCAGTCATTAGACTGGTACTTACGAAATCGTCAACTTGACCTCTGACCTTGTCTAATAAAGCTGTCTCTAGAGAAGGTAGCGATGCAAACCAGAGTTTCTACGATGATTCTGTACCAAACCATCAAAAATCGAATGTTTGACCTCACCGTGACCTGACCGATTTGACCAAAATCTAATCAGCACTAGCCATCACCTCCTGAATCACGTGGTGTAATTTGACATTCGGAGCCTTCTTCCGTCTCCGAGTTATCTGTACCAAACCATCAAAAATCGAATGTTTGACCTCACCGTGACCTTGACCGTTGACCGATTTTGACCAAAATCTAATCAGCACTAGCCATCACCCTCCTGAATCACGTGGTGTAATTTGACATTGGTAGCTTCTTCCGTTCTCGAGTTATCGTGCCTACAAACAAACATACAACAACAAACAAACAAGCAGTCATAGACTGGTACTTACGAAATCGTCAACTTGACCTCTGACCTTGTCTAATAAAAGCTGCTCCTAGAGAAGGTAGCGACGCAAACCAGAAGTTTCTACGATGATTCTGTACCAAACATCAAAAATCGAATGTTTTGGATGTTTGACCTCACTGTGACCTTGACCTTTGACATTTTGACCAAAATCTAATCAGCGCTAGCCACCACCCTCCTGAATCACGTGGTGTAATTTGACATTGGTAGCTTCTTCCGTTCTCGAGTTATCGTGCCTACAACAAACATACAAACAAAACAACAAGCAGTCATAGACTGGTACTTACGAAATCGTCAACTTGACCTCTGACCTTGTCTAATAAAAGCTGTCTCTCGAGAAGGTAGCGACGCAAAACCAGAAGTTTCTACGATGATTCTGTACCAACCATCAAAAATCGAATGTTTTGGATGTTTGACCTCACTGTGACCTTGACCTTTGACCGATTTTGACCAAAATCTAATCAGCGCTAGCCACCACCCTCCTGAATCACGTGGTGTAATTTGACATTGGTAGCTTCTTCCGTTCTCGAGTTATCATTTTTGGATGTTTGACCTCACTGTGACCTTGACCTTGACCGATTTTGACCAAAATCTAATCAGCACTAGCATCACCCTCCTGAATCAAGTGGTCTAATTTGACATTGGTAGCTTCTTCCGTTCTCGAGTTATCTGTACCAAACCATCAAAAATCGAATATTTGACCTCACTGTGACCTTGACCTTTGACCGATTTGACCAAAATCTAATCAGCACTTGCCATCACCCTCCTGAATCACGTGGTGTAATTTGACATTGGTAGCTTCTTCCGTTCTCGAGTTATCGTGCCTACAAACAACAAACAAACAAACAAACATACAAACAAACAAAAAAACAAACAGAAACGGAAGTCATCAATATACTTACGAAATCTTTAGATTTCGTAAGTAACAACAAAACATACAAACAAAAACAAACAAACAGAAACGGTAGTCATCAATATTTACGAAATCTTTAGATTTCGTAAGTAACAAACATACAAACAAACAAACAAACAAACAGAAACGGTAGTCATCAATATACTTACGAAATCTTTAGATTTCGTAAGTAACAAACAAAATACAAACAAACAAACAAACGAAACGGTAGTCATCAATATACTTACGAAATCTTTAGATTCGTAATAACAAACATACAAACAAACAAACAAACAAACAGAAACGGTAGTATCAATATACTTACGAAATCTTTAGATTTCGTAAGTAACAAACAAACACACAAACAGATGACGGAAGTCATCATTATACTTACGAAATCTTTCGATTTCGTAAGTAACAAAGACAGAAAGGGATGAAAACATGACATAAAAGGGGTGAGAAAGGGAGAGGATGGGATTCAGTGAGGGGTGAGAGAGAGGGAGAGACAGGGAGAGAGAAAGGGGTGGAGAGAGGGAGAGAAATGGAAGAGGGAGAGAAAGGGTGGAGAGAGGGAGAAAGTGGTGGAGAGAGTGGGAGAGAAAGGAGTGGAGAGAGGGAGAAAAAGGGGGTGGAGAGAGTGGGAGAGAAAGGAGTGGAGAGAGGAGAAAAGGGGGTGGAGAGAGTGGGAGAGAAAGGAGTGGAGAGAGTGGAGAGAAAGGAGTGGAGAGAGGGAGAAAAAGGGGATGGAGAGAGTGGAGAGAAAGGAGTGGAGAGAAAGTGGTGGAGAGAGTGGGAGAGAAGGAGTGGAGAAGGAGGAGAAAAGGAGGTGGAGAGAGTGGGAGAGAAAGGAGTGGAGAGAAAGTGGTGGAGAGAGTGGGAGAGAAGGAGTGGAGAGAGTGGGAGAAAAAGGGGGTGGAGAGAGTGGGAGAGAAAGGAGTGGAGAGAGGGAAAGAAGGAGTGGAGAGAGGAGAGGGTGAGACGGGGAGACGGGAGGGGTGGGGAATAGAGGGGAGAGGGAGAGGGAGAGGAGGGGAGAGAGGTAGAATGGAGAGAGAGAGGGAGGAGATAAGGGGAGGGGGAGAGAGAGGGGGTTCTGGCAGATGTGAACATCAGTTTAACGTTCATCTGAAGAGATGGCACACACATTGATGAAACACTCTGCCTATGAAACACCGGGATGACATTTTATTGCTGGGTTGGGATTCAAACCCAGGCAAGACAGCTCAGAGTGAGCATGCATACCTTTCAGCTATCCTGCCATGTGTGGCGATTCATTGCTGTAACAACTGAAAACATTTTTTACTCATTGTAAACATCAAATATATTTGCCTTCCTTTCTCCGGAAATGTCCCCGAGACACCGATTCACCATCAAAGCTTGAAGGGCACTTGCCAATGTCTGAACCACTCAAGCAAGCACTCAATCAAAACGGTTGAAGAAAGTAATAAAACGAAACGTTTTATTTTTAATATAGATTTATCTACGCCGAAGTGACGGGTCATTAATGAAATAAGATCATACAAAAAGGGAAAGGTGGTGTAAAATAAAATTGCACATTTTCAGCGAACGAACCACTGCCCGGCCACCGCCAGAGGCCCTGCACGAAGTAACGGACATCGATCGACCTGAACTGAAAGTCGATCGATATATTCAGTGATAGTGCGAATATTGTCGAGTGCTCGCCAAGTGGCTTCAGCACTCAAACAAGCACTCCAATGAAACAGTTGATAAGGAGCTGCTTGGCAAGCGAATAGCAATCACCGATTGGTTATATAAACACCGTGTACCAGGAGACGCCCGGGATGTCAAGTGATGTCCGAATTGGACAAATCAACACTTATTTAGCAGTTAGAAATATTGCTGAAATCAATAAAGTAGTTTAAGTTTTGAAATTACCGGGCGTAGTGGCGTGCGCCTGTAATCCGGCTACTCGCCG
>CM068954.1:112482638-112510510 GCA_035128595.1 Eptatretus atami | reverse complement strand
AGTGCATAATACCTCAGATACGACACCCGACATAAATCTCATAAAACATCCGATTTTTACCAGAATTTCGACAACGAGTTTTAAGCGTCCTAAGCGATCGCAAAAACCGAAGACAAAATTAAAATCGAAGTTAAAATGAACTCGTAACGTCGAGCAAAGCAAAAATCGCATTTCTCCACGCAATTATACCTTAACGTGAATCAACGACGCGTCTGCTCGAGCGCACTGCATCATGGGACGACCCGTGACGTCTGCTCGAGCGCACTGCATCATGGGACGACCCGTGACGTCTGCTCGAGCGCAATGCATCATGGGACGACCCTTGACGCTTCGAGTGAAATATTTTTTTATACAATCTTAAAACGTCTCCAAAACATCCGATTTTTACCAGAATTTCGACAACCGAGTTTTAAGCGTCCTAAGCATCGCAAAAACTGAAGACAAAATTAAAATCGAAGTTAAAACGAACTCGTAACGTCGAGCGAAGCAAAAATACTCCATTTCTCCACGTTAATTTACGGAATTATGTTTGACCTCACTGTGACTTGACCTTTGACCGATTTTGACCAAAATCTAATCAGCACTAGCCATCACCCTCCTGAATCACGTGGTGTAATTTGACCTTGGTAGCTTCTTCCGTTCTCGAGTTATCGTGCCTACAAACAAACAAACAAGCAGTCATAGACTGGTACTTACGAAATCGTCAACTTGACCTCTGACCTTGTCTAATAAAAGCTGTCTCTAGAGAAGGTAGCGACGCAAACCAGAAGTTTCTACGATGATTCTGTACCAAACCATCAAAAATCGAATGTTTTGGATGTTGACCTCACTGTGACCTTGACCTTGACCGATTTTGACCAAATCTAATCAGCCTAGCCACCACCTCCTGAATCACGTGGTTAATTGACATTGGTAGCTTCTTCCGTTCTCGAGTTATCATTTTTTGGATGTTTGACCTCACTGTGACCTTGACCTTTGACGATTTTGACCAAAATCTAATCAGCACTAGCCATCACCCTCCTGAATCAAGTGGTCTAATTTGACATTGGTAGCTTCTTCCGTCCTCGAGTTATCTGTACCAAACCATCAAAAATCGAATATTTGACCTCACTGTGACCTTGACCTTTGACAGATTTCGACCAAAATCTAATCAGCACTTGCCATCACCCTCCTGAATCACGTGGTGTAATTTTGACATTGGTAGCTTCTTCCTCTCTGAGTTATCGCTACCTACAAACAAACAAACAAGCAGTCATAGACTGGTACTTACGAAATCGTCAACTTGACCTCTGACCTTGTCTAATAAAGCTGTCTCGAGAGAAGGTAGCGACGCAAACCAGAAGTTTCTACGATGATTCTGTTACCAAACCATCAAAAATCGAATGTTTTTGATGTTGACCTCACTGGACCTTACCTTTGACCGATTTTGACCAAAATCTAATCAGCACTAGCCATCACCCTCCTGAATCACGTGGTGTAAGTTGACATTGGTAGCTTCTTCCGTTCTCGAGTTATCATTTTTTGGATATTTGACCTCACTGTGGACCTTGACCGTTGACCGATTTCGACCAAAATCTAATCAGCACTGCCATCACCCTCCTGAATCACTGGAGTGTATTGACATTGGTAGCTTCTTCCGTTCTCGAGTTATCGTGCCTACAAACAAACAAAACAAAACAAACATACAAACAAACAAACAAACAAACAAACAAGGAAGTCATCAATATACTTACGAAATCTTTAGATTTCGTAAGTAACAAGCAGTCATAGACTGGTACTTACGAATCGTCAACTTGACCTCTGACCTTGTCTAATAAAAGCTGTCTCTAGAGAAGGTAGCGACGCAAACCAGAAGTTCTACGATGATTCTGCTTACCAAACCATCAAAAATCGAAATGTTTGACCTCACCGTGACCTGACGATTTTGACCAAAATCTAATCAGCACTAGCCATCACCCTCCTGAATCACGTGGTGTTAATTTGACATTCGGAGCTTCTTCCGTTCTCGAGTTATCTGTACCAAACCATCAAAAATCGAATGTTTGACCTCACCGTGACCTTGACCGTTGACCGATTTTGACCAAAATCTAATCAGCACTAGCCATCACCCTCCTGAATCACGTGGTGTAATTTGACATTGGTAGCTTCTTCCGTTCTCGAGTTATCGTGCCTACAAACAAACATACAAACAAACAAACAAACAAGCAGTCATAGACTGGTACTTACGAAATCGTCAACTTGAACCTCTGAACTTGTCTAATAAAAGCTGTCTCTAGAGAGTAGCGACGCAAACCAGAAGTTTCTACGATGATTCTGTACCAAACCATCAAAATCGAATGTTTTGGATGTTTGACCTCACTGTGACCTTGACCTTTGACCAATTTTGACCAAATCTAATCAGCGCTACCACCACCCTCCTGAATCACGTGTGTAATTTGACATTGGTAGCTTCTCCGTTCTCGAGTTATCGTGCTACAAACAAAACATAACAAAACAAACAAACAAGCAGTCATAGACTGGTACTTACGAAATCGTTTCAACTTGACCTCTGACCTTGTCTAATAAAAGCTGTCTCTCGAGAAGTAGCGACGCAAACCAGAAGTTTCTACGATTGATTCTGTACCAAACCATCAAAAATCGAATGTTTTGGATGTTTGACCTCACTGTGACCTTGACCTTTGACCGATTTTGACCAAAATCTAATCAGCGCTAGCCACCACCCTCCTGAATCACGTGGTGTAATTTGACATTGGTAGCTTCTTCTGTTCTCGAGTTATCGTGCCTACAAACAAACATACAAACAAAACAAACAAACAAGCAGTCATAGACTGGTACTTACGAAATCATCAACTTGACCTCTGACCTTGTCTAATAAAAGCATGAATCAGTCAGAAGCCAAGGGGAGCTTGAATTCTGAATTCATTGTGGTCTTCGATTTTACACTGTGGTTTGCAGATAATGAGTCCCAGACAAAAAACTAGATTCTTATAAAAATTCCATTTTTTTTTTTTTTTAAAGTGATTCAGTACCAGCAGGATATGCCAGATAATAGGTGTATTACTTTTCAGAAAATCTGATAAAAGACTATTATTATTATATATATATATCAGTTATTCATCGCTGTTCCAGAATTTCGACAACCGAGTTTTAAGCGTCCTAAGCGATCGCAAAAACCGAAGACAAAATTAAAATCGAAGTTAAAACGAACTCATAACGTCGAGCGAAGCCAAAAATCTCCATTTCTCCATGCAAAACCTTAACGTCACTCAACGACATGTCTGCTCGAGCGCACTGCATCATGGACGACCGTGACGTCTGCTCGAGCGCACTGCATCATGGGACGACCCGTGACGTCTGCTCGAGCGCAATGCATCATGGGACGACCCTTGACGCTTCGAGTGAAATATTTTTTTATACAATCTTAAAACGTCTCCAAAACATCCGATTTTTACCAGAATTTCGACAACCGAGTTTTAAGCGTCCAAACGATCGCAAAACCGAAGACAAAATTAAAATCGAAGTTAAAACGAACTCGTAACGTCGAGCGAAGCAAAAAATCTCCATTTCTCCATGCAAACCTTAACGTCAATCAACGACGCGTCTGCTCGAGCGCAATGCATCAGGACGACCCGTGACGTCTGCTCGAGCGCAATGCATCATGGGACGACCCTTGACGCTTCGAGTGAAATATTTTTTTTATACAATCTTAAACGTCTCCAAAACATCCGTTTTTACCAGAATTTCGACAACCGAGTTTTAAGCGTCCTAAGCGATCGCAAAAACTGAAGACAAAATTAAATCGAAGTTAAAACGAACTCGTAACGTCGAGCGAAGCAAAAATACTCCATTTCTCCACGTTATATTTACGGAATTATGTTTGACCTCACTTGACCTTGACCTTGACGATTTTGACCAAAATCTAATCAGCACTAGCCATCACCCTCCTGAATCATGTGGTGTAATTTGATATTGGTAGCTTCTTCCGTTCTCGAGTTATCGTGCTACAAACAAACAAACAAACAAACAAACATACAAACAAACAAACAAACAAACAGAAACGGTAGTCATCAATATACTTACGAAATCTTTAGATTTCGTAAGTAACAAGCAGTCATAGACTGGTACTTACGAAATCGTCAACTTGACCTCTGACCTTGTCTAATAAAAGCTGTCTCGAGAGAAGGTAGCGACGCAAACGAGCGCGTAATGCTGTGTCTTACAATCCCCCACATTAGCATAATTTCAGTGCATAATACCTCAGATACGACACCCGACATAAATCTCATAAAACATCCGATTTTACCAGAATTCGACAACCGAGTTTTAAGCGTCCTAAGCGATCGCAAAAACCGAAGACAAAAAATTAAAATCGAAGTTAAAATGAACTCGTGAACGGCGAGCAAAGCAAAAATCGGCATTTCTCCACGCAATTATACCTTAACGTGAATCAACGACGCGTCTGCTCGAGCGCACTGCATCATGGGACGACCCGTGACGTGTCTGTCTCGAGCGCACTGCATCATGGGACGACCCGTGACGTCTGCTCGAGCGCAATGCATCATGGGACGACCCTTGACGCTTCGAGTGAAATATTTTTTTTAACAATCTTAAAACGTCTCCAAAACATCCGATTTTTACCAGATTTCGACAACCGAGTTTTAAGCGTCTAAGCGATCGCAAAACTGAAGACAAAATTAAAATCGAAGTTAAAACGAACTCGTAACGTCGAGCGAAGCAAAAAATACCATTTCTCCACGTTAATTTACGGAATTATGTTTGACCTCACTGTGACCTTGACCTTTGACCGATTTTGACCAAAATCTAATCAGCACTAGCCATCACCCTCCTGAATCACGTGGTGTAATTTGACCTTGGTAGCTTCTTCCGTTCTCGAGTTATCGTGCCTTACAAACAAACAAACAAGCAGTCATAGACTGGTACTTACGAAATCGTCAACTTGACCTCTGACCTTGTCTAATAAAAGCTGTCTCTAGAGAGGTAGCGACGCAAACCAGAAGTTTCTACGATGATCTGTACCAAACCATCAAAATCGAAGTTTTGGATGTTTGACCTCACTGTGACCTTGACCTTTGACCGATTTTGACCAAAATCTAATCAGCGCTAGCACCACCCTCCTGAATCACGTGGTGTAATTTGACATGGTAGCTTCTTCCGTTCTCGAGTTATCGTGCCTACAAAACAAACAAACAAGCAGTCATAGACTGGTACTTACGAAATCGTCAACTTGACCTCTGACCTTGTCTAATAAAAGCTGTCTCGAGAGAAGGTAGCGACGCAAACCAGAAGTTTCTACGATGATTCTGTACCAAACCATCAAAAATCGAATGTTTTGATGTTTGACCTCACTGTGACCTTGACCTTTGACCGATTTTGACCAAAATCTAATCAGCACTAGCCATCACCCTCCTGAATCACGTGGTGTAAGTGACATTGGTAGCTTCTTCCTTCTCGAGTTATCATTTTTTGGATGTTTGACCTCACTGTGACCTTGACCTTGACCGATTTTGACCAAAATCTAAGCAGCACTAGCCATCACCCTCCTGAATCAAGTGGTCTAATTTGACATTGGTAGCTTCTTCCGTTCTCGAGTTATCTGTACCAAACCATCAAAAATCGAATATTTGACCTCACTGTGACCTTGACCGTTGACCGATTTCGACCAAAATCTAATCAGCACTTGCCATCACCCTCCTAATCACGTGGTGTAATTTGACATTGGTAGCTTCTTCCGTTCTCGAGTTATCGTGCCTACAAACAAAACAAACAAACAAACAAACATACAAAACAAACAAACAAACAAACAGAAACGGAAGTCATCAATATACTTACGAAATCTTTAGATTTCGTAAAGTAACAAACATACAAACAAACAAACAACAAACAGAAACGGTAGTCATCAATATACTTACGAAATCTTTAGATTTCGTAAGTAACAAACAAACATACAAACAAACAAACAAACAAACAGAAACGGTAGTCATCAATATACTTACGAAATCTTTAGATTTCGTAAGTAACAAACAAACACACAAACAGATGACGGAAGTCATCATTATACTTACGAAATCTTTCGATTTCGTAAGTAACAAAGACAGAAAGGGATGAAAACATGACATAAAAGGGGTGAGAAAGGGAGAGGATGGGATTCAGTGAGGGGTGAGAGAGAGGGAGAGACAGGGAGAGAGAAAGGGGTGGAGAGAGGGAGAGAAATGGAGAGAGGGAGAGAAAGGGGTGGAGAGAGGGAGAGAAAGTGGTGGAGAGAGTGGGAGAGAAAGGAGTGGAGAGAGGGAGAAAAAGGGGGTGGAGAGAGTGGGAGAGAAAGGAGTGGAGAGAGGGAGCAAAAAAGGGGTGGAGAGAGTGGGAGAGAAAGGAGTGGAGAGAGTGGAGAGAAAGGAGTGGAGAGAGGGGAGAAAAAGGGATGGAGAGAGTGGGAGAGAAAGGAGTGGAGAGAAAGTGGTGGAGAGAGTGGGAGAGAAAGAGTGGAGAGAGGAGAAAAAAGGAGGTGGAGAAGTGGGAGAGAAAGAGTGGAGAGAAAGTGGTGGAGAAGAGTGGGAGAGAAAGGAGTGGAGAGAGTGGGAGAAAAAGGGGTGGAGAGAGTGGGAGAGAAAGGAGTGGAGAGAGGGGAAAGAAAGGAGTGGAGAGAGGGAGAGGGTGAGACGGGGAGACGGGAGGGGTGGGAATAGAGGGGAGAGGAGAGGGAGAGGGGAGGGGAGAGAGGTAGAATGGAGAGAGGAGGGGAGGAGATAAAGGGGAGGGGGAGAGGAGAGGGGGGATTCTGGCAGATGTGACAATCAGTTTAACGTTCATCTGAGAGATGGCACACACATTGATGAAACACTCTGCCTATGAAACACCGGGATGACAGTTTATTGCTGGGTTGGGATTCAAACCCAGGCAAGACAGCTCAGAGTGAGCATGCATACCTTTCAGCTATCCTGCCATGATGTGGCGATTCATTGCTTTGTAACAACTGAAAACATTTTTTACTCATTGTAAACATCAAATATATTTTGCCTTCCTTTCTCCGGAAATGTCCCCGAGACACCGATTCACCATCAAAGCTTGAAGGGCACTTGCCAATGTCTGAACCACTCAAGCAAGCACTCAATCAAAACGGTTGAAGAAAGTAATAAAAACGAAACGTTTTATTTTTAATATAGATTTATCTACGCCGAAGTGACGGGTCATATAATGAAATAAGATCATACAAAAAGGGGAAAGGTGGTGTAAAATAAAATTGCACATTTTCAGCGAACGAACCACTGCCCGGCACACCGCCAGAGGCCCTGCACGAAGTAACGGACATCGATCGACCTGAACTGAAAGTCGATCGATATATTCAGTGATAGTGCGAATATTGTCGAGTGCTCGCCAAGTGGCTTCAGCACTCAAACAAGCACTCCAATGAAACAGTTGATAAGGAGCTGCTTGGCAAGCGAATAGCAATCACCGATTGGTTATATAAACACCGTGTACCAGGAGACGCCCGGGATGTCAAGTGATGTCCGAATTGGACAAATCAACACTTATTTAGCAGTTAGAAATATTGCTGAAATCAATAAAGTAGTTTAAGTTTTGAAATTACCGGGCGTAGTGGCGTGCGCCTGTAATCCGGCTACTCGGAGGCTTGGGTTGGAGGATCGCTTGAGGACGGGTGCTCTGCACTGGGCCGTGCTATGAGAGGGTGTAGGGCAGCCCGGAATCATGGCGAAACCGAATCCTTATCCCTGTGTCGTAAGAGGCGACCAGGGTTGCGCCAGGAAGGGAATCTGGCGTAAAACCTGTGCCAAATCAGTATGCGGATCATAACGGATGATCCGCTGTGGCGACCCCTAACGGGAGCAACCGAAAGACGAACAAGTTTAAGTTTTGAAATTCAGCTGAGATTATGAGATTCTAGAGCTTATGGCATGTGCAGAAATGAAATAAATCCACAAACGAGGGCGTCTCAGAGCATTGAAAAGCATTGCAATGTATCCAGCGATTTCGTAGATATGATGATCAGGCATTGATTTGATGATATGAGTGAGGAAAGTGATAAAAAAACAAAAACTTTATCGTAAACAAATCGTTGTGGCCTGTTTCACGTCAAGGCATTGTTGGGCAGGCCAAAAAAAATGGCGGCTTAAGACTTGTGAGTTGACAGAGGGCTGACCAAGATGGCGCACCACCATCTTCGTAAGGCGTATTTTGGTTTTTAGTGATGAGCACCCCCTAAATTATCTTCAAAAGGGGTGTTTAAATTAACCCAAACTCCCAATTTTTATTCCTGCACTACCTTGGAGTTCCCTTGGTGTGCAAACAAAGTTTGGGGCCCGTTTAGTTTCATGGTTTTGGAGTTATGGAGGAGACAGACAGACTGACTGACTGACTGACACACTGACATCTATTAGTATAGACGGGCATATGGCTTCATCTTGAAAGCTCTTCAGAGTGACATCAATGCGAGCTCTGGATTGTTACTTCCTTATCCGTCTAAAGTATGAATGTGGTTCAGCTCAGTTCACTTTATTCTTCTGTGTTGATTGTGAACCAGTTAGTCTTGTCCTGCGATGTGATCAGATGAAGTCAGTTGGTGTATATTTTGGTATTTTTCCTAATTTGACTTTCGTTTCACTTTCAAAGTAATTTCAACTCTTCCATGTATCACAATCCTTTTACTCCAGCAAAATGGAAAACTAAAATGGACACAAAATCACTCTTGCGGATCTTTTTATACACCCACAGTTATCTGTCCATTATGATGTTTGTCCACCCACACAGTCTGCACTTCACTCTGGCTTAAGCAAATGTTCCAATACTTTGCCAACATTCCCTTTTTTTCTCCTGCATCTCTCCCCCAATGCTTTCAGACATTGTGGCCACGTGAAAAAAATGGCAGCATGCTCTTATTTCGCAATGCACTCAGAGAAAGGTGATGCTATTTTGATGATGATCACAAGGTTCTTCACATATGTACAAGCATGGCACATTACAGAATCCGATTCCAGGCAGGAGCAAGAAAAATATCAGCGTCTTTAACAGACATGCCAGTGAGAATTTCGGATGGTGGGATTAGGGGGGGTTGTGGGAGGTATGGTAAGTAGAAATGAATGAATGAAACTCAGGGGGGCCATGCGTTTTAATTTTTAATTTGGTTAGAGGGAATTTAGGCGACATTGCTGAACTGGGCATTTATAAAGCATGACGCATTGCAGAATATCTACAGATGCTCAAATAAAATTGTTTTTGGACATTTGCACCAGCAAAGACATTCCAATTACGGCACTTGTGACGCTATTTACAATTTCTAACGGCTCTCAACAGCGTTTGGAATAATGAAGTGCAAGAGTTTTGCAGCTAAAGTCAATTTGTCTTGGTCTACACTCTAAAGCAAGCCTAGACAAGGTCAAGGTATATGATCAAGCAAGCCTAAGCAAGGTCTGAACTGCCTTTTTATCAGACTCGGTGGCATTGTGCTTAGGGTGTCTGCTTTGAGTCTGAAAGGTCAGCAGTTAAAGTCTGACCTTGGCTGAGTTGTACCAAAGACTAAAAATGCCAAAGGTACGTGTTTGCTTCACTTGACACTCAGCATTTGGAGGATAGAGCACGATTAAACAACCTAACTTGGCATCTCAAGGGGAAGAGAAGGGAGGGAGAAGTGGAGGAAAATGCTAAAACGTGCCCCACTGACTGCGAAGATAAATAAGCCATTAGAAGATAGTGCCGCTGATACCCATTGTGTTCTGGGAAGTAATTTCCCCCCAAGGTCAACAGCCATGTTTGTCTGAAGTCAGGTTCTGTGTTGTCTGCATGGTGTGTGTGCGTGCGTGCGTGCGTGTGTGTTCTCTTACATTAACTTTAAAAACTGTAGAAAAGAAAAGATAAAACTGCCATCCAACCACAAACTGCATATGCCGTCATCACCAAAGCAACAAATCATTCCTGCTATTAAACCATTAGAAAAGAGAGCATCCTCTGTCTCTCATCACATACTGTACGTCTGAAAATTGAAATAAACAAAGCAAAACGTTTTAGGGTGTGCTGACTTGATAAAAGGGGAAAGAATCACTTACTTTATACAACTGATCCAATATTGCCACGAACATACAATAAGGTATGCCAATGCCCTCCAACCCCACGCACCCTTACGCAGGTTTTAATCTTCACCATTTAAGAATATATGAAGATCCAGGGTGAACTGAAAGGAAAAAACACAAATCACAGAGGACTCAGGCCAGGCACCATGCTTTGGAGTCCATATAGAGGGTCAGTTCTGCTGAAGCAGTTTCTTGGTTTGGATTACAATCCTGGAATGGGTTGCCACTCTGACATAGCAAGTCAAGGCAGGAATTTGGAATTTGTTCAGGGCATCGGCAATAGCTGACCCTACTCTTCGCGAAGGACACCACGGGGTCTTTAACGACCACCAATAACCACCCTAATCGAAAAGTCAGGTCAGTCATTTCGGACTGCCACTGGTAACTTGTAGCCCAGTGCGACCTGCCGCATGGATGGGTTACGGCGACTAAACCGACACCACTCACTGGCTTTCATAGTGGGGAGGGTGACTGTGACACCAATCCAGGATGAAAAACAACACCTGACAAAAGGCGGATGAGCTCCCTTTGAGAGCCAACTGCCATCCAGTACAGAGACGGTGTCTTCTAAAAAACACCTCATGGGGATAGGAAAATTTATTTTTTCCACCTGGCCTAGTTAACCCCTTCGGCACAGTGGTCCTGCGAAGAGGTTTTCTTGTTTCAGGACAAGGTGAAGGGTTTGCCAATTTTCCTCTTCTTCTTTTTCTTTGTAGCCATTTGCAAAAATAGTGACTTTCAGGCTTCTTTAGGGTGAACTTCAATTAAAAAACAAAAACCAAACAATGTTGACAGACGAGACACCTAGTTTAATGTCAAAATGAGGGACAGCACACACATTGATGAATCATCATGCGAAACACCAGGATGACAGTTTATAGCTGGGGTGAGATTTGACAACCAGGCTAAACAGCTCAGAGGCAAATGTGCATACTTCGAGGCCATACTGCCAGCCCACCAAGGACTGCACCAAACCTTCGGATAATTAAACGTTTAACATATTGATAAGTGCTTAAACAGCCAATATCGTCACGTCAGAGGGGTCCATGAACACAGACTGCTCTGGACAGAGGTCTAAGACCACCGTGGATGCTGAAACGATTGCTAGAATTTATTGTGTTTCTACTATTCACGATTCCCCAAGAATCGCCCAATCCAAGCCGAAATAAGGCGGTGAGTCGTGCGCGAGAGGCAAAAGGTGGGGACACGTTTCTTATAATTGAAATGTTGATTCACAAAATTATTTAGACATGGGGATAATGAGATAACAGTACTCAGACAGATCTTGTGCACGAATACAAACAAATAGGGAAGGTAAGACACGAAAAACAGAACTTGTGTACAATAAGAAAGAAAGAAATAAAGAACCCGCTAATGGCACCAAAATGCTGGACTCATACAATGAAAGGGAATACAGGCGAGGGTTTGAGGTAGGAGCGAGTTAGTGGCGTGCAGGTCACCGGGGCACAGGGCAAAGTGCGGCTCAGGTCGGGGAATGGCGATGAGGAGCGGAGGCAAGGATACGAGGGGTTGGCAATGAGAGACGATGTCGCTGGGGACTCTCCAGAAGATCCTTTCAATGAGGGCAATGGAACAGACTGAGAGATGTTAATTTCTTCAAGGTGTAAAGCTCAACTGCAACTACATACTGACGCGCATGCGCGGACACGGCCTTTACGCCCCACAGGGACTGCCTTTCCAGGAAGTGGCTGGTCCCATCATTGGCCGACCTCTGCCAGTGGGGTGGCGCTGCCTTCTAGGCCGCCCACCACTCTTGAAAGCTCCACAGCTGGATCTGCCGCCGTGGCATACAGTCCTCTGGTTAAAAGGCCTGTGTAACATCATTCTCGTTATAAGCACGTAGCCCTTTCCAAGTTCCTTTGATGTTAAATGCCACAAGACATCCACCTGGCCTCGCCTTATACAGGTGTTACAAAACAATCCTACCCTATTCTGCTCTATAAAGGATGCTCACTGCCTCCTCAGTGCACGCTTGACAAGACTTATCTCTGACAGTTTCCCTAATACAAGGGTAAATTGAACCTACTCTATCACACGGTATGTACTATTTTTATGACAACTTATCTATGGTCCCTTCCACAAAATAATATGATTGTGTTTCAGGATTATGTAAAAGCATGCACACAAGACTACATGCAGGATAAAGGTATTAAGACTAAAGGTATTAAGAGGCTTCACAAATTCAGGATGACAGTTCCGGTACACCGGTTCAAATTTATATTGGCTTCAATCACTTTAGGTTGGCCAATTTGGTGTTACCAAGCATGATGCTGTGGCCCCAAGTTCAAATACCATATACTGTGTTGATTTGTCCCTGCTCGACAGATGCCCTTGTAATTCATTTAAAAGTACAATTGGTTTCTCTGAATGCCCTTCTTCAGAATATGATATGGTTACATTGGAGGGAGTACGACTTAGGAAGGTAGCATGTTAAGTTAGCTCCCATTTGTTCACAGAGCTTGGATTACTTTCTGTAATCAGGGACCCGTTAGCGTAAAGTTGTCGTGTTCTTTTGTATACCATGAGGGGCAATATGGTTGATATATGAGCATTAGATAGGAAGGTGTAATTCATACGTGTCCTCTCTGTGAACCAGGCAAGGCAACCAGGCAAGGTGAGGCTGAGGTGGCATCCTGTGTGTGGCTATGAAAACCTCCCCGGCCCATGATGGTTCAAGGAAAGGCATGGCATTAGCCGGCCCACATGATGGCAGCAAGGCAACAAGTGCATGCCCCTTGATTGGCAGAGCCAAGCCGTGCTGTGAGTGAGGGAACGCTCAGGTGCTGTGGACACAGCCACGGGGGAGGTGATAAAAGGGGCCACGTACTGAAGTGAACAGTCAGTTATCATGGGGACGGGTGGTGAGTTGGAGTGATAAGAGCCAGCAACAGCCAGAAGCTCATTGGATTGGTGTGGTAGGTCAGAAGCTCGCCGAATTGCCACTCTCTCTACCCTCTGCTCTCTTCCTTCACCCTGCTGAATGTTTTTTCATCTCTCTGATAAGTGTCGTGGTTGTGCGGATGGCCATGTCTTCACTGCCTTTGCTGCTCATACTGGAGAGCTGCACCGTGAGCCTGTTCCACACCCGTGTATCCTTTGAAAGACCTTGCTTAGCCTCCCCATTGTGAGAGAGTGGTTGTGTGCTCATGGCACCTTAGTCCATTATTTTGTATAAAGTGCCTTTCATTTTACTGAGTGTGCCTTTATTTCTTTTTCTTTAATCATTGCCATGGTCTGCCTTTTCTCTCGGGATTCTTCATTTTTGTAGTCCTGCATTTCCTTTCAATAACCTATTATTCCGTCAGTCCACATGTCCCCTGGTAACCCACCATTACCATTCCCGCATGCACACCCAAACTGTTTCGGCCCAACTTGAAGTAAATCTCTTGTGGAGATATAATTTGTTCAACATACGATTTTGGGAGGGGAGGGAGGGTTGGGAGGAGGGGACTGCATTAACCGCTCGAGGAGTGGTGAATGGTTCCCGACTCTCCCAGGAATAAATTTAAATTCTAAATTTGTGAGTGCAAAAACCGCATTTGGTTATTGAAAATAAAAGTTTCCCCAATTGTACCGTGTGCTGGAAAAAGAAAAGATGGCTGCCGAACAAAGCGACATGGCAGCTATCCATGTCATGGTGGATGATGGTGCACATGTGGGCGAACGTGAGGCCAAGGTGAAAAGATTATAAACGGAACCTCCCACACGACTAGCGCTACTCGAAGCTTCTCACTTAGCATGAGATCAGAGGACGTGGTACATGAGCCTATGCTGGGGTGGGAATGGGAATGAATGTTAGAAAGGACAGCACTAATGGATAACAGTAGAAAGACAGATTTGAAAAGGAACTGGATAAACGTCCCTTAAAACTGGAATTGGCCGGTACCATCAATGCACTGGGGTGGATGTTCGCCTGCCCAATAATGGACAAACCATCCACAAAATGAGCCAGGAAGAGGGATTAGCACGGGCGAGGCAAGCAGCTCCGTAGTGTGTGAAGCAACCCTAGTGGTGCGCGAGATGGCACTCGTGGATGTGCGGCTAAACCCTGCAGGAGTCGAGCTGGTGCTCCTGGACCTTGTGGTGTGAGCTGGCATCTGCTGTGGTGTGCAAGCTGGTGGACAAGCCTGCAACGTGTGAGGTCGAGCCCTCGACGTGCGAGGTCGAACCTGAGGGCTGCGTCGGCCAAGATGTGCGAGCTGGCGGTGGTGAAGGTTGCATCGGGACCTGAGTGATTGAGTTGGACTCCTTCGAGGTCAGCTCGGTGATCGGAGTGGTTGACTCGCCACGCTCAGGGTGTGAGTTGACACCTCCCGAAAAGGGAGTTAAAGGCGAAGTGTATAGCCATAAGAGGATAGGCCAATGTGGGACGGGATCAGCCAGAGCCCCAAATGGCTGATAACTGTTTTTGTTGTCTTAATATAAGTGCGGAGAGTCATGAGCGGCTGTCCACTCATGGCAATGTGAAGAAGGAAGAACAGGAAGCTCAAGGTCAGCAAAGGCTGTGTGATGGGTCAAAGAGCCTTGGAGCCATTGCCCGCAGGAACATTTGGGCACCCGAGGGCTTCAAATTGATATTGGGACAGCCTAGGAGGGACTTGGTCCCTCGGCTGAATTCAGCCTCGGGAAAATTCCCCCACTGGAAAATTGGGATGAGCCAGGCAGCCAGGGGGCTGGCTTGACAGGATTTGGACGTGGGCCCAACCATCAGGAGGTGACTGCCCAGGCCCCACAGGAAGCCTGGTGGTGGTGGTGTGGGCATCCTCAGTTATCGGGGTGCCAACTAAGGAGTAGTCTCAGGCTGGTGGAGTGCCAGACCGGGGGAGGGGGGAGACATCTGGGGGACTGAGGTGTCCTGGGCAACTATAATAGTGCGGTGTGAAGATCACAAGGCATGAGGACCCTGGTGACCATAGAAGGCCATGGAAGGCCAATAGGTGACCCCTCAGGTGAGGATACAGCAAATTGAGCTGTTGCGGTTTCTTTTGGGGGGGGGGGGAGAAGATGGAGAGACTGATTTCCCTCCAGATGGGACTTTTTTCCTTTCTTTTTTAACACTGCAGGCACCACACACTGCTGCACCCCCACCATGTCATTGTAGGACCCCCCCCCCCCCCGCTGCTCACTTGGATAAGCACACTATGCAGTGAGTTGTGAAGCCATGGCCTTGCAAGAATGAAGGGTTTTTTACCCTGCGCACATAGCACAAAGCAGGGTGAGGCAATTGGTTCTCACCCAATCTGTCTAGCAGTCTATTCACAATTTACATGATAGATCAGTGGTTTTCAAACCTTTTTTTAGTGGCAACCCAATTTCAGAACCTCTCTACATCGCGCGACCCAAAAGATTAAAAACCCAATTAATAATATATAAGATAAGATTAAAAGAGAGAGATCATTGGTAGCTTCTTCGTTCTCGAGTTATCATTTTTTGGATGTTTGACTCACTGTGACCTTGACCTGCTTGACCGATTTTGACCAAAAATCTAATCAGCACTAGCCATCACCCTCCTGAATCAAGTGGTCTAATTTGACATTGGTAGCTTCTTCCGTTCTCGGAGTTATCTGTACCAAACCATCAAAAATCGAATATTTGACTCACTGTGACCTTGACCTTTGACCGATTTTGACCAAAATCTAATCAGCACTTGCCATCACCCTCCTGAATCACGTGGTTGTAATTTGACATTGGTAGCTTCTTCCTTGTCTCGAGTTATCGTGCCTACAAAAAACAAACAAACAAACAAACATACAAACAAACAAACAAAAACAGAAACGGAAGTCATCAATATACTTCGAAATTTAGATTTCGTAAAGTAACAAACAACATACAAACAACAAACAACAAACAGAACGTAGTCATCAATACTTACGAATCTTTAGATTTCGTAAGTAAACAAACAACAAACAAACAAACAAACAAACAGAAACGGTAGTCATCAATATACTTACGAAATCTTTAGATTTCGTAAGTAACAAACAAATACAAACAAACAAACAAACAAAAAGAAACGGTAGTCATCAATATACTTACGAAATCTTTAGATTTCGTAAGTAACAAACATACAAACAAACAAACAAACAAAACAGAAACGGTAGTCATCAATATACTTACGAAATCTTTAGATTTCGTAAGTAACAAACAAACACACAAACAGATGACGGAAGTCATCATTATACTTACGAAATCTTTCGATTTCGTAAGTAACAAAGAAGAAAGGGATGAAAACATGACATAAAAGGGGTGAGAAAGGGAGAGGATGGGATTCAGTGAGGGGTGAGAGAGAGGAGAGACAGGGAGAGAGAAAGGGTGGGAGAGGGAGAGAAATGGAGAGAGGGAGAGAAGGGTGGAGAGAGGGAGAGAAAGTGGTGGAGAGAGTGGGAGAGAAAGGAGTGGAGAGGGGAGAAAAAGGGGTGGAGAGAGTGGGAGAGAAAGGAGTGGAGAGAGGGAGAAAAAGGGGTGGAGAGAGTGGGAGGAAAGGAGTGGAGAGAGTGGAGAGAAAGGGAGTGGAGAGAGGAGAAAAAGGGGATGGAGAGAGTGGGAGAGAAAGGAGTGGAGAGAAAGTGGTGGAGAGAGTGGGGAGAGAAGGAGTGGAGAGAGGGAGAAAAAGGAGGTGAGAGAGTGGGAGAGAAGGAGTGGAGAGAAAGTGGTGGAGAGAGTGGGAGAGAAAGGAGTGGAGAGAGTGGGAGAAAAAGGGGGTGGAGAGAGAGTGGGAGAGAAAGGAGTGGAGAGAGGGAAAGAAAGGAGTGGAGAGAGGGAGAGGGTGAGACGGGGAGACGGGAGGGGTGGGGAATAGAGGGGAGAGGAGAGGAGAGGGAGGGAGAGAGGTAGAATGGAGAGAGAGAGGGGAGGAGATAAAGGGGAGGGGAGAGGAGAGGGGGATTCTGGCAGATGTGACAATCAGTTTAACGTTCATCTGAGAGATGGCACACACATTGATGAAACACTCTGCCTATGAAACACCGGGATGACAGTTTATTGCTGGGTTGGGATTCAAACCCAGGCAAGACAGCTCAGAGTGAGCATGCATACCTTTCAGCTATCCTGCCATGATGTGGCGATTCATTGCTTTGTAACAACTGAAAACATTTTTTACTCATTGTAAACATCAAATATATTTGCCTTCCTTCTCCGGAAATGTCCCGAGACACCGATTCACCATCAAAGCTTGAAGGGCACTTGCCAATGTCTGAACCACTCAAGCAAGCACTCAATCAAAACGGTTGAAGAAAGTAATAAAAACGAAACGTTTTATTTTTAATATAGATTTATCTACGCCGAAGTGACGGGTTCATATAATGAAATAAGATCATACAAAAAGGGAAAGGTGGTGTAAAATAAAATTGCACATTTTCAGCGAACGAACCACTGCCCGGCACACCGCCAGAGGCCCTGCACGAAGTAACGGACATCGATCGACCTGAACTGAAAGTCGATCGATATATTCAGTGATAGTGCGAATATTGTCGAGTGCTCGCCAAGTGGCTTCAGCACTCAAACAAGCACTCCAATGAAACAGTTGATAAGGAGCTGCTTGGCAAGCGAATAGCAATCACCGATTGGTTATATAAACACCGTGTACCAGGAGACGCCCGGGATGTCAAGTGATGTCCGAATTGGACAAATCAACACTTATTTAGCAGTTAGAAATATTGCTGAAATCAATAAAGTAGTTTAAGTTTTGAAATTACCGGGCGTAGTGGCGTGCGCCTGTAATCCGGCTACTCGGAGGCTTGGGTTGGAGGATCGCTTGAGGACGGTGCTCTGCACTGGGCCGTGCTATGAGAGGGTGTAGGGCAGCCCGGAATCATGGCGAAACCGAATCCTTATCCCTGTGTCGTAAGAGGCGACCAGGGTTGCGCCAGAAGGAATCTGGCGTAAAACCTGTGCCAAATCAGTATGCGGATCATAACGGATGATCCGCTGTGGCGACCCCTAACGGGAGCAACCGGAAAGACGAACAAGTTTAAGTTTTGAAATTCAGCTGAGATTATGAGATTCTAGAGCTTATGGCATGTGCAGAAATGAAATAAATCCACAAACGAGGGCGTCTCAGAGCATTGAAAAGCATTGCAATGTATCCAGCGATTTCGTAGATATGATGATCAGGCATTGATTTGATGATATGAGTGAGGAAAGTGATAAAAAAACAAAAACTTTATCGTAAACAAATCGTTGTGGCCTGTTTCACGTCAAGGCATTGTTGGGCAGGCCAAAAAAAATGGCGGCTTAAGACTTGTGAGTTGACAGAGGCTGACCAAGATGGCGCACCACCATCTTCGTAAGGCGTATTTTGGTTTTTAGTGATGAGCACCCCCTAAATTATCTTCAAAAGGGTGTTTAAATTAACCCAAACTCCCAATTTTTATTCCTGCACTACCTTGGAGTTCCCTTGGTGTGCAAGCAAAGTTTGGGCCCGTTTAGTTTCATGGTTTTGGAGTTATGGAGGAGACAGACAGACTGACTGACTGACTGACACACTGACATCTATTAGTTATAGACGGGCATATGGCTTCATCTTGAAAGCTCTTCAGAGTGACATCAATGCGAGCTCTGGATTGTTACTTCCTTATCCGTCTAAAGTATGAATGTGGTTCAGCTCAGTTCACTTTATTCTTCTGTGTTGATTGTGAACCAGTTAGTCTTGTCCTGCGATGTGATCAGATGAAGTCAGTTGGTGTATATTTTGGTATTTTTCCTAATTTGACTTTCGTTTCACTTTCAAAGTAATTTCAACTCTTCCATGTATCACAATCCTTTTACTCCAGCAAAATGGAAAACTAAAATGGACACAAAATCACTCTTGCGGATCTTTTTATACACCCACAGTTATCTGTCCATTATGATGTTTGTCCACCCACACAGTCTGCACTTCACTCTGGCTTAAGCAAATGTTCCAATACTTTGCCAACATTCCCTTTTTTTCTCCTGCATCTCTCCCCAATGCTTTCAGACATTGTGGCCACGTGAAAAAAATGGCAGCATGCTCTTATTTCGCAATGCACTCAGAGAAGGTGATGCTATTTTGATGATGATCACAAGGTTCTTCCCATATGTACAAGCATGGCACATTACAGAATCGGATTCCAGGCAGGAGCAAGAAAAATATCAGCGTCTTTAACAGACATGCCAGTGAGAATTTCGGATGGTGGGATTAGGGGGGTTGTGGGAGGTATGGTAAGTAGAAATGAATGAAATGAAACTCAGGGGGCCATGTGTTTTAATTTTTAATTTGGTTAGAGGGAATTTAGGCGACATTGCTGAACTGGGCATTTATAAAGCATGACGCATTGCAGAATATCTACAGATGCTCAAATAAAATTGTTTTTGGACATTTGCACCAGCAAAGACATTCCAATTACGGCACTTGTGACGCTATTTACAATTTCTAACGGCTCTCAACAGCGTTTGGAATAATGAAGTGAAAGAGTTTTGCAGCTAAAGTCAATTTGTCTTGGTCTACACTCTAAAGCAAGCCTAGACAAGGTCAAGGTATATGATCAAGCAAGCCTAAGCAAGGTCTGAACTGCCTTTTTATCAGACTCGGTGGCATTGTGCTTAGGTGTCTGCTTTGAGTCTGAAAGGTCAGCAGTTAAAGTCTGACCTTGGCTGAGTTGTACCAAAGACTAAAAATGCCAAAGGTACGTGTTTGCTTCACTTGACACTCAGCATTTGGAGGATAGAGCACGATTAAAACAACCTAACTTGGCATCTCAAGGGAAGGGAAGGGAGGAGAAGTGGAGGAAAATGCTAAAACGTGCCCCACTGACTGCGAAGATAAATAAGCCATTAGAAGATAGTGCCGCTGATACCCATTGTGTTCTGGGAAGTAATTTCCCCCAAGGTCAACAGCCATGTTTGTCTGAAGTCAGGTTCGTGTTGTCTGCATGGTGTGTGTGCGTGCGTGCGTGCGTGTGTGTTCTCTTACATTAACTTTAAAAATGTAGAAAGAAAAGAATAAAACTGCCATCCAACCACAAACTGCATATGCCGTCATCACCAAAGCAACAAATCATTCCTGCTATTAAACCATTAGAAAAGAGAGCATCCTCTGTCTCTCATCACATACTGTACGTCTGAAAATTGAAATAAACAAAGCAAAACGTTTTAGGGTGTGCTGACTTGATAAAAGGGGAAAGAATCACTTACTTTATACAACTGATCCAATATTGCCACGAACATACAATAAGGTATGCCAATGCCCTCCAACCCCACGCACCCTTACGCAGGTTTTAATCTTCACCATTTAAGAATATATGAAGATCCAGGGTGAACTGAAAGGAAAAAACACAAATCACAGAGGACTCAGGCCAGGCACCATGCTTTGGAGTCCATATAGAGGGTCAGTTCTGCTGAAGCAGTTTCTTGGTTTGGTTACAATCCTGGAATGGGTTGCCACTCTGACACAGCAAGTCAAGGCAGGAATTTGGAATTTGTTCAGGGCATCGGCAATAGCTGACCCTACTCTTCGCGAAGGACACCACGGGGTCTTTAACGACCACCAATAACCACCCTAATCGAAAAGTCAGGTCAGTCATTTCGGACTGCCACTTGTAACTTGTAGCCCAGTGCGACCTGCCGCATGGATGGGTTACGGCGACTAAACCGACACCACTCACTGGCTTTCATAGTGGGGAGGGTGACTGTGACACCAATCCAGGATGAAAAACAACACCTGACAAAGGGCGGATGAGCTCCCTTTGAGAGCCAACTGCCATCCAGTACAGAGACGGTGTCTTCTAAAAAACACCTAATGGGGATAGGAAAATTTATTTTTTCCACCTGGCCTAGTTAACCCCCTCGGCACAGTGGTCCTGCGAAGAGGTTTTCTTGTTTCAGGACAAGGTGAAGGGTTTGCCAGTTTTCCTCTTCTTCTTTTTCTTTGTAGCCCTTTGCAAATAGTGGCTTTCAGGCTTCTTTAGGGCGAACTTCAATTAAAAAACAAAAACCACAATGTTGACAGACGAGACACCTAGTTTAATGTCAAAATGAGGGACAGCACACACATTGATGAATCATCATGCGAAACACCAGGATGACAGTTTATAGCTGGGGTGAGATTTGACAACCAGGCTAAACAGCTCAGAGGCAAATGTGCATACTTCGAGGCCATACTGCCAGCCCACCAAGGACTGCACCAAACCTTAGGATAATTAAACGTTTAACATATTGATAAGTGCTTAAACAGCCAATATCGTCACGTCAGAGGGGTCCATGAACACAGACTGCTCTGGACAGAGGTCTAAGACCACCGTGGATGCTGAAACGATTGCTAGAATTTATTGTGTTTCTACTATTCACGATTCCCCAAGAATCGCCCAATCCAAGCCGAAATAAGGCGGTGAGTCGTGCGCGAGAGGCAAAAGGTGGGGACACGTTTCTTATAATTGAAATGTTGATTCACAAAATTATTTAGACATGGGATAATGAGATAACAGTACTCAGACAGATCTTGTGCACGAATACAAACAAATAGGGAAGGTAAGACACGAAAAACAGAACTTGTGTACAATAAGAAAGAAAGAATAAAGAACCCGCTAATGGCACCAAAATGCTGGACTCATACAATGAAAGGGAATACAGGCGAGGGTTGAGGTAGGAGCGAGTTAGTGGCGTGCAGGTCACTGGGGCACAGGGCAAGTGCGGCTCAGGTCGGAGAATGGCGATGAGGAGCGGAGGCAAGGATACGAGGGGTTGGCGATGAGAGACGATGTCGCTGGGGACTCTCCAGAAGATCCTTTCAATGAGGGCAATGGAACAGACTGAGAGATGTTAATTTCTTCAAGGTGTAAAGCTCAACTGCAACTACATACTGACGGCGCATGCGCGGACACGGCCTTTACGCCCCACAGGACTGCCTTCCAGGAAGTGGCTGGTCCCATCATTGGCGCACCTCTGCCAGTGGGGTGGCACTGCCTTCTAGGCCGCCCACCACTCTTGAAAGCTCCACAGCTGGATCTGCCGCCGTGGCATACAGTCCTCTGGTTAAAAGGCTGTGTAGCATCATTCTCGTTATAAGCACGTAGCCCTTTCCAAGTTCCTTTGATGTTAAATGCCACAAGACATCCACCTGGCCTCGCCTTATACAGGTGTTACAAAACAATCCTACCCTATTCTGCTCTATAAGGATGCTCACTGCCTCCTCAGTGCATGCTTGACAAGACTTATCTCTGACAGTTTCCTAATACAAGGGTAAATTGAACCTACTCTATCACATGGTATGTACTATTTTTATGACAACTTATCTATGGTCCCTTCCACAAAATAATATGATTGTGTTTCAGGATTATGTAAAAGCATGCACACAAGACTACATGCAGGATAAAGGTATTAAGACTAAAGGTATTAAGAGGCTTCACAAATTCAGGATGACAGTTCCGGTACACCGGTTCAAATTTATATTGGCTTCAATCACTTTAGGTTGGCCAATTTGGTGTTACCAAGCATGATGCTGTGGCCCCAAGTTCAAATACCATATACTGTGTTGATTTGTCCCTGCTCGACAGATGCCCTTGTAATTCATTTAAAAGTACAATTGGTTTCTCTGAATGCCCTTCTTCAGAATATGATATGGTTACATTGGAGGGAGTACGACTTAGGAAGGTAGCATGTTAAGTTAGCTCCCATTTGTTCACAGAGCTTGGATTACTTTCTGTAATCAGGGACCCGTTAGAGTAAAGTTGTCGTGTTCTTTTGTATACCATGAGGGGCAATATGGTTGATATATGAGCATTAGATAGGAAGGTGTAATTCATACGTGTCCTCTCTGTGAACCAGGCAAGGCAACCAGGCAAGGTGAGGCTGAGGTGGCATCCTGTGTGTGGCTATGAAAACCTCCCCGGCCCATGATGGTTCAAGGAAAGGCATGGCATTAGCCGGCCCACATGATGGCAGCAAGGCAACAAGTGCATGCCCCTTGATTGGCAGAGCCAAGCCGTGCTGTGAGTGAGGAACGCTCAGGTGCTGTGGACACAGCCACGGGGGAGGTGATAAAAGGGGCCACGTACTGAGTGAACAGTCAGTTATCATGGGACGGGTGGTGAGTTGGAGTGATAAGAGCCAGCAACAGCCAGAAGCTCATTGGATTGGTGTGGTAGGTCAGAAGCTCGCCGAATTGCCACTCTCTCTACCCTCTGCTCTCTTCCTTCACCCTGCTGAATGTTTTTTCATCTCTCTGATAAGTGTCGTGGTTGTGCGGATGGCCATGTCTTCACTGCCTTGCTGCTCATCTGGAGAGCTGCACCGTGAGCCTGTTCCCACACCCGTGTATCCTTTGAAAGACCTTGCTTAGCCTCCCCATTGTGAGAGAGTGGTTGTGTGCTCATGGCCACTTAGTCCATTATTTTGTATAAAGTGCCTTTCATTTTACTGAGTGTGCCTTTATTTCTTTTTCTTTAATCATTGCCATGGTCTGCCTTTTCTCTCGGGATTCTTCATTTTTGTAGTCCTGCATTTCCTTTCAATAACCTATTATTCCGTCAGTCCACATGTCCCCTGGTAACCACCATTACCATTCCCGCATGCACACCAAACTGTTTCGGCCCAATTGAAGTAAATCTCTTGTGGAGATATAATTTGTTCAACATACGATTTTGGGAGGGGAGGGAGGGTTGGGAGGAGGGGACTGCATTAACCGCTCGAGGAGTGGTGAATGGTTCCCGACTCTCCCAGGAATAAATTTAAATTCTAAATTTGTGAGTGCAAAAACCGCATTTGGTTATTGAAAATAAAGTTTCCCCAATTGTACCGTGTGCTGGAAAAAAGAAAAGATGGCTGCCGAACAAAGCGACATGGCAGCTATCCATGTCATGGTGGATGATGGTGCACATGTGGGCGAACGTGAGGCCAAGGTGAAAAGATTATATACGGAACCTCCCACACGACTAGCGCTACTCGAAGCTTCTCACTTAGCATGAGATCAGAGGACGTGGTACATGGCCTATGCTGGGTGGGAATGGGAATGAATGTTAGAAAGGACAGCACTAATGGATAACAGTAGAAAGACAGATTTGAAAAGGAACTGGATAAACGTTCCTTAAAACTGGAATTGGCCGGTACCATCAATGCACTGGGGTGGATGTTCCCCTGCCCAATAATGGACAAACCATACACAAAATGAGCCAGGAAGAGGGATTAGCACGGGCGAGGCAAGCAGCTCCGTAGTGTGTGAAAAGACCTAGTGGTGCGCGAGATGGCACTCGTGGAGGTGCGGCTAACCCTGCAGGAGTCGAGCTGGTGCTCCTGGACCTTGTGGTGTGAGCTGGCATCTGCTGTGGTGTGCAAGCTGGTGGACAAGCCTGCAACATGTGAGGTCGAGCCCACGACGTGCGAGGTCGAACCTGAGGGCTGCGTCGGCCAAGATGTGCGAGCTGGCGTGGTGAAGGTTGCATCGGACCTGAGTGTTTGAGTTGGTCTCCTTCGAGGTCAGCTCGGTGATCGGAGTGGTTGACTCGCCACGCTCAGGGTGTGAGTTGACACCTCCCGAAAAGAGAGTTAAAGGCGAAGTGTATAGCCATAAGAGGATAGGCCAATGTGGGACGGGATCAGCCAGAGCCCAAATGGCTGATAACTGTTTTTGTTGTCTTAATATAAGTGCGGAGAGTCGATGAGCGGCTGTCCACTCATGGCAATGTGAAGAAGGAAGAACAGGAAGCTCAAGGTCAGCAAAGGCTGTGTGATGGGTCAAAGAGCCTTGGAGCCATTGCCCGCAGGAACATTTGGGCACCCGAGGGCTTCAAATTGATATTGGGACAGCCTAGGAGGACTTGGTCCCTGGCTGAATTCAGCCTCGGGAAAATTCCCCCACTGGAAAATTGGATGAGCCAGGCAGCCAGGGGCTGGCTTGACAGGATTTGGACGTGGGCCCAACCATCAGGAGGTGACTGCCCGGGCCCCACAGGAAGCCTGGTGGTGGTGGTGTGGGCATCCTCAGTTATCGGGGTGCCAACTAAGGAGTAGTCTCAGGCTGGTGGAGATGCCAGACCGGGGGAGGGGGAGACATCTGGGGGACTGAAGTGGTCCTGGGCAACTATAATAGTGCGGTGTGAAGATCACAAGGCATGAGGACCCTTGGTGACCATAGAAGGCCATGGAAGGCCAATAGGTGACCCCTCAGGTGAGGATACAGCAAATTGAGCTGTTGCGGTTTCTTTTGGAGGGGGGGGGGGAAGATGGAGAGACTGATTTCCCTCCAGATGGGACTTTTTTTCCTTTTTCTTTTTTTAACACTGCAGGCACCACACACTGCTGCACCCCCACCATGTCATTGTAGGACCCCCCCCCCCCCCGCTGCTCACTTGGATAAGCACACTATGCAGTGAGTTGTGAAGCCATGGCCTTGCAAGAATGAAGGGTTTTTTACCCTGCGCACATAGCACAAAGCAGGGTGAGGCAATTGGTTCTCACCCAATCTGTCTAGCAGTCTATTCACAATTTACATGATAGATCAGTGGTTTTCAAACCTTTTTTTAGTGGCAACCCAATTCAGAACCTCTCTACATCGCGCGACCCAAAAGATTAAAAACCCAATTAATAATATATAAGATAAGATTTAATATGACACAAGAACATTTACTGTTTACTTTATTCACCATCGTCATGTTTTCATAGACGAGTAAACGGAGAATAGCCGACAGTATCCAAATAGTACAGTTGAATGTTTCAGAAGTTTAGTCCGAATGACATTTAGATATATCAGTGAGAAGGATGAGCCTGTTTTTCAGAAACCAACTTCTCTATTCGTGGAGAAGTCGATGACAATGAAGGATCATATCATGCTCCATTTCTAGGCGATTTCTGTACTTTGTTTTAATCACCACCATGGTGGAGAACGACTGCTCACAAAAGTATGATGAAGGATATGGCATGAGAACCTTAATGGCGCGCCGTGACAGGGTCGGGTACGACGGCGCATTTTGCACCAGAATGTCGACAACGAATTCGTCCACGCAAGAGCCTGCGCTCCTGAATCCTGCTGAGCTGTACAATCTCTTCCTGTGCTGTATCATCTTCATCAGCAATCGAGTCCAGTGGAGCCGTGAAAGGGTCCCGAACCACAGAAAAGGACTGCACATCCAGCTCAGGGAATAGTGCTCGAACTGTTCAATGAGCGACCGAAGGTGACGTGCTATCTCCCCAGAAAGACTGTCGGCTCAGTATCATCGTACTGGCAGGTCGTTAGATGCTCCACCAGACGGGGGAAAAGGCTGAAGCGCTTAACAGCTGCTTTGTCTGCCAGCAATTTTAGAGTCGCCAGAAATCCGCTCATTTTGTCGTGAAAAATCATGAGGTTGGCGTCTTTGCTTGGATGGAGCGGTTGAGGACATTGAGACGTTCAAGATGTCAACGAGATAGCACAGTTCTGACAGCCAAGGGTCCGACTCAAGCAACGCTACCCATGCCGTTTTCCCCTTGTGTGCGTAGGAACTCCTTCAGTTCATCTTTGAGCTCGTAAACACGCAGAAGAAGGTTTCCTCGAGATAACCATCTGACTTGAGTGTAGAATAGTAAATTATTATGGTCGGCGTCCATCTCCTGGCAGAATAGCCTGAATAACCTAGTGTTTGAGGGCGCTCGATTTGATGTGATTCACCATTTTTACGACTTCTGAGAGCACGCTTGCAAGGTTTCTGCAAAGTACGAGAGGCGAGCGCTTCTCGGTGAATCATGCAGTGTACCATGGAGGTCGAGGAGCCACCTCAAGCATTTTAGCCTTGAATCCAGAAGCACTCCTAACATTGCTAGCGCGCCGTCTGTTGTAGAACCGAGCAACTTTCCGAAGTCCAGATCATGGTCACGATAAAACTGCTTACTTTTCCAAAAATGTCCTCGCCTTTGGTGGTGGCCTCCAATGTTTGATGAGCAGAGGCTCATCGACAAAGTTATCAGCCTGATGAAGCGACCCAGACGATGAGATGCGTGTACGATGCGATATCAGTGGACTCGTCCAACTGTATGGCGTGCCACGGCGATCCTTGATCTTCTGTACGACCTGACCGTTACGTCCAGACTCATATCTTCAATTCTGCGTTGGATGGTGTTGTCGAGAGAGGTATAACTGCCAGTTTCTTCGCCGCTTCCTCCCCAACCATCAGAGATACCATGTCCTTTGCACATGCAGCAGAGTTCTTCCGCAATGGAGTGAGGCTTTTTAGTCTTGGCAACATGGAGCGACACTCGATACGAGGCCTCTAATGCCGAGAATTGGTCTGATGGATGTACCCTCTCTGTCAAGACCGTATTCTTGAGTGCAAGAAGTTTCCTCTCAAAGAACGCTCTCTCCTTATCCTGATAGGCGCATGTTTTGTAGTCAAATGCCTCTGCAACTTATTTTGTTTCATAGACTCCGTAGAAAGCACTTCGAAACAAATCACACACTGAGGCCTCTGTGCCCCACTTTTATCCACCACGTAGTAAAATCCAAGGTCCAGAAATTTATCCTGGTAAGAACGTTCTCGAGATTTGCTGGAGCCGGTGCTGCCATCACAAATAAGGTCTCGAGTCGTACGTGAGACGTGAATGAGACGTTAATGATAGAGTCAGAGTCAGAGTCTGAGCGAGGGCCGTGGATCAAACCACTAATTTCCCGCCAAAATGAACCGCCCTTCAGCGAGCCCGCGCATCGGCTGGATCCATTCCAAGCGTCATGTTGCGCCGGTTCCCATACTTTGAACGAACCGTTTTATATACATCCCGTAAAAGCGAACACCGATCGAAAATAGACAATTTTTTTTCGCTGCAAGCGGACGCCCG
>CM068954.1:112463286-112482400 GCA_035128595.1 Eptatretus atami | reverse complement strand
GTGCATGCACACAGTGCAGTGAAGCAATTGCTGCAGTCTGTTTGTCTGTCTGTCTGGCAGTTAAACAAAATTTTAAATCATTCCAAACAGGAAACTTACGGATTTAGGGACACCATAAAGGACACAAATAACAGGCATGAATAAATAATTTAACATGTTAAATAAGGTTCTGTAAAAGAGATCAGCCGTGGTAAACTTCTGATATTTTTCTCTTTTTTTTTTCTACAGCCTTTAAAATTTCTAACTTATTTAAATTGAATTATACACTTGAACACTGAAGAACACAAATCTCTTTGTTAGCGCTTCCGAAAAAACCTTCAGTTTAGCGGTAATTTGGCAAAAATGTATGCCACCTTGACCAATTAAATTTGCCGCAAGCTCTGAGGGCGGAGTAACAGCAAGATGCATACAAAATGGTAGCAACCAGCAATGCAACGACAGGGCTAACTTTGTCCAAAACATCTGTTTGTTCAGTGCATCTTTTTCACAAAGATCGTTCCAAAATCGGTAGTTTCTCTGAGAAGAGTCGGCAGAAGGTTCAGCTGTGGACTGTTTCGTTTGACCCATCGGCTTCGTATGGTTGCCATGGCACCTGTTACTCAAAGTTAATGAACAAAGATAATTATAGATCATGCTTGGAAATTCAAAGCAAGAGTTGAAAAGACCCTTCCCATGTCCTTTTTCCTCAAGACTGCAAGGAGTAAGAGGTTCTATGAACTTTACTAATTGTAATATTTTTATGTGAATGCTCCACTCGGTCATGTGCGACTCCACGTGTGCTCTGGAGGTCATTTAACTTGCAAAATTGGTTGGAGTCGATTTTATATTGGGCTACGGCTCGGCTGACCAGCTGGAGCAGATGACAATCCAGAGGGGTTTGCATTTGGAAAAGTTAAACTGGGGTTCAGGTCGGCCTGGTTGTTTTGTTTTGTGCCATCTTCTCTCCTCTCCAAGGAACACCTGATAAAGACGTTAAGAGAGCGGGGAATTAAATTTCCCATTGTCCGGTGCTGGAGGATAACAAATACGTCTGAAAGCATGGGGTTAGGGATAGTGTACGCAGTGGAGGTATTAAAATGCCGTACACAGATTTGGTTTCTTTGTGGTCTTTTTCCACTCTCTCCACTCTACAAGCTCAGTGACTCTCAACAAGGGGGTGTGGGGGTGCGTATCAAGTTTGTCAGAGCCAGGAACGTTTCCGTTTTCTCTGGAGTCGGTGGCATCAGTGCAGAGCAAGCCCGCCTTCGCGGATGCCGGAGTGTTGACCTGTGCCATGTTTTGGAGACCTGCCCACCTGTATCCTTTTCGAGACCTTGCCGGGTTTCTCCCCTTTGTGTGAGAGTGGATGAGCGCATGTGGTGTCATAGATCCTTTATTGTATTAAGTGCATTTCGTTTTATTGTGTGTATTTATTTAGTCATCTTTACACATTGTTATGGTCTACAGTTCATCTCGGGATTCTCCGCCCTGTGTCTCCTTTCAGTAAACTGTCATTCCTTAAGCGCATGGGTCGCCTGATAACCTGCCATTATCATTTTTGTGTGTGCAAACCATTTCGGCCCAGCTTCGGGCAAATCCCTGGGAGGGGCGGGGGGTGTGGGAGGGGGGGGAGGGAGAGCAGGGGTGGGTGGGCAATAAAATTTGTTAACATACCCTTTAAGAGATCGGCGGGATTTGGATTCCAACCGGGGGAAATAACCGCTCAAACGTGATTCCCTTTTCATTTTCAGACATTCGCGAAGTGCACCACTGCGGTGCGGCAGGTCCACGTTAGCAGACCGTCGACGCAAAAATATACCTACACAAGCTCATACATGAGCATGAGTCTTCTTTAACATATGTAGTACGAATATGAAAGGTGGGCATGATAACATAGCAGGTGGATAACAATTGATGTATTAGTACGAGTTCGATTGACCGGGACGGCTATTTACCTTAATATTTTGCATCAGTATTTTTTGTGCACAGTTAAGTCCTGTGGACACAAACTCACGGTTGACCTCCCAAGTTCACATAAACTGACGACTGCAGCACTGGATACACAAATTGCCAGTCAGTCAAAAATATTTTTTGCTTTGACAGGTACATTTCATGTTTTGGAACAATACACATCTTTGGGGGGGGGGGGATTATTTGTTGTTGGCTTTCTGAAACATTAATTTTCAAAAAATACAAATCCAAAAAGTCCGCACATCGGAAAATTCTCCAAGCATATTGAGACAACTTGCTCCAAAGTGCTGCAAACTAACTTTCATTTTCATACATCTAACGTGTAACTGCATTTTGTTCATCTTGGAATGAGAATGGAGGGACAGAAATGCAAAAGAGTGGACATGTACAGTACTCTTTTGTTTATGTTTGTCACATTCAGGGGTGTTAGTATATGCTTTGGTTGATTGTTTTGCCTTCATGATGGAACTTCCTGTTGTGAATCGGAAAGGGGGTAACTGGGTATTAAATTAGAGTAGGACTTGTTTACATGGATAGCTTGGTGATGGCGCCGTCTACAATCCACAAAATGGATAACTTATTTCTGAAAATGCTGAACAATGTGCAAAGAAGCCGAATGTAAACAGTGGGTAATTTATGCAGAATCATGCTTGTATAGTGGAAAGAAAGAATTTGAAAGACATATAAGAAAAACAAAAACAAAACAAATAAAAGTTCAAAATTGCAACTCAGTAATCTTCATTTAAGATGATGGAACGACCCACAGAAGCTTGTCCAAGAGTGGTCTTATCAGACATGTGAAACCTTCGATAAGATTGGCATCCTCATTCACAGGCAAAGCCTTTTATCCTGAGTCAAAGAGGTTGGCATGAGCCTTCGGGTTTGACACGAGACTTAGGGTCTGACAACCCCTCTCCCATAGACATTCTCATACCACTCACCCCTTCCCCAATTGCACACAGCCCGCCGCATCGCTCTCCCCGACCTTTCCGACAAAAGCCTCCCCAAGGAAAAAATACCAGTAACATTACTCTTTTTCGCCCACACCTGCCTGACTCACTTAGAAAACCTCTTCACCACTCCACCAACTGCTGGGTGTTAAGCAGGTGTTTGAAGATGTGGTGTATGCATTCCAAGCAAACAGAGCACCACAGGAAAACGGAGCAACACAGCTGAGGCTCTCTCTCTACAAGCTTGGGTCTCAACAGTCATCAACCAAGGTATTCTTTTCTACTCTACACAGGTTCTCCAACTGAACATTTCCATTTTATTAATTTATCCTCAATGGTTTTCAATGACCTGAGTAGGAGTACAAAGACAGCAAAATGAAAAGTAAACATCATGATGCAGGTAATTTTTCTTGACCTCTCACCAGGAATTGCAACCCTCAAAAGGCAACACATTCCACATGGCTCCATGAGTTAAAATAAATAAATAAATAAATAATCACCCATAACATAACATACTCGGTGGCATAATGGTTAGAGCATCTGCTGTGAGGCTGGGAGGTCAGCAGTTAGAACCCTAGCAAGATATCGTGGGCAGCCTGTGGCTGTTGGTTGCAACATCTTCTGGGGGTGCAGCTGTGCTGCTGATGCAGTGCCCTATACTACCAGTATACTGGTACTCATTTCACCGACCTCGGAAGGATGACAGGCTGAGCCGACCCCACCTCGTGTTAATTCAACGGTGAAAAACGGGGCTCTAACTTAACACTAAGATCTTAAGCCAGGCACCTTTTCTATTTATTTATACTTACTCTCGGCTTGTGGAAGAGCGATGACAGACCAAATCAGAATACAACACTAAAAGGGAACAGCAGGAGAAAGGGGAAACACCAACAGCAGGGCAGAGAGAGAAAGTAGACAGAAACGGACAAACAAGGGATGCAGGTAACGACGATGGGTAAGGGAGAACACAAACGGTGGGCAATATGGATGCATAAGCAACATTTTGGGAGGGGTGGGGTGTGGTTTAACGGGTGTAGAAAACATCATGCTTTTAGATGGTGACTTGAGATGGTGGTGAACAGCTGTTTTGAAGACCTGGAGGGAAGAATGAGATTGCAGAGAGTATAGAAGGTGGTTCCACAGGTGGGGGAAAAAAGGAATAAATGAGTGGAGGTGGGCAGTGGTTCTGGATTTAGGCAGTTTCACCAGGAGGTGAAACCTCTGGTGGACCACGTGCATCCTGCAGAAACCTGGGGGGGTGGTGGGATAAGGACGGAGAGGGCAGCCCAGGGTGCAAGTCCAGAAATGAGGCGGAAGAAGATAGAGACCACAGACCTGTCGGCGATGGCAAAGTTAAAGCCCCACAGGCTCAGCTTCATCTTAAGATATTCCAATGATATTGAAGGCTTTTGTTTTAACGGCATCAAGCTGTGCAAGATGTGAGGCAGGGGAACCAGCCCAGAGGGGAGAGCAGTACTCCATCGAGCTACAGATGAAGGCTTTGCAGGTGGATAGGAGTTGGTTCCAGAACTCCAGATAGGAGTTCCACTTGGCGTCTGGCTTTGGAGGCCAATTTTGAAATGTGGCTTGCCCAAGAGAGATCATGGCTGAGAGTACGACCCGAGAGTGAGTGACTGGACCTTTTTGAGAGGGTTATTGAGAAGGTAAATGGAAGGGTTTGCGGTACGGTCCTTTTGAAGAGAAACAGTGAGTTTGTGGGATTTCTCAGGATTGAACGATGTATTCCAAGTGTTTGACCAGTTTGTGATTTTGTCAAGGTCTGAGGAGAGGGAAGATGCTGCTACCTGTCTGTCTGTCTGTCAGAAGGATGAATATGTCACGGCAGAGTGTAGAGTCATCAGCAAAGAGATAAAGAGGATTTTCCAGAGAGTCAGTGAGATCATTGAAGATGATTTAAGAATAATATGGGGCTGAGAACACTGCCTTGTGGTACCCCAGCCTTGACGGGAGAGGAGAGGAGATGAAAGGGTTGAGAGCCACACGTTGGCTACGAGAGTGGAGGAAGTCAGTAACCCAAGAGTGGAGTTGGACTTTGATTCCAAAAGCAGACAGTTTGGAGGGCCGGGCAGGTTAAGCTAACCGTAACCATTAAGCCAACACCAGGCTTGAACCCTGGCTGAGTCATACCAAAGACTTTAAAAGGTGACTGAACAGGTGGATTAGAGCTTGCTTTCTTTGCACTTGCCAACTGACAAACCGGAATCTCAACCTCACAGAGGCAACCTGCCATGACAGTCTTCAGCATCACACTGCTTTTTTGACACCAATGCAAGCCAGACTGCACTTGGGATGTGGAGGCCGTGTATGAGATTGCTCAGATGGCAAATCCCTCGTGTCAAACTCCACTGAAAGCTGATTTTTAGTGAGCACAAATGCAAAATATATTGAAAATAGATTCAAAGTAATTCTTGGAGTGAGTGGATATTTATAAAACACACAAGCAGCACTGTTTATCAACTTGATAATGAGGAATTTAGAAGTGTTACATCTCCAATGATTAAAGAAAACATCCCCAAAATATTTTGCACTTTGCAGTAGCCAAACAAGCAGCAGTAAAGATTAGAAGAGTGGTCATAAAAAAGATAATTTGTGATTATTTGTGCCTGTTGATGTGGCATGATTTGAACAGCCCATTTGGTGTGCGAGCCTCCCGTTGGCAAAGTAAGGAAGGGTTGGGGATTTGAAGAGAGCACGTGGTCTGTGGCAGACATGCCGCTCGAAGTGGCTCATCAAGACGGCTTGGTGCAAGCATAAGCTCAAGGGCCAAGATTGATGGACTGTCTTTCGGAAAGCGATCATGTGTGGTGCATGAGGCCTACCCAGGTGCCGATCTGAAGTGCCGCCAGCAGAAAGCGTGATGGATGGGAGCCATCCTACTTGGGCAGGGTGCCAGAAAACGAACACCAGCACTGCCCACAACAATCCCACCAAAACATTCCAATTGATAGCTATGGTGCACACACCAGAATCTATTCACAGCACAAAATACCTAGAGATGGAGCAACGATAAGCACACAAAAACTAACACCAGCCGGTCGAGTTTTGCTCGTCTTGACTCAGTGCTCTGCTACCAAATGCCTAAATGCACAAAAATACAGCTAGTGCCATACCTCTATTGTGTGTGCATAAAAACTCTGGAATACAATCGATGGAAATCACAGAGCGTGTTGAACAAACTCACTTGATAGTCGGTGACATCGTGAAAACGGAATCTGCACATAAATCTCTGCGAATAGAAAATTTATATTATCACGTGTCACTCTTGCATCATGCCCTTCCATTAATATGACAAGAAGTTATTCAAGGAAAGAAAGCATTTTATTCCAATGATCCTCAATTTTAGTTAAATGTCATGTAGTCATAAAATAATCTTGCCGCGTTTCAAGTGTAATTTCAGAGCGTCACTACAGTCTTTTGAGCATGCAGCACAACGATGGGATTAAGTACACCATCCAAGATATACATTCCCATATGCTGGGACATGCCATCCTGCAGCTCTTTGCAATTTCACCATAATCCACCAGACTCGACACAGTTATACGTGTCTGCACCTCACAAGGTTGAACGCCCCAGGGCATCAATGTCGGCTTTGAAAGCGCTCAATATAAAAATAAAAAAAATGACGAATATCCAGGAGATGAACTCGGTCAGTGCCTGAGTACTCTGTGGGATGGATGGCATGAGAGACTCAGATGATGCACACTATCAGGGGAGGGTGCAGTGAGACTGCTGTGGGGGTACAGGGGTCATCCGTGTGATGAAGCATCGATAGATAACGTTTTTGTTCGGGGCTGGTTGTCTGCACCATATTAAACATTAGAGAATTATCACCCACTTCATTAAAGAAATCTCCAAACAGAATGGACTTCTTGCCAAAAGATGCTCAAATTCAATGGCCCTTCGGATGATAACGCAGAAACTCACAAGGCAAGACATCTGCCCCCAACGAAGATTGAAGAGCACGCCTTGTGCAAAGGAAAGAACGTAAAACATAAAAGTTCAGAAACCCAACTCGAACGGTGTTAAGTAGTGCAGAAAAAGAGATCCAAATCACGTGTTAGCCGGTCACATGAGCCACAGCCTCAGCCATGCTGCTCAAAAGAAAAATCTCTAATTACTTGTGGAAGCCATTCGCATGAATGCTCGGAATGGCCTGGAATATTGAGACCTTAAGAGACAGGGCAACCTATTAGTGCAGCGTTAGCCTGCGGAAGATGATTCGAGAGGTGTGTGTTAATAGGAAACCAAGGGGATCGTGGAGGAGAAGCGAGTGTGTGATGTGTCGGAGAGTGTGGGTGTCATTTTGCCTGCAATGCCCTAATTGCAGGTCAGCACCACAGGCTCAGCAGCACACCACTGCACCATATTTGGACTACTATATGGCATAATGACACGCCGTAACGGTAAAACTGAGTTCCGCAAGAAAATGCCACACAAATCCGTAGACAATATCAGTTTTGATAATTAAGAAGACATACTGACCAAGATGTGCCAACAACTTGCTTTTTTTCCATTCTGGCTATTGTTGATGGGAATTTAATGTGGGAATGAATTACATATGGTGAGTTCAACCCTAACTTGTTGATGAGCATGGAACGGTTGGCCATATTTTCACGATACACCGATGCTCTGTTAAGAATAATGCTTTGTGTAAAGGTGTGTTATTAAAAAGTTGTGTTAGAGTTTTCTAAATCTTCCAAGAAAATATCAAATTACGACTTCATCTGAGCCCCAGGATTAACTCCAACCCCCTTCCCCTCTTTTCCTTTTCCAACACAAACGTCATAATTCCTCTGACCTCCCTTGGCTTTGTTCCCAAATGCCCACTCCTATAAACCTAATTCACACGATCAGTCATTAGATTGAACTCACCAAGACATCACCATCTGCACTGCCTTTTGCACAGTAAGCCACACTTAATTGTCGGCTGGTGCTGTGAAAAAAACTGTCTGGCTCTTGAAACCTGCTCTTCTTTGTTCGATAAGGAGGTGTGGAATGCAGCAATTGCCATCTCGGCAGTGTCACCATTGAATAGAAGGTTTGATATTAGATGAAATTAAGTCCATCCATCTAGCCACACCAACAATGAGCAGCAGTTATTTGATGAGCCAGAACTCAAAATGAAATTCACCTACAGTCACAACTCTCAAGTCTCTCGCAATCCTCCAAAGCATGGTGGTCAGCTGATCTAGTCTTTCTCCGCTACACATCCTCCTTCTGTAACTTCACTGCTAAAGGATGTACAGAGATATGGCCCTCATCGGTCGTGTCATGTTGGTCATGAGATCAGGGTCATCTCTCTCGAACTTTCCATAAACGTCTGGCCTTACTCTCGCAGCTGTCTGCAAATTAATGGCATTCAGGAGCCTATCCTTTAATGCTGATCAGATATTCTCCGTGGGAGGAAACAACGGGTTGCTCTTGATTGAATTCCGTTTTGAGATCTCCATCTTGAGGCTGGTGTCCTACAATCCGGTTTTAGAACTGCCCTATTCTTGGTATACAACAACCACCTCTTGACTTGCATGGATAATCCTCTATACAATTTTGCAGTTAACTCCACCCTGTGCAGGACAGTACATCACACTTCACGAGAAACAGGATGCTTCAGCCTCCATCACTGGGGATCAGGAAAAAAAATTAAGTCATTGTTCAGCTACCTGGAGCATATCTTTCCAGCGTGGGAAGATCCCATGCTCTCTGAGTACCTTAAGCAAGGATCACCTTTCAACCCTCCCCCTCCAGTCTACTGTTCTGGTTAACCCCTGGAAGTGGTGCGAGCCCTGGAGTGCATCATCCTCACAATCTGCTATAACCTTTCTTAGGCAGAATACATCGCCAAAGTGGCTTTCAATGCAAGCTGACGCCTCTCCACAGAGCTAAGTCCATTCAGAACCACTTGTAGCTCATTACATTATATAAGGCATTCATCCGAAGCATCATATAATGTGGGTCTCCATTCTCGGCTGGTGCATTGGTATATCTCTGCAATATTCCGAGTCTACAGGTCTGTTTCTCACCTGATGCAGGCCATATGGTGGACTCTGTTTTCTCTCTCCTCACATCCTGGCCTCACTCCGATCACTATCTTGTCCCTCAGCAGCACAGTCAGGTCACGTGCATTCTTCCAGATTCCCATATTGGGTTACCCTCCCCCAATTTAATCCGAATGCTCACCTCCATTCATTCATCCGTCTAATCTCTCATCTGTGGAACTGATACCCTGTATGTGTCCTTCAAGGATACTGCCCATCATCACCTCATGCTTTTTCATACCCACCCCTGCTCTCATATTCTCTTTGACCACATGTCACCCACACACCCCTTTCTTTTCTGAAACTAATGAACTCATGTGCGACGTCTTTGTCTCCCTGTTCCTCTTTGACAATCTGTCGGTCTGTGAATCCGTTGCCCTCAATCATTTCGCTCCTCTTTGAGTTTAGATATATAATAAAGAAAACATTGACATGAGAGTTTGATCCCATGTGGTGGAAGAGACTATGTAAAAGGAACACTTGTGAAGCAAAAGGGGATGCCATTGCATTTATCATTTTCTACGAGCAGGGGCCCGTGGAAATTCAACGTAATGTAAAGTGTCTTGAAGTCTTCAACTCCCCTTCCTCACAAACCTCAAGTCCTCAACTTCCCCGTCCCAACACAAAGGCGTCAATCCTCTGCCCACTCCAAGTCCTCAACATCCGCCTCTCAACCCCAAGTCCTAACCTTCCCCCTCCCAACCCTAAAGTGTGAATGCAGAAAATATATATATGCCATTAGTAAGTCATGGCCCACCACAGTCGCCTCTCCAGCTCACAATCCCAAGAGATATGTGGAAAGGATATGTGACCATGAGCAGGTCATGACCCATCACGGTTGCCTGTTCAACTCACAATCCAGCGAGATATGCAGAAAAGATATGTGACAATAAACAACCTGAAACCAATTATCTTCTTCCTGATGCATATATACACATTGTTAAAAGGAAATCATGACCTCAGACAAAGACATTTTATAGTGACATGAGTTTAAGTCCTGCTTGAGAGAATGCCAACCCCTTTCCCACTTCAAGCCTTCAAACACCCTCCAGACTGATCACGGTCCACCTGTCCAACGCACAAGCCTGCAAGATATGCGGAAAAGATATGTAAAACCTTGAGCAAGTCATGCTGCATTATGGTCGCCTGTCCAACTCACAATCACACGAGATATGCGGAAAAGATATGTAACCTTGAGCAAATCATGCTGCATTATGTTCGCCTGTCCAACTCACAATCCCACGAGATATGCGGAAAAGATATGTAACCATGAGCAAGTCATGCTGCATTATGGTCGCCTGTCCAACTCACAATCCCACGAGATATGCGGAAAAGATATGCAAAGATAAACCACCCGATGACACCCTCCTCTCCTTTATTCCCGTTCCTCAAGCAAAAGGGCAAATAGTTATATTGTCATTACATATTTCTTCATTACCTCATTGAAATAATGGAATATTTAACTCTTTAAGCCATTAGTGACTTCACGGAAAGCGAGGTCGAAACCGGAAATGGATGTCCGACGGGTCATGGTTTTTTACGGTCGGTCATTTGTCCATCCATGTAATTTCAACTTTTAAGTGATGCTGAGTAGCCTAATTGTGTTAATAAATTATCGGAAATGAATTACCTTCTTCGTGAAGAATCTTATATACGCATCGAAGTTACAATTTGTGGGTGGAGTCAAGCCAGCTGTGCAACCAATTGGTGGGAAGGATTGTTACAGGAACACGGACGGACACACGAACAAGCGTATTATTATACACAGTAAAAGAAAGAAAGATCAGTGGGAGGAAGAAGAGTGCACCACATATTGCAAAAGAAATGGTGAAAGCACCAGGGAAGCTTGCCATCAATAGGTACTAATGGCAGGCTGCACATAGGCAAACACTCAGGCCATGCAGGCTGCCTCCGGCTAAAAGCACATTTACACAGGAATAAAAAAAAAATTCCCATCATCTATTGCATTTCAAAACCCTTAAGCACAAATGCTACAATTTGAATCCTTTTATTGCCTTTGAAATCAGCTCGTTTTGCAAGCAGTAAGAGCCAAGGACTGCACTTCAATGGAAATTGCTCTTGAAGTCATGCCAATGGTTGGAAATCCTTGTACAATGAGACAAAAACCATGAAAATTTCACACAGACTTCTTGATCCGTATAACGAATAACACGGGAAGACTAAAAAAAAACAAAAAAAAAACAATTATTTTCAAATGTTCATTTCCACCTCATCCTTGCTGGATATTCTGGAAATACAGCACATTTCATGTAAGTTATATGATCCAACAATGGTTACATTTTTTTTTTTCCAACAAATGAATCCCCAAATCATGGAAATAGCCAAATGGTTTCCTTGATCTCCCCTCTTCGTCACCATGTCCTTATGATGTACTGAATTTCAATGACATCAGTAAGGACAGGTTGGGGGGAGGGATTCGAATTTTAAAACGATTGTTGCTATCCTATTGTGTTATTCTTTATTCAGATTGAGAAGTCTGCATGCTGTGCGATAGGTTCAAGGTTGTCATCTCCATCCGAGAGCTATAACACCCGGTTACCTTGCCATTAACCTCCAGGTTTCACCTTTTCCATGAGTCTCGGTGTCCATTTCAAAACCTATCAGGTGCATATCAGGTCAAGTTCCTGGTTATCCGATAAATTGATAATGAATTAAAATGATAATTTATTGAGAAAAACAAAACAAAACAAAAGACATATCTTTTGATAAAAGTTGTGAATTATCAAAGCAATAACATAGAAATCTGTATATCCTCAAATGTATAAAGTGCAAAGAAGATTGAGTATTTTGGACAGAAGCAAAGTAAAAAGAAGCTTGATATAAAGCCATGAAATAACTCATTTGCTCTATAAAGCCATACCATGACGAGTTTCATTTCTATTCTGTTGACATACGGTGTGGAGCATTTCCATTTGGAGGGGGCCTATAAACCGACATGATCACAACATCGTGCGAGAACATGAAGAGCCCCTTTTACGTTGCACTCACCATATCACGAGTGTACAAAGACTGTGTTTATCAGGGATGATTTAAACAAACCTTGAGGGGTGAGACTGCAATTTGGACAATGCCTGTTGCTGTGCGAAACATGGTGCATCCTTAAAAATCCAGAAGGGCAAGCAAAGGGACAGCTATTTAAAATCTACTAAAGCAGACAGGCACGTGACCAGTAAATTCGAAGAACAAAAGCGAAAAGGAAATAAATAAAATGTCAAAAAGCCAAATAAATGCTAATTATTCAAGGGGAAAAGCTCAAAGTAGGTGAATGGGCAGCATGGGTGGGGGGTAAAGGTGGCAAGGAGGGCTTGAGTGGAGATTGTAGAAATCGAAAACAAAACCTATGTGTGAGCAAGCATGCATGCCAACCAACGTTCATTAAGGTAGGCATAAGAGTTAAGACATGATTGTTGCAAGCAACAGATTGACCTGGCAGATACCTGCTCAGTATGGTTATAATATGGTGTGTGTGTGTGTGTGTGTGTTGTGTGTGTGTGTGTGTGTGTGTGTGTGATTGTGCTGTCAATTACATGCAAATCATAAGCCTCAAACAGCCTGCGGTTATAAAGTAACAGTACATGTGCAAAGTACAAACGAGGGGTTTGTTTTATTATTGTTCAGTTTATTTACAAGTTCCCATGGCTGCTTGCACACGGATGGCTGATAGCTCGGTATCTGCTGATATTCCTGGTGTACCCATGGGATTCTGGAAAGTAGGATGTGTTGGCAGCATGACAGGATTGGAGCTAACACAGAAAAGGAGCACAATATCCACCGTTCCTTCGGTGAGATGTCGGTTTATAACAGCACGGTTATTTTCAGGAAAGTTGCACTGCACAAATCACATTGGTGCTATAAAAAGAGCAATTAGAACGGTGGTTCATAAACCAAATGGGAAAATATCAGAATGCGGTAAATTAGTGCGCCGTGGTGCCCTTAATGGATACGAGATAAACCAAACTTACTTTTTCATGCACGAATGAGATACAGTGCCACAGAGCTGGTGCAAACTCTCTCCGAAGCAGCTCCAATGTGCAAGGTACAATTTATTGTCAGTGTCTTAGGAATATTTTGAAAATGAACGGTAAAACACCTCAACAAATATCATCGTTCCTTCAAAAAAAAAAAGAAGAACCGTATGGGCCAGAAGATACTATCTAATATTGATGAAACCTTCAAAGCATTTTCAAAAATAGGCCTCAGGATGGGCCATATAAAACCTATATGGCTTTCTCACATGAACACATAGCAAAACATGCTGGGATCCCAAGTTCAAAATCCATAAATTGTGTTCATTTGTCCATTGACTACTCATTGCCATCAGTGCACCATGCTCTTTGTGGAGCATTGGTGCTGCCGAATTGGCCTCGTGGCAAAAGTTTATGCTGGATGGTTTGTTGGTGCCTTCCCAGCAGTCAATCAACATTGTGGGGTTACACCTTTCTGGGACTCCTTGACTAGTTTATGGGGAATTAAGTTTGAAGATGGATTTTGGTACCTTGGAGCATTATCTTTAAAATGAGCTCCTACACATTTTGTAAAATTATGGGGAACGGCAGCCAAGAGGCCTTTTCCAAAATGGCCACCACGAGAACATTACATATTTCAGATTTCCACCTGTTTCACCCACAGAATCGCTCAGGGTGTATACTCTTGGATTTTTAATGGTTTAAAATCTACCTGCCATAGTTATAACACCCATAGGCATTTGGAAATACTGAGATTATTTATTGGTGTCTCAAAGGACGTGATAAAGCAAAATGGTCACGATGGAAATACCACTTTTCACATTTTAGCACAGATCTTATTGCATCTTAATACAATATTCTTCAGTAATAATACACCCAGTACCAGTCACGTGATGGAGCATTAATCTGCCAGTAACTATAATCAGTGTTCATTGTTCAGATGTCACTGTTCACTCGTCGGTTTCCTCCATGTCGCTGTCGTCGAATGAGCATCGGTTCCACTGTTCTCTTTATAGAAGCACTTATGTTATAAAATTCGTATTGCAGTGAGCAGTTAAAATAATGGCTGAACCTCAACTCTCAAGGCCACTGATAAAGTCATGACCAGAGGAGAATGGGTGGAAGACATCGTACCTGCATAGCTGTATATCGTGTGAGCAAGAAGTTGAAGATGACGATCTGTTGGAGCTGAAGGATGTGGTGGCATGAGAGAGCTTGAGAGTGAAGGCACAGTCCTGGATTGGTCTTGATACATTTGCAAGCTCATTTGATCAAGTTGACTGGGATACCGGACCAAAAGGACAATTGATGCACAAGGCATGCAAACTAAAAATGTTGACAGTCGAAGGATTTCTCAAGCAAAGACGAAAACAAAAGGCAGGAGCTGCTGCAAGATCAACCTAATGCCGAAGAACCTTCGCCTGGACTAGCGCTGCAACATGTGGCACAACCGGGCCGTCACACTGCAGGAATGTATGCATTTGGTGTTTCCAGTCTGCTGATGCGCAGTACCCAAAGAGATCAAAAGGGCATGCGTTTACAATCAGTTTAAGTGATTCGTAACCAGTTTAAGTGGCATTTCTTTTAGGTTTGCCATATGAAGCTATATGCCCTCTGGTGTGTTGTTTTTATCTTCCATAGAAACGGGCTTGGGACCAGTTCAAGGCGGCCACTGTATACCTCGGAGATGATGTTATGCGAACATGAATTCTGACATTAATCGCTGATTGTGATGATTGCTGTGCCCAGTCGATCTGCTATCACAAGCCTGTAGGTTCAAGTATGCTTCTGGGAGCTACAAAGAAGATGGTCCATCTCAGGACATCCACCTCCAGAATGTTCGCAAGCAGGAAGTTGACAAAATGCTTTTCCACCACACTGAATGCTGCATTTGCAACAATTGTGAACCACGAATGCTGTTGGGTCTCCAATTTGATTATGATAGAATGCTGGAAAGTTTCAACATTCCGAAGTGTGGTCACAGGTCTAACTTCAAGAAATTGCTCGAGTCATTTCAAGGATCGTCTTGAATTCCACGTCCGTTTCCATCGCAACCAGTCACTGATTGTGTACAACAAAAGTTGAACAAGTACAGTGATCCACCAGTGGGCCTCAAAAGCTCCTAACATGGATAACAGACCCAGACGAGCAGGAGTTTGGATGAAACTGTACCAATAACCATGAGGAAGGTTGTAAAATTGAAGCTTAAGACAAAATGTCTTTCGTAGAAGTCCAAAACTCTCCTCCACAACCGCAGAGAGTGTGTTTTGGGCAGCCATACACATGGGGCAACTATGCAAAGAAAATTTTCAATTTTATGGCAATTAAGAGGCATAATGGGGCTGCAGAGTTTCATTTCATAAATGACCGTGATGATGTGAACAATGCCGTAAAGGATAATGCACACAAGAGGAGAGCTGGTGATTTCATTGGAGGAAGTAAAGACATCTTCATCAAGGCCTGGCAATGAGCTCCACTCCACACAATAACTCAGTAAATTCTTCACAAATCCACACAACAAAAGTCGGCTTCAAGAATTCCTCTTCCATGAAATTAAATGTTTTGTCATCCCACACAAAGGTCAAGAGTTCATCGATTCTCTTAGAGAGAAGAGCTACAATTTGAGGACACAAAGAGATCTCCCCAAGTTAGAATGCCATCACCATGAAGCCAATTCCAGAATGTTTCACCATGTGCACCTTCTCAGTCAGAAAGATCCCGACACAGCGATTCTTGTCGACACTGAAGATAACTCAGTGGTAGTATTGGCTGCTCGGGTTTCCCACTAAATTGCTGCACCACTACATTTATACAAGGGCAAAACTTATGACTGCCACAATCTTTGCACAGAAGAGGTATTTTCAATTCCCCTCCAACTCCATATCATCAACTGAAGCCGATTATGTGTCTGGATTTTATGGCCATGAGAAAATATCAGTATTCTCCAGTGGGACGAGCTCTCCCAAATCCCGATCAGTCTTGTCACAGCTTGGGAGTAACTTTTCAACGAATGAGATTTCTTCTCCGGAATCTAAAGTACGTCACACTTCACTATATCTCCGGCGACAAGCAAGCACAATATCTGAGAAAAGCACGTGCTAACAAGTGCAATAAGATGGAGAAGAAAGTGACATCTAGACTTCCACCAGACTGCAACTCCCTCTCTTTTCATATTTCAAGAATCAAGTGTGGGTTTTTAAGAACTACACCAACCCTGACACCCCCCACCACCTCCCCCATGGCCCCACCCATTTGTCATTGGAGCTTGGTTGGACAAAAGATATGTCCGGTGCAGTCATTCTTGTCATCCACTCGAAACCCATGATGCCCGAAGATGTTTCGGTTATTTTTCGGGATGAACAGGACGCCGCAGATGCAGACAACAGCAGAACAGATTCTGATTCTTCTGTTCATTCAGGAAACAATGACGTGGAGGAAACTGATGAGTGAAGTGACGTCTGAACAGTGAACACCGATTATAGTTACTGACAGATTTATGCTCCATCCTGTGACTTGTAACAGTTGTGTATTCATACAATACTTAAGAATATTGTATAAATATGCAATAAGATAAGTGCAAAAATGTGATAAAAGTGGTATCCCCATCGTGGCCATTTTGCTTTATCACATCCTTTGAGATGCCAGCAAATAAATAAATTGAGTATTTATGAATGCCTATGCATGTTATAAGCATGACAGGTGGACTTAAAACCATTAAAAACACCAGAGCAGACACCGTGAGTGACTCTGTGGGTGAAACGAGTAGAAATATGTAATATTCTCATGGCGGCCATTTTGGAAAACGCTTCAGCAGACGTTCCCCATCGTTTTGCGAAGTGTGTAGGAGCTCATTTTAAAGATAATGTCCCAAGTTACCCAAGTCCACGTTCAAACTTAGTTATCTGTAAAATAGTCATGGGGTCCCAGAAAGGTCACCCCACTATCACAAGAATTTGGAATTTGTTCAGGATGATGATGATAGCTCGCCTACTCTTCGCCAAAGACACCATGGGATCTTTAATGCCCACCAACGATCATACTGGAAGATGGGTCCTCCGGATTAACATCCATCCAAGGGACGGTGCCACACATTGATGCTTCGCCCTGAATGCGAAACACCAGGATGACAGTTTCGAGTTGAGTGGAGAAATATGGTTAATTAGTAAATTTGGCAAATTGTGTAGAACTAGTAGCATACAATTGTTCTGCAGAACAACTATAGTGTAGTATTTTATAGTTAATATTGTACAACTACAAGATATACTGCAGTAATACTATAGTATTTAAACTGTAGTCCTTTGTGGTACTTTATAGTTACTATAGGACTACTATTGGAATGATTTTCCCGAGGAAGCAAACCGAAAATTGATTTGATGATAAAGTGCGTTTAGAACAGTATCAACTGTCAGTCTCTGAACACATCTTCAAGAATGGAATACATTCCTGACTAAGTAATCATGCCTAAACATCCATAACTAGAGCACCCATGAAAAAGCCATTACCATGGTCACAACGCAGAATCTAAACAGTCCTCCCCTGAAAATGCAAGGTGTGGACATTGCTGCAGTGACCAGATCAAGCATTTTCAGGAATAGTTACAGATTTACAATCGTCAACGGTCCAACAAGATGAGTTCAACAAATCAACTGCATGTGATGCATCAGTGACATAAAAGCGATGACAAAAATTAATAGATTGTCCGTTTGTTTAAACATCAAACCAAGGTATTTGAGCATTCCAGGCCCAAATGACTCGAGGTGGGCTGCACACTTTAACACATTGAATGTTTACACGCAAACACAATTCAAAATCCCCTTTCGATCCTGGTTCTCAGTTCAACACGCTCTACGCTAGCAGTGAAAACATGCTGGGCTAGTAATGAGAAATTCAGAAAGAGCAATTCAAATAAAGAATGCGTTCCGTAAATTGCCACCGTGCCTCCACATCAGGACACGAGATACTTAATGACATTCAGAACTTTAAATTCACATCAATAAGTACCACATGGGGCATCGTAGTAGAAACCCTCTCTCAATATTCAGGCCTTGTAGTGGTTTTCTTGCTGTGTTAGCGGTCATAAAGGGTAGGCTTCGAGTTTCCTTTGGTCTTTGTCCTTCGGATGCAGTGTGCATGGATATTTTTGGTTTTGTTGTTTTGTATTTAGAGTCAAGGCTCGTGGAAGAGCTAGAACACAGAATCAGGAGGCAACATAACAAAAGGAATAGCAGAAAGAGGACGAGGAAATGCCAACAGCAGGGGCGAGGGACAAAATTAATGGAGACGCAGAACAAGGGATGCGCAGGTAAGGATGAGGGGTCGGGGGAGAATGCAGGGGGTGGATAAGATAGATACAGAATCAAAATTTGGTTGGGGGGGGGGGGGTGATAGTTTAGCGGGTACAGAAAGGATCATGGTTTTGGGTGGAGGATGATCTGAGACTGAGGTGAACAGCTGTCTTGAAGATCTGGAGGGAAGGATGAGATTGAAGAGAATGTGGAAGTTGGTTCGATCGGTGGGAAAAGAGGAACAAATGAGAGGAGGTGAGCAGTGATTCTGGATTTTGAGAGTTTCAATTTTTGGGGTGGATTTTGTGGACTTTTGGGATTTTCTTCTGGATTGTGGAGGTTTTGAGAGTTTTGGAAGGTTGGCCTGTAAATAGCTATTCCCATCTGAGCACTAAACTCATGATGCTGGGATCCCAGGTTCAGATTCTATATATTGTGTCCGCTGTTTGTTGTGTCCTTGAACTTCGTGTTTTGATCGATAAACTTACACCGATGTCTCCTAATGTCCTTATCTGAAATGTGATACGTGTACAAGTTCTATGTCGACACTCAGATCATGGTGAAACTAATAATCATACTAAAATACGCAATTTGGTGTCTGTCTGTCTGTCTGTCTGTCTGTCTGACCATGATACATTCGGTCATTACTAACCAACCTCAACAAAGCTTCACAGGAGGACTAGGGGTCACACAATGGAGGTTGTAGCGATTTCACATGCCCCCCCTCCCCATCCTCCTCAAGGGGGTTTTCCAACTTGGACAAAATCCATGTTGAGATGTATAGATAGCTTATCATGGTGTTTCATGGGGCACCCCTACTAAAAGTAAAAAAATATTATAAACCAAAAACATGTATGATTACATTTTTAAACAGTTTCTACTGCTAT
>CM068954.1:112414265-112434714 GCA_035128595.1 Eptatretus atami | reverse complement strand
AAACCTGGTGGGGGAGACGGTTTAGTCGCTGGCAACCCGACCATGGAACAGGTTAGTACAGGTTTACATGATACCTGTAGCAAGTCACAGATCTTAGGTGATAGAAGGTGTAGCAAGTCACAGATCTTCGGTGATATCACATAGTAAGTAATAGAAAATATATGGTTTGTAACTTATGAGGTGACAGACAGGTTGTTGAAATGACGTCAAACCGAAGTACATGACATTCTCAACATTTATTCAATCACCACAAACTGTGCTTTTTACCAGTGTTCAGTGTTTGTGGTGAAAAACATTTTTAAAACAAAGCCAGGTTGTGGCTGCCCTAAACCAGGTTATAATTTTCTTCAGGCAGTTGATTGAATGTCAAATAGTATGCAATTGGATTTGAATTTTGCAACAAAAAAGCAACAGATTATTCTGGAGGATGGATCAACCTTCAAAACACAATAAGTTGGAATATCACTGGGCCTTTGATACATGTAGAGATCATTGTTTTTAAGTCATGCAAAGTAAAAAAAATGAGCTCGAGTATGCGCTCGTGAGGTTTAAAAACAATCACCTCCACTCTTGGTGCCAATGGGTGCTTCTCAACGGAACCCTTTCTTCTTCCGCCACCCTGCAAGCGGAGTGCCTGCCCAAGGCAGAGTTTAGGCCCCTCTCATCCTAATCTTCATCAATGATCTCACTGACTCTGGAAAATCCTCTATCTCTTTGCTGATGACTGCACTCTCTACTGACATCTCACATCCTTCTGAAAGACAGGCTGCAGCCTCTTCCCTCTCCTCAGACCTTGACAAAATCACAAATTGGTCAAACACCTGGAATATGTCTTTCAATCCTAAGAAATCTCACACACGCACTCACTCACCTCTCTCCAAAAGCACCGTACCACAAACCCTTCCATCTACTTTCTCAACAACCCTCTCAAAAAGGTTCAGTCACTCAAACTCTTGTGTCTCACTCTCAAGCCTGATCTCTATTGGGCAAGCCACATTTCAAAGTTGGCCTCCAAAGCCAGACTCTGTCGTGCAAAGTCCTTCCTTGGCACACCTGAGCTCCTATCCACCTACAAGGCTTTCATCTGCAACTTGATATAGTACTGCTGGCCACTCTGGGCTGGCTCCCTTGCATCACATCTCGTTCAGCTTGATGCCGTGGAGCCCAAAGCATTCCAGATCATTGGAATCTCTCGCGATGAAGCCGAGTCTGTGGGTCTATCACGTCGGCATTGCCGACAGTTCAGTGGTCCCTCTGTCTTCTTCCGCCTCATTTCTGGTTTTGCACCCCTCTGCTCTCTCCATGCTTTGAATCTCCTCCCCTGCCCCCCCCAGGTATCTGCAAGATGCATGCAATCCACCAGCAACCCTCTCCTCGTGAAACTGGCTAAATACAGAACCACTGTTCACCTCCACTCATTTTTTTATTCTTCTTTTTCCCCCACCTGTGGAACCACCTTCCACACTTTTTTTCTTCCCTCCAGGTCTTCAAGACAACTGTTCCCCATCATCTCAAGTCACCCCCCCCCCCCCCATCCAAAACAAATTTCTCTACCCCGTTAAACACCACCCCACCCTCCCAAAATTTTGCTTTTATGTATCCACCTTGTCCACCCCTTGCATTCTCCCCTTTCTATCATTACCTGCATCCCTTGTTTGTCCATCTCTGTCTACTTTCTCCCTCTGCCCTACTGTTGGTGCATCTGACTTTGGATGGGCAAGCATTGTGGCCTCTGTTAGCGAAGACTTCACTGCGGTAAAAGCATGAGCACAATCGTGGAACCAAACCAGAAGTCTTTTTGGCTCCTTCCCATGTCGTGTGAGGAGATCAGTTAGTGGATGAAGGGTGTCTGCACAGTTTGGAATGAATCTCCTGCAGAAATTCACCATGCCAAGAAACTCCCATAGCTTGCGCACCAATGCTGGCTGCAAATAATCCTGGATCGCCTTGACCTTGTCGAACAGTGGATGAATCCCATGCTCGCCGATCAAGTGCCCCAAAAACTGTAATGAGGACACCCCAAACTGACATTCGGCAGGATTAATGATGACGCCATACTGCGATAAGCGAGTGAATACGAGAAGCTGTTCATGCTCCCTGATGGTCTCGCTGGCTATGAGCAGATCATCAATGTAGGCATAAACGAAAGGCAAACCCCGGATGACCTCATCGATGAAGCGCTGAAAAGTTTGTGCTGCATTGCGTAACCCAAAGGGCATGCGCACAAACTTGAAAAGGCCAAAATAAGTGGTAATGGCTGTCTTGTGTACATCAGTCGACTCTTCTGGAATCTGATGATATGCTCTCACCAAGTCAAGCTTGGAAAAAAACTTGCTTTCCCTGGAGTCGAGACGTAAAAATCCTGCAGGTGTGGTACAAGATAACAGTCTGGTACTGTGTTCCTGTTCAGTGCACGGTAGTCACCACAGGGCCTCCAATCGCCAGACGTCTTCTTCTGGACCATATGTAAAGGTGAGGACCAGTTGCTGCTTGAAAGTCATATGATACCCAACTCAAGCATATGGTCAAACTCCGCTTTAGCAATTGCATTACGATCTGGAGCTAGTCGACGCGGTCAAACTGCAACTGGAGGGCCACGCGTGTCAATGTGGTAAGTAATGGAGTGTTTGACCGCTGCTTTACTGTCGGTGGGCAGAGATATTTCTGGGTACTGTTGAAGGATGGCATCATAACTGGCCACGTGGTCGGACTTGACAAACATTGGACTGACAGAAGGCACGTGCGCAGTGATGCCTTTGACAGAAAGATTTGTGGTCGAGTTGAGGAGCTTTTGGTTTTTCACATCCACCAACAATCCAAAATGCTTCAAGAAATCGGCTCCGATGATAGGGATGGGTACGTCAGCAATGATAAACATCCATCGGTAAACACGCCTCAGTCCAAGATTGACAGTTATCAATCGTTCACCGTATGTGGAAATGGTGGATTTGTTGAAAGCTTGGAGAGTAAATGCAGATGCTTTACGTTTGTCCATAACTGCTGGGGGTAAAACGCTGACCTCAGCTCACGTGTCAACTAAAAATTGGGTTCCGGTGTTCTTGTCACTGATGAAAAATAAGCGACTTGGTTGATGGTCACCAGACCGACTCGTCGCTGCTAATCACTGGCTGTGGCATTTCCCGACTGCGAAGCAGGGCGGCTTGTGAAATTGCAGGGCTGAACACACTTGTGTGCATTCTCCCAAAATCGCCAATGATACCAACAAGCACCCCCTGCATGTTGCTGCATGCCAGGACGAGGGGATTGTCACCTCCACCCTTGCTGGTTCCCATAGTTCCAACTGCGACCGCGCTCTTCTTTAAGATGACACGTGAGCACCTGTACTTGGGCAGTTAGCTCGTCCATTTGGGTTTTAAACCTTTGCATGTCGGACGTAGCTGGAGCAGATACGTCATCGACTAACTGGGATGCGACCGCACTGATAGAGGATGTGGGTGGGGTCGCGACTTCGATGATCTTATCAGCTATATCAGCAAGTTGCTCGATATTCACTGAATCACTCGTTGAAATATGGATACGCTGAACATTGATTGGCAATCGTTGGAGAAAAAGCTGTTTGAATATGTTATCCTCCAGGTTATTCTCACCTAACAATTGTCAAATCCTTTGTAACAATTGAGAAGGCTTATGATCCCCCAGCTCTTCCGAAATAAGAAGTCGATGCAAGCGTTTTTGCTCTGAGGCGGATGTGCGGCGAACGAGCTCTGCCTTGAGGGAATCATACGACCCTTCAGTGGGTGGCTCAATGATAATGTCTCGCACCTCTTTGTCTATCTCAGGCTGAAGAGAAGCCACAACATATGCAAATTTTGTTTCCTGTGCTGTGATGCCTCGGGTCAGAAACTGTGCATCAACTTGAGCAAACCATATGGTGGGGTCATTTGCCCAAAACGGAGGTAGCTTCAAGCTAACAGCTGTGACAAAAGGTGCGACAAAAGGAAGACTTTCCTTTGACATGACGGATTATAAAATAAAAAAATTCACATTGAATCACGTCGCGTTTGCCAGACCTTGATCATGTCGATTCACGTCGATATCACGTCGGGGTCACCAATTGTAGTGATTATTCCCTTTCAGTTTGCTGGTTAAGATGATGATGCTTAAACCAGAACAAGAGAAATCTCACTCACATTAACAATGCAATGACGCATTGTAAATGAAATCCGGCTGATGATTGCTCCTTCGTTGTCTCTCCAGTGGTCGGTGAAGAAAGAAAGATTTGATGGCGTTGAGCCGCTGCAGCTTCAGAATGGCGTCGAAAATGTTAAGCAGAAAAGGAATGCTCGTTCGTTGCAGTCGTGGTTGTTTAACCAAACAAACGAAAACCATTTCGCTCCAAAGTCTTGACAAAGTCGAACCAAAAGTCACTATTAAATAATGACGTGTTGAGTGACTCGTGAATAGGGATGAGAAAGGCTTGTACGTAAAGGCGCTCAAAGGCTTCCGACATGTCGTCAAGACCAGCTCCCGTGAGTCCTCAGTCTTTTTAACATCCCGTGTGTTGATTGATTCTCCGGAAAGATGCAACTGATTGCTAACCAGAGTTCATGTGTGTGCTTTATTTGTTCACGTGTTTGAAAAATCAATGAATTACTGAGAAAATTAGTGAGTCACTACACCTGCATCCCTTGCTTGTCCATTTCTGTCAACTTTCTCCCTCTGCCCTACTGTTGGCATTTCCCCTTTCTCCTGCTGTTACCTTTGTTATGGTGTGCTGACCTGTTGTGTGTCATAGCTCTTCCATGAGCCTTGACCTTGTATAAAATAATCATAAAAAACCTCGACACCTGTGTGTTCTTCCATGCCAATTTGTACATCCCAGGTGAGCTTGCTTCCTGTGATTCCTTACACCTGTTTAGCACTAACATAAGCACAGATAAACGTTTAAAATAAAGACCTTAGTGTTTTTAAGGAAACCAGGTATAGTACAGCTGCACAAGACCATGTAATACAGCAGATGGACAGGCAAGGATATAATGTCATTGTGGCTTGTGACAAGGGCCTGCAACCTTTTTTTCCAGTTCTGCATGCTCCAACATAAACACTGGGTTAAAAAAAACACCAAAATAATAAAATAAAATAAAACATTAAAACTGATGCAGGCCCCAGTAACAGACAGATAAGCTCATCATGAGGAGGAGAGCGATGTGTGAGCTTACCTGTGCCAGACCAGTGATGAGTTTGAAGGCCTGATAAACCTGTCCTTCCTGCACTCCACCTCCCAGATCCAGGAAGTTGGCTGGCTTGCCACCATGCAGCTGAATTATATCGCATGTTGCCATAGCCAGCCCCGCACCATTCACTGTGACGTCCGACATGGTCAAGGTCAGATCAAGAATGACAGCTTTAAAACACACTGGCTAAGTGTCTCAGCCTAATACATAGAATTGGATTTGATGTTTGAATAAAGATCAAGCAGCTTTTTCGTGTCATTATTACATTATGAATGAACAAGTGAAACAGGTTTTCAATAAAATAAAATAGGTTTCATGACACTAAGTTCCAAAGCGATGATTAAACGAAAACAATCGTTGTATTTTACTCGGCCTCGCATGATGCCATCAGGACATTCAATGTCAATATAAAGGAACAAATTGCCATGTTTCATCTGGAAAACTATTTCGACTATCACTGGTCATTGGACAAGTATCTTGTAAACATAAAAACAAGACACGAAGGCCTCAGCGTACCGTTTTACATTATATATCCAATTTTAGACACCAAACACATCATCACACATACCCACTGTTAAAGGGAATGCAACAGGGGGGTCACAATCGTTACAGATGACCTCAGGATGACAGACCTGGCGTTGGCTTATCGGTTAAGGTGCTTGGCTTAAGATCCTAGGGTCTCGAGTTCAAGCCCCTGTCGGGCCGTTGAATTAACACCATGTGGAGTTGACTCAGCCTGTCATCCTTTCGAGGTTGGTAAAATGAGCACCAGCGTGCTGGTAACAGGGGGTCACTGCATCAGCAGCAGAGCCGTGCCCCCAGAAAATGATGCAGCCAAGCAGCCACAGGCTGCATTCAAATAAGTAAATTTTAAAATCTGAGGATGATAATATTAACGCAAAATAAACAGATAAAAACCAGCCAAACATAAAATGTTACAAACAATACTTGAACACATGCCTGCAATTGTGAGTTAAAATGGTGAACAAAACAGAAAATGAGCATAATGGTTTTAAGAAGCATTTGGAAGTTTTATACCAGCTGTTCAAAAATTGCCAAACGGTTTTGAAGCTTATTCCCTTTAGACAAGCATCCGCCGAGTCCCATGAATCAACTGGAGTATATTGAACGACGACGGCCAGCAGTTCAATGGCAAAGGGACTGGAGATAACGCCGCAACACAGTGTTGATAATACGTGCAATCTATCAATGTCACAGCTTTGTTTTTAATACACTATTTTAATACACGACCCAAGCTACCTCCATTCCCAAGGACATTGGCACGGACACCCTCGTTAAATGGCAGCGACTGGGGAGCGCAGAAAGAGTGACAGCATGATTTGCGATTTCATTTCTCAACACACTCGACCAAGAACGTCCTCCCTGCCACCCACCCTCTCTCTCTCTCTCCACCCGGCCCCAATTCTAACGATTAATTAATTTTAAAGCTCCCAAAAGATTTTCAAGTTGTAACAACCATTCCATCCGACGACAAGATAACATAAGAACGGAGCAATGCCAAAGTAAACAGCAATCAAAGGCGAAATGACAGCAGGAAGCAGTTTAACGCAGTCGCTCCATGATTCTTGTGGACAATGATGGTATAGGGGGTTTTGCCAGAGACGTGCCATCATTACGAGTAATTGATTTTATGCTACGTCGAGGCGAAAGGCCATTACAGCTGAATGTTGATCAATCATGCTCGAGGCTAAAGGCGGTATAGCAACGTGGCTCGTCAATAACAAAACAAAGTAGACTTACGAGTCCAGCTCTTCTTTTACTCTCTCTCTCTCTCTCTCTCTCTCTCTCTCTCTCTCATTCCCCCTTCCCCTCTTGAGATTCTTCTTCCCATAACAATAGCATGGGTTCAACTTCTCAGCGCATACCTTACGGAGAGGCGGTTTCAATTTTGAAATATTTAGACTTTGGGTATGGCATCTTGCATTCAAAACTCACATCTGCAACACTTGGTAATGAAAGCACAATTTTATAAATGGACATCCAAAGCAAAACTTAATGTCACGTGAATTTGCCTTTAAACATCAAAAGGGATGGTTTTTGAGGGGATCCTGCTAAGATAATGCATCGCTCATGAGCACACACTGGGGGAACATGCAGATGGGCGATTCGCCAATGAGATGCATTCAATTTCCTTGTTTCCAGATGGCCTTCTCACAGTGTGCAATGAGCTCGCTATACCGCGTCTCGCTCTGAGGTTCACCAATAGACTTCAGTCTTTACCTCGCGCTCTGCCAATGTTCTTAAATCGGTTTTAAACCATTGGTTCTGAGCATTTATCACAACCTTCGCATGTATTCTCGACAAACTCAAATACGCCCAATCATTATTCATTTTGTGCCGAAGTCTTGTATAGACATAACAATTTAAGAAAGTTCTGACGACTGCTTTTAATGGCGAAAAGTTTGTATCCCATGCAACCGAAATTGAATGGCATTGTTGTTTTTTTCAAATCAAGACTCAAAACCACAATTCACACACTGCAAAATGCAACTGCTTGCTTTGTCACAAAGCCCCTTTCAATACGTTTCTGTGTCTGCGCAAAGCAGAATGAATAAATAAATAAATAATTAGATAAATAAAGTGTGATCCCTACCAAAGCAGGCAATGTCTCCATCCATGCCGATGTACTTCAGGTCATGTTGTGCGGCCTCGGCTTCCACGGGGTCACTCTCTTCAGACTCGGCTGCCAGATCGAAGATTGCCCTTTGCCTGAAGGCCGCGTTATCATCAAAGCTGATCTTGGCATCAAAGCATACCACTGAAAATGAAGAAATATGGAGAAGCACATTTTTCATTTTGTTCGATTATATTTTTTGCTTTTATTCCTTGTTTGTCTACCAGTATGTTGTGGTCGCCTCTGCTTTACCATGCCCGCATCAGCCAGCTACAGTGTCATGCCCACCTCAGTCACCGATCGTGCCACGAATGAATCGGCCTGCCAGACACCCTGTCCCAATGAGCCCCCCAGACACCCTGTGCCAATGAGCCCGCTACCATCTGTCTTCAGTCAGTATATTCTGATGAAGCAGGTCAAAGGCCACCTGGTAATGAGCATCACAAAAGTACAGTTGTGATATCTTGGCTGAATACGAGTGATACACGAATGTCCCAATTAGTAAAAGATACAAGTCAAGTTCAAGTTTAGAGCAAGATGTTTGCAAGATGTAGTAGTATGACATGCCTTGTGATTATAATGACATATAAAGCCGACTGTGCTAGCTGCCACACTCTTTACTGTGAAAAAAACAAAAACTTACACTTCATTACCCTTCGGTCTTCCTCAATATTTAAAGTCACACAAAGCCCAATGATTATGACTTGCTTGTGGTGAACGGGTTAACCAGGTTAACAGATGAGGATGAGGTACAAGTTGAATGCAACATTTGGTTACAAGGTTAGAGCATGGATTGTTTAGCTATCTCAGCCTCCCTGCCAAACACGTACCCATTGCAATTTCATGCCTTACTACCCACAGTCTCACTCACTGCAAATCCCAACCCATTCCCAGGCTAATGGCTTTCTAGATAAGATTTGGCAATGCTGCAAAGTCACATCCCACAACAGTTGCGCTGATGAGCAGTAATTAAGCTTTGCTCAAATGCATAATAAGGAAATTCATTAAAAGCCTAAGGCTGCAGTTTGCAACCTTAATAGTCAATCACATGACTGAAAACCCATGGTACAGTCCAGCGACACATGGGGTGCCGAGACGAGCTCTAGGCCTGCCTGGCAGATAGCTGAATGTCTGACCACATGGGATGTCTTCAATAATGACAAAGAATGTGATGCTGTCAAACAGCTTGCTGAAGATTCACCACATGAATCTAGCAAGATGAACTCGAGCTACATAAAAGGCTATCTGACATGACAAGGTGAGAGTAATTTGTGGCACTAAAAAAAATTATGGGCAATTAGGATGGCACGAATCCCATCGTGAACACATTTTGGTAATAGGGAATGTCAGACTCTAGGAGTGTGTGAACTGATGCTCTTAGGACAAAGGGCAAAAGAGAAATGTATTCATTCATGTATCAGGCAGTGTGCAATGGTCGCATGGGTTTTCACAAGATCACCATAACACCTGTTTGAAACAGCACTGTTTGTACATTAATAGCTTATTCAGCAGAACAAAAGTTTCATGTGATCAATATGAAACTTAAAGGAAAAAAATAGGACCACTGGACAAGTAGCTTATCTGGGCCCTAGCCTAATGTTGTACCTTAAATTTGGAAGCATTCTGACTGGAGTCTGGAGAAGATTTTTGAAGAAATTTACGAAGTTGGCCATGTTGACCTACTTAAAGTCATGTGGCCAGAACGAGGTTTACAATTCCTGTTACCAGTCAGGAGAGGAATGTTGCTGCGAAATTTCAGCCAGATCGGGCCCAGCGGTTTGGCCGGAGAGGTCGAAATGGGAGATGGAACAATACCTTATCTGGCATTTAAATTCCAGATGAGCTAAAAATATACCCCCTGAGTTGAAGCCAAAAAGACTGAGTATCTTCCTGTTGGGAGTGATCTGCCCAAGAGTGGTTCTGTGCTTCTGAAGCATTCTCATGGCAAGGATAATATTGGGTCAGTTACCGTTGCCTTCCAATGGTAGTCAGAGGAGAAATTTGTAATTCGTTCAGATTGCCAGGTATAACCCACCTTCTCTTCATCAAAAGAGACCATGGGATCTCTAGAATGTGCACAAACTATTTCCAGTAGACGGAGAGATCTAACTTTGTGTCCTTGCACTTTGTGATGCAACACCCTGCATGCAAGCACCAATCTCACAGTTTGAGCCGAGTTAGGAATCTAACCTACATTGGACAATTGACAAAGGCAAGCATGGTATCTCTGCATCATTCTATTGGAGAACAACACGATAGAGGTGCTGGAATCGTACAAAACAGGAACTGGCAAAGAGGGAAAGAAGCAACCAAAAGAAGATATGTTCAGCTGATAGAAAAACCAACAAAACAACTTCTCAATGCGGAAAAAGATCTCCACAGGGTATCACCCAAAGACCACCAACAAAAAGAAGCCGTGTGCAATGGTCACTCGGGTATCCCAAAAAAATGAAAGTTTTAAAATCACAAAGTCTCACCATGTAAAATATTTCTCGACACAGTACTAAAATATACTTGCATGCCAAAAATTAGCCCATTTAGAAAATAATTAGAGGTCACCCAATGCCTTTGAATGTATGCACGATTTGCACGAAAGATATGGTTGTTGCAGCAAACTTGGTTTTATTTTTTTTTTAAAACACCATGTCGATTGACATTCAGACATATGGCATGCCTGGTGTTGGCTTAATGGTTAGGGTGGTGGGTGTGGGATCCCAGGGTCCTGAGTTCAAATCCCGCTTGTCCATTGAATCAATACCAGGTGGGGTTGACTCAGCCTGCCATCCTTCTGAGGTTGGCAAAATGAGTACCAGCTTGCTGGGATGATTGAGCCATGCGCGTATCCTGCATCGGAGTGGCGACCCATCCAGGATTGGGCCCAATAGCCCAGGAGACTGCTTTGACAGCACCGATGCTCTGCACAGAGTATGGTCCCAATGGATGGATGGATGGACATTTGGCAAAAGGTCTTTTTAATTGTTAGTAGCTGACTTCAGTAAGAATCATAGATTGCCTTGCATACATACCTATTTTGTCATTATTTTCTTCTTGACTAATGTTTGGCTTCCATAATATTGCATTTTTGTTTGGCTAATATTTTAATTTATTTTCAGGATAACAAATATCAATGGCAAAGGTCAAACCACCTGTGGCATGAGATACTGACTCCATGTTTCGAATTGGTCATCCAAATGAAACTATACCAGATGCCCGACTGCCATCTGGTCGAGATGTGATGAGAAATTTTGTGTTTTATCATCGACCACGAAAACTCACAATTACTGAGTGTGCAAATCGTGTTCATGATCACTTAGTGTCATTTTGCATCAAATCTAGACTGCCAATATGACAAAAGCACCAAGTGGTCAAGAAGATTAAAGATCTCGATGACCAACACATCCATCTGATGAAACATTGAAAAAAAAAAGGAACCAGAAAGACAAGTTAAACCAAGCAAAATACACTGAAATGCTTGATCGGCTGTTCTACATCAGTCATGCCAATTCATTTCAAATGATAAAGAACGAAGAAGACAGACAGTTTCTGTTACTGCAGCAGGAATGAAGGACTAGATCAATTGCAGGTGTTGATAAAGAAAAACTAGAGCTCAAGGAGAAGTGGTCCTGCTGAACGACATGAACGTGAAGAACAATTTTAAAAAGCGAACGGCACTGGCAGATAATGATATAGCAGAACAACAGTCAATGGAAACTGCTGAATATGAAAGTGACATGTCAAGTGATGCCAGCTCTGGTAAAGATTCTGATGAAGAATTTGGTGTCACACCATTACCACATAAAAGCCTTCGGCACAAACACGTCATGTCACCAAAAGTTTCAGCTGTTCTGGACCGCGCCAATGACGGCATTCGAAAAACAACAATGATAATGGGTTCTGTACTCAATAAAGCAGGTTGCTCAACATAATCTACAGTTCTTTTTGAGCTGCAAGTGTGATGATCTTTCTAACATGTAGGTTGTATCTCAGCTTTCTAACACATACATTTCTGATCTGTGTTTGATTGTTTCTTTTGATTAATACATGTACCTGCATAATAAATATTTATCGGTAAAACTATAATTTCTTTAGAAATTACACCCATATATTTAAATACTTGTATAATGTTTGGTATATACATGATTTTTGGAAAACCAAGTTTGCTGTGCCAACCCGATCTTATGTGCTCATCTTCAAAGACCTTGGGGGACCTCCAGATATTTTCCAAATGACCTAACATTTTGCATACGATGATATTTTAGCATAGATAAAGTTTTTAAGATGGTGAGACTTTATGATTGAAAAACTTTCATTTTTTGGGGGACACTCCAATGGTCACAAGTTCAAATTAACACCAGTCCTTGGTAGCACTATTCTGTGTTGATGGTTTCATCAGCAGGACAAAGACAAGTTACACGTGTGCACCAAGTTGAGCTGGCTGTGCTGAGCCGCAGGCTGTGTGGCAATCACTTTGACAAAGACGTATTTGGCATTCATTCCTTGTTTCCCAGTAGTTCAGTGCAAGGAGTTAACCCCTGGGACAGATCATCATTTCTAACCCTACCCAGCCAGGGGGCTTTGCTCCCAACAAGTGTCAAAGAACGGGTTACATCAAGACCGAGCTGCCTGGCAAGAAAGCCCAATGATGGCACATTCAGTAATGGCCACATACAGTCATTAAAGGCATGGTCATGGATAGTCATCGAGTATTGAATTTAAATCTGAGGCTAGGAAATGCAAGGAGAAAAACCATTGTGCGGAACGTTCGTCAAATAAAGTTGTTTTTTTTAATCCACGAGACAAACGTACAGTTGGAAGCTTAATGATGCACAACGTGGTACGAAGAGAAATAAAAGCAAGCAGGAATAACAATAAAATAACAATAATTGAATACTTAAGTATTCAGGCTAAAAATACTCAATATTTTTGTGTTTCTCATTCTTTAGGAAAGTCATCAGCATAAGGTCGAGATCGGGAAAAGAATGCACTTATCACAATTCACATGTTCTGCCACTATTTTTTTTTCCTTTCGCAATTTTTTTTTCACCATTTCATTCATTAAGTGCAATTGCAAAAGAAGAGGACAAATAGTCATCTTTAAGTGACTGCTGAGAGAGAGAAGAGAAAACAGCCAGAACTATGGGGGATTGCATTACCATTGTGAATGAGGCCACCATTCCATGTTCTCTCACCCAAAAACCCTTTGAATCAAAGATGGCCAATTAGTCCGTGAGACATCGGTTCGAAAGCGTGAAGTTTGCGGCAACTATCGCGGCAATACATTTCGATGACAGTTTACATTTCATAATTTGATCAAGAAGCCAGAACTAAGCTTCCACAAGCATGAAAATGTGGTGAATATTTAATATTTTGGAAGGAAGGTGACCTCTTTCGCTCTCGCGCAAGTAGCATCGGGTTGTGATGAGGCCCGACAGCAGAACTAGTTTTAGACTGATGCACAGTCGTTGCCATGATACTGACCAATTAGAGCTTGACTTCGAATCACGTGATTAAAACATGGCATTTCCATAGACGCATGATGATTGAAATTTTTCATCGTCGGTGAATTATGTTTGAATGTGAGTTGCATCATTCATGCAGTTGACACGCAATCGGGAAATGTTAAGGGTTTCACCGAGTGTAACTGGGTCAGTGTAAGAGATTTCGCTTCTAAATGGAAAGATGTTGGAGAAATCGGTCGAGCTGAAGTTGACGTTGCCAAATCCATCCTTAAGCTGGAAGGTACAGCTATCTATCTCGCACGGGTGTCGATCGCTACTTAAAAGTGGAGGGGACATTACAAGTGCAAATCACAGAGCCAGGGCCGGATTTTCCAATAGGCAACATAGGCCATTGGCCTAGGGCCCACCAGTAACTGGGGGCCCACCGGGGCTTGTGGGTTCTCTGATGCGCCAAGGAGTAGGCAGGCTAGTAGGCCCTATAGTAAAATGAATAAAATAAAATAAGGTAACGAAAAATATAACAGTACATTTTTAAATTTATTATGCTTCAGTTTCATTGTATTTTTCCATTATTCTATGTGTAAGATGTACATGATATGGAACTTGATTTTTACTTTGATGTACTTGATATGGAACTAATTTGATTAAAAATTATTGATGTTTACATTATGTTGTAATTCTTTTTTTTTACATTACAATATTACGATATATATATATATATATATATATATATATATATATATATATATAATAATAATATTGGGGGGGGGGGCACTGATAAGGTTTGGCCTAGGGCCCACAAGCAAGTAAATCCAGCCCTGCACAGAGCCAAAGTGATGACCGGCGGTCTTGCCCGTGCAAGCTGTTGATTCTAGATGCTCTTTGCTGTGATGCTTTCTGAGCACTTAAATCTGACCACCTTTGTCATTTCCCTTAAAAGAATTTCACTAATAAAAGGGTACTTTTAATTTTGAATTTTTGTTGCACCAAAGTTTTTATTACGTTCAAAAACCAGATGTAAGGATCCCGATTTCATACTTTAATTTTCACTTTACTTTTCATCCTAATATGCTGCAAGATCTACAAGGATGCAACCCCCCCCACCAAAAAAAAATCCCCTAAATGCAGTTAGGTCCACAGATAAGCTTGGTAGGGGGCTCCTCCTTCTGATTCCCCATTTATTTAAATTTCTTTCCCTCTTCCTCGTAGTCTGTAGCCTTTCCTAACATGATAAATTTGTTTGGGGAAGTTGTCACAAGAGGATTGAGGAAAACTGAAAACGACGTTCTGGACAGCATTTCCTCGAGTACCACGATAGCATGGTTTCCATGGAGACTGCCTTGTTGTTGAGTGGTGCCGAGCACTCCATTCCGTTGGAATGCTTTGAATCAAGCAAGCTGCTTGCTAAAAGAACACACCCCTGGTGAAGGTGTAGCACAGGTATGATGGGCTGAATGGCCTCCTCCTGGGTCAGATTTCCTTGCTAAATAGATTTTTTTTTTTTTAATTAAAGGTTAACCACCTCCTGCAATAATCCCTTTCAGCGTTTATCATTTATCAAGTTGGTCTGAATGGATAAACACCAGAAGCATTTTTTACAGGGACTTCGGATTAGCTTGTAGTCCAGACTGGTGATCCAGATGAGGACCACGGTCCGCCATGTGAGGACCCTTGGCACTCTAATTACACATTCTTCACCAATGCAACAATGATTAAATAAACTTCTCACCTGAAAATTCCGTTCCAGGTTTGAGAGAGAACTTATTTGGGAAAGTTAATTTTGATTTATACATAAGTTGATGATGCATTTCTTTGCAGAGACAATCCCTCATGGTCATGGATTAACAAAATTTTGCTGCACTGACGAAATCATGGATCCATTCTTGGAAAACCAAAACGACCTTTATTGCATTAACTCCGGTGTCATGTCTACTGTACAGTAGAAGTAGCCAGCGACATCCTATATGCACATAATTATGGATGATAAGCTTTCTCTACTTTCATCCAAGACAGACTCAATTCAGAAAGTGTTGGATTATATCAGCCACTGCAACAAATGAAGTTCAAGACTTTCGCAAATCAAGCCAAAGCAAAAGTGTCCCACAAATCTGGTTCGACAGTCGTCGTCAGAGAGGATCACCATTTGTTCGCCAGATTACTCGTACTGAGTAAATACCGGAAAGTCAATTTGAGGACAGTCCTCTGTTCTTCTCTTGGACCGATTTCCTACCCACTATCTTATTCTAATGGGACAATCGCAAAGACGGACAAAAGCAAGCTTCTGCATTATACCAAGTCAAAATGTCCTGAATCACTTGTCACAACTGTTCATGACGACGATGCCATCATCGTCGATGGCATGGCTCCGATTCATGAAATGTCTGGCAACCTCTTTGTTAAATTCGGGCAGCTGGCCCTCGGAGTTGTGTCTGAACTGCACAGGATTTCCAAACACTATTACTGTATGCGGGTAGATATTGTTTTCGACACAAATCCGGTCATTAGCATCAAAGGCATGGAACGGGAAAAGAAGAACCCAAGCTCCTCTACGTCGCAGGATATTCTCACCAGACCAGAAAATACACCAGCAATGGAGTATATTTCTTGGTGATGGTGCCAACAAGGAAGAAGGAAGAACACACGGGCTGTCTCAAGAAGACTGTCAGAATAGTCAACCTGAATGTTATGACATTCACTTGGTAAATGCACGAGTTGCTCCTTCATAGAAGTACACACTTTCACTGGGTGCGACTCCAACAACTGCTTCCGTGGAAAAGGAAAAGTTGGACCATGCCAGCTTGTGGCCGCCTCGCCAGAATACCGCAGTCATTTCTTCCTTTGGGTGAAGATTTCAACCTGTCCGACGAGTTATTCTCCCAACTGGAAAGATTCACATGCGAGTTGTATGGAAGCACAGTGCCAAACATCAATGATGTTCAATGTAGGACATTCTGTTTGAAGACGGCCGAGGACCACAGCTTGTCACCTATCAAGAACGCTTTGCGACAGCATTGTCTTCGTGCAAATTAATTATCAGGCAGGCATCCACAGGTGAGCCCTGAATCGGATGATTGATGCTGCTGCTCCGAACGGTCACAGTTGGACTGTTGAATCCACCTCCATCTCTGTTGTATGGATGACTCAAGATCCGGCCCCAATGGAAACGCTCAGTTTTATACGCTGTGCATGCAAACGGGTTAAGTGCGATACCGAGAGATGTTCTTGTCGCACAAGCGATTTGTCATGCTCTGACCTGTGTGGATGTCTTGCCTGTGATAATAATTCCACAACGATGATAGAACTGTCATTTGACAATGCTGAGGACATGAATAAATCGAACGATGAGTGAATTTAGGTGTAACGAGTGACAGGCAACTTCATACTCACCATCCATTTGATACAAAACTGAACATCATAGTTTGGACATGATAAGCATCCAAACTTTTTGTCCCAGTCATGATCTGCCCAAATGAATCTTGATGTAAAGATGAATTATACATTGACTCGATTTGGGGGTTGTTTCCAGCTCACTTTCATGAATGCATACCGTAAGCAAGTATCTGCCTTGTTGATGTTAGATTATATATTTAATAAATATATCCACATATATATATATATATATATATATATACATACAGTAATCCCCCGTTTCTCGCGGGGGTTACGTTCCAAACCTCCCGCGCTAAGTGAAAATCCGCGATGAATGGACGCCTCCCCAAAAAATCGATTCGTCTGTCTGGTCGGTTTGGCAGTGATTGGGTTTGAGGTGCCGGAGATCGACTGGTCTGGTCGGTTTGGCAGTGAGTGGGTTTGAGGTGCCGAGATCGACTGGTCTGGTCTGGTCGGTTTGGCAGTGATTGGGTTGAGGTGCAGAGATCGAGCTGGTCTGGTCGGTTTGGCAGTGAGTGGGTTTGAGGTGCCGGAGATCGACTGGTCTGGTCTGGTCGGTTTGGCAGTGAGTGGGTTTGAGGTGCCGGAGATCGACTGGTCTGGTCTGGTCGGTTTGGCAGTGATTGGGTTTGAGGTGCCGGAGATCGACTAGTCTGGTCTGGTCGGTTTTGAGGTGCTGGGTATGAGCAATGCTCGTCCAACGGCGGCAAACCTTTTTCCTTCCCGAAGCATATATCGAGCACCTTTACTTAACCTTCTCCTGGAGCGGCCCAGGACCTTCCTCTGGCGCTTCGTCTTGCCAGAAACCTTCGAAGGTGCAGGCGTTTGCGGCATCGTGGGGCTTGGAGAAAAAACTAGAAAATATTCGAAGTTCACAAGCGAAAACTTTGTCTCGTGCGTTGTGTGACTGGTCGAGCACCACCGTTATATTTATTGCTTAAATAATCTATTTATACATTATTACCGCATGTACCGGGGGAATCCGCAGAAAAAATTAGTTACGTTCAAGGGAAACCCGCGATGAACCGGGGGCGCGATAGGTGAACCGCGATGAAGCGGGGGTTGACTGTATTATATATTTTTTTTATATATTATATTATATATATTATATATATAAATTATATATATATATGTTGGATATATTTATTAAAGCTTGATCGCGTCTGCTGTTTGCTGTGTGTGAATAATGTTTGATTACTCACTGTTTATATTAATCAGAACGTTTCATGACACATCGGTTTATATTGTTGCGGGCCGGGGTCGGTGAGAAGACTACCAGCTGGGGAAGCTATCTCGGGTTCCCACCAGACTCCCGGAATTGCAGGCCGTCGCACACGGATAATTCCGTGACGCGGTGGGTCGCTAACCGACCATGAACACCAATAACTCAACCGCGTGACCTTGGGTCCTCCTGTCTATGGGCTAAACGGGTTACCTAATTAATCACGTGATTTAATTCGGGGAACACACCCTCAGTACGCCTTGTCCGAACCGGATACTCTACCGGAAAGGATGCAGCCGAGCGACACTGCCAAGGACGTACCGGCTAAAAGGAACGGTTCGTTGGGAATAAAGTAATGGCTCAGCTAGGATTCGGACCATGCTGGATCAATGAAAGAACAGAAAAAACGAGCTGGAACATTTCTAATAATAATTCATTTACAAGCAAGCGAGGAAAGTTATGTGGAACAGTGAATAGTTTTATTGCTGTGTGTAATGCAGGGATAGAAAGAAGCGTGAGGTGCCGACAATGTACAAGCGACTTACGAAAGCAGACACAGAGCAGACTTAACCCGAAATAATAATCTTCTGCAATCTTAACTTACGAGACAGGCGCCAGGCCAAACAAACACACGCACGCACTCACGCGCACACGCACACACACACGCACACACACACACACACAAAAACCCGATGAAGAGGAGAGTTAATAAAGAGAAAAAGGAGGAGAGGAGATGAGGCTAACGGTCTTTGAATACCTTGCACGATTGCCCGATTGCACCACCAATACGTTTTGGTGGAATGCTCCGCTGGGCGATCCTCCCCGACAGCTTGCGCACCGTTTCTGCTTCATGGCACTTCGTGCAGCTAGCATCGGTCCAGAGAACGAGACGCGACCGTCGGGCATGAAGGGAGGACTTGGGTGGAGAAGGCGGAGTCGAGATCCCAACCCGGGCAGAACGAGCCAGCAGGAAAGAAGAAAGGATGACGGGAAGGAACGACGCTCGAACGACCCAGGAACGACAACGACCCGGAACGACGCACAGGACGACGAGCAGAACGACGAGCAGGAGACGACAGAACGACGCACCAGGAACGACGAGCAGAACGACGAGCAGGAACGACGAGCAGGAACGACGAGCAGGAACGACGAGCAGGAACGACGCACCAGGAACGACGAGCAGGAAGCACCCTTCCACGCCCCCGCGACCCGTCCTTTTATAGATCCAGTGTGTGCGGGGCGAGGGCGATGACTTGAAGCGATGTGTCGTCACCCGAATCGGGCGCTCTGGTTGGGCCCCGGCCAGCACACAGGCCGGCCGCCATGACCAGAAGTAGCTCCACTTCACTTCCGGCCAGATGGTTCCAAGCTTGCGGAACGTCTCGCCCCGAGCCACAGTGACATAAATTGCCTTGCAACGAACTCCGTGCCGTGCCCCGGCGACCCGCGACCGGCGCTGGTCAATGCGCCCGCTCCATGATGCACCACGCCGCCCGAGCTGTACAGCACGCCCCTGCCTAATCGTGGCCCCACCGGCCTGAAGGGCGAGGAGACGTCCGCCGTCCGTGGAGAACACCTGCGGCCGCCAGCGAGGACCGAAGATAAGATGTTATGGCAAACCCATGCACAAACGGTAAGATGTGTGCCATTCGTATCCTGCTCTCTACGATAATAAAGTGTCGCGAGCAGCGCACGGGTCTGCCTTCGAGCACTTTCTGCACATTGCGCGTGGATCCGCCATTAAGCACGTGGCCAGCGCTCGCGTTCGCCCAATATAATGAAATCCAGAAGTGAGTTGAAAAGAACGAGCCGCTCGTGTCTTGCACACTTGTGTTCCGTACAGTGCGCGCGGATCCGCCATTAAGCATGTGGCCAGCACTCGCGTTCGCCCGATATAATGACATCCAGAAATGAGTTGAAAAGAACAAGCCACGAGTATCTTGCACACTTGTGTTCCGTACAACGTGGCGTAGTTGTTGTTTTTCTATTATCGGCCTCTGACAATGTAGTCATTGGGACCAAGCTTCCATCTACGCTCTCGCCGATATTGGGTCATTTGCTTCTGTGTTGTGAAAAACAACATCCCTCTTCAGATTTATTCATTCGTATGCCTTTTCACTGCAACCGGCAATCTCATCCCAGATCATTGGAAACGTCAGACGATCATCTCGAGCTTGTGGCAGAGGATCGTTCGAGGATATCGAGGACAGCTGCGCTGTCGATGCTCATGTGGTGTTGTTGCGGCTTTCTATTCGCATCCCCCCGGCCGCGGCATGTGCTGCACGTGTTGGCCTCTGCGAGGATGCAAATTCGGATTTACCTCAGGAATAAGCAGAAAAGAAGAGTAGAAATGGAGTTAGTGGTGTAAACAGACCGAGCTATGAGATCCCCGCAACACACGTCCCATTGTCCCACCAGACAAAAGGGAAGGGATTATCTAAACGTATATTAAAAATGGAATAACTGGCTCGGAACCGCCATATGTTGGATGCCATGCGGTTCCGAGAACCGCAACATATATCTATGTATATATGTATATATATATATA
>CM068954.1:112383915-112413345 GCA_035128595.1 Eptatretus atami | reverse complement strand
AAAAGAGAGAGAACAAACTCCGGCTCTCAGCTCTCTATGCAGGCCGCCTCTCCCACTGCCCCAAAAAGGCAGACTCGACGTGCAAGTCGGTTCAGCATCTCTCCCGGCAGATCCAACACTGTGCCTCCTTCATTCGCTCGCTTCGAAGCGACTGAGCACGCCTCGAGAACCCGACTGTTCTTCACACACGAGGACCCCTTCTCTCAGCGACTCCGTTTTCCAAACCGAGAGCACCGTGAACCTTACGTTTCCTCTTTTCGTTCCACCAGCACGCCTCTCTCGGCGAAAACCGACAAAAAGCTCCTCCGCTCGCGTCACTTCCTCCCTCTAGCCACACCCTCTCTCCAGGCCACACCCCCCTCAGCCGACTGGGCGGGTCCTATCATCCGTAGAGGAGAGGAAAAAGAGTACTCTGTTTCACTCACCGACATACGACCAGAAAAACAGCCTTTGCACCTCCCGCACAATATAATCCTTTTACCACACAACCTAGCTAACAGGCAATTTAATGGGATTAGCAATCCTGATATTAGTAGTCCAGATTAGGGCCATTTCGTACTATAATATATATATATACAAAGGATATATTTATGTTGTATATAATAAATATTAATAGTAATATGTAATAGATATATGATATATATAATATATAACTTGGTTGTAATATAACAATCTATATACACATACATACACTATAGTAATATGTATGGTATACAATATAATAATAATATAAATAATATATATATTCATGAGGGGCTAGCAAAAGTAGGTATACAGAATCACAATACAGCTTACTGATAACTAACTTTCAGTCATACAATTATGATAAATATTAAAAATATATATAATAATATATAATATGATATTATATATAGAATATATACTAGTATAACAATCTAAATATAACACAATACATACAAATATAATAAATATATATATATTATGTAAGTAATCACATATAATGTAAATGTAGGTATGATCATAATTATAATATATATATATACAAATAGAATATTATAAGCAGGGCCGACAAAAGAGGTAAACATATGAAAACAAGTACAGTCTACTGTATACTACTGTGCAGCTAAATATATTATATATATTATATAAAGTATATATATATGTTATATATATGTATGTGTATATATATATATACACAAAAATGATATATAGTACAATATTATAATATAATATAAGATATATATGCGATAAATGTCCTGATAAATGGTATTGTCTATAATATATAGTTAATAATATTAACATGTATATGTATATAATATATTTATATAGTATTTAGATATATATATATTAATAAAGAAGTAATAGTAATATGTTTACGAACGGAAGCATTTGCAGCCAGACAGACAGCAGTCCCTTAACTTAGTTTTCGAAATTATGTGTTATAGTAAAGAAACCCCTTCTCTCAAGCGAATCGTGTGTGGCACCGAGTATTTTTAGTTCGGTTTGTATACATCAACACAGAACAACAACTCCTCCTTTGCTCCGCCACCGTGCCTCCCACGGGCAATCGTGCGCGAGCACAGACGTCGGGGCTCCATCGCCTCAGATCGGAGCCCCGCTTCCAAAAGGGCAGGAGTGTTCCCCCTCCCATGGAACCCCAAGGCGAGCATCACACGCACGCCCCACCAATGAAACCAAAAAACGCTGAGGAAAAGTCATGGAGCAGTCATGTGGGCAATCTGTTGCTCGGTCCTTCGGTGGCTGCCCGCTGGTGTTGGGACCGACGCCAGGTCGTGGGCCGTGAACTGGTCGTTGGTTTCGATCCCACCGGGTTTGCGTGGAGCACCGAGCTGGGATCCCACGCCATGTCCACGACTCCGAGCTCCAACAATGCGGCTGGTGAAGCCGCAGAGTAGGGAGGTACGGCCGTCGGCTCGGCCCCTGTCCCCAGTCGCCTCCTCCTGGCGATACCGAAAAAAACCTAGCCGGTTCCATTCTGTTTGGTGTGTGTGTGTTGTTTAGTGTGTGTGTGGTGTCCGTCCTGTAATAGAGACTGTTCTAATGCTTGTCCTGTAATGTATCTTTATCGAAACTCGCCTTGTTGCTCCCCGCTCCCCGATTAGTTGGTATAACATAGAACCCCCCCGTAATAAAGACCACTCGTTTGCTGTTGCTTCTCCCAATGGCTACATGTTCGGCTGAGATAGAAGGGCGTTCCGAAGTTGTTCATGGGTCCGGCGCACAGCTTGGAACTCTAACTCGGTCTACGCCGGATCCGAGTCGGTGATACGACTCGGCGAACAAAATCGGCCGTAGTGTATTTGCCTCATAATGTACACTGGATAGGTAATAAATAGGTCATACCCCACACCACGTGCCGGCAGAAATATGGCGACCACAGTCCGCAAGTTCAACGACCCTTGAGACCGTCGGACTTTATCCGGAGTCACGACTAAATTGGGGTTGGGAAGACTCTACGCTCCACCACTCGTCTTAGGCACCGCTGATCCCTGCCCCACAACAAAGAGAAATAGATAGTGACATATATAATCTCTAGTAAAATAGAACTAATCAATATATATCTAATTCCCTGGTCGAGAGCCACCAGTGCGTCAGAAGGGCACTCGGCGTAAAAAACCTATAGCCAAATCATATGCGACATAGACGGATATCCCGTGGCGACCCCAAACGAGCAGCCGAAAAAGAAGAATATTACTGAAGATAAATAATATATATATATATATAAATAGATAATATATAATATAATTGTTGCGAATCGCCACTTCGGCGTGCGATCGGCCACGTGACTCGAATCGCGACCAGCCTCGCCCCGACGAAAACAATTCAGTCGTGCCCTCCCGCTAACCGGGATCCACAGTCACGGTGCGACTTTCGCCCACCAACAACCAGTCCGCATTCTACCCGCCGGAATAGGTGAATCGCCGATGAAAGCTAACCGAATACGTACCTGAAGGATTGATACCTCGCCACAGGCGACTTCGCGACACGATCCCGCTTAAGCGGCTCGTTCGGGCTAACGGATATAAACCGACGGTGTATCGTCGGCCCTTAGACGTTCAGATAAATATCGGCGCCCCGCCCCATCCAAACCCACGTGAAAACAAAGATGGAGGACCCAACGAAGGAAGACCGCAGCGACACGGGAAAGAATCAACAGAAGCACATTATTACAACGACAGACACAAATAGCACACATAAACAACAAGAAGAAATGCACATATACAAAATGAAAACAAAAGAAATTGCACACAAAGAAAACAACGACCAGGCTACTACCGAACTAACGCGACACACGGACCACTTAAAACAATACTACTTCACGACTTGGCCGACACACACACGTTCACACCACAAACCCCAAAAAAATGAAGTCGCGACTCCCTGACGGTTGGAGTCCTTGGCCGCCGCCACGTGTCCGGGTGACTCCGATCGAGCGTGCGCAGCCTGCGCCGGCGTGCCTCGCGGCTTGCTTGCTGCCCCGACGCCACGGACTGGAGCACGACCGGAGTCCACGAACCACGAGCAGCAACGAGGACAAGCACAGACGAGACGTTAAAGCAGGATCAGCAGGCACGAAGCACACGAACTAAAACTCTCTTAAACCTCCTGCTTCACCTGCTTATACCGCCCGCGCCACGCCCTGTTTCTCGCTCACCTCCTCGAGGCGCTTCGAGAAGGGGCGCGTCCCTCTCGTTCCCATCCTCACCTGCGCTTGTGGACAGGCGAACGTGACGCCTTCAACCCGCAAACCGTCGTGTAGACCGCTGAGATGGCGTCTGGTGTAAGTTGCTGGTGAGATGTGCGGTTGAGGCGGCGGCTGGCGTGTTAAGTGGTGCGTGCTAGTCGTTGTTGTTGTGTGTTCGTTGTTGACGTTGAAGTGTGCTGGTCGAAAATAAAGCAGAACAGAAAAAACGCCTACTCAAAGATCGCAGCCCGAATGAATCACATAATCCCCTATACAACGGTTTGGAGCAACGTACACATGGACTAAAACATTCTCACCTACGCGGACCTGGATGGCAATGCGAATTTCCACAGCCGAACACTACCCCCCCCTTTTACAGACTTCGTCCGAGTCGCAAATTATCGTGTGCCCACATGAGTAGTTCTCCCCTAGTACGTTACCTACGGATCCCTGAGTGCACATTCATGGATACGTGTCCCCAAAATAAATAACCTGAGGCTTGATAAATAACTAAACAACTACCACCACAGACGACTTAAATAATAATTGCCGCGCCAAACACATACATGCGGGGCGCAACCATCATTACAATACAACTTAACACCTAACCTATAATTTACACTAAACCATGCCCAGGATCAATGAACTCTGCAGAAAAAAGGAAGTCAAAAGGAAACCGGCACGGCCGCCACTGCAGCCCGTGCAGCTCGCAACAGGACAGTCCTGCAGCTTGCAAACTGTTGCGTGCGATCCTGGCGCGCATGGAAATAACAGGGGGGCAGAAGCAAAAATGGGGGCTGGTTGAACAGGGGCAGTGGCATGACATGCAAAGGTAAAGGCAACATGAGCCTGCAGAAAAGCCGTTGCAGGCCAAACACAGCCGGCAGACGAACTGGCCGGCACAGGCCTGCAGTAAAAACAGGGCCGCGACATCGGCCGGCACATGGCCTATGCAGCAAACACAGCAAGACACCGCCGGCACAGCCTGCAGAAAACAACCAGCCATGAAGTTGGCCCACAGGCCCGCAGCACACAGCCGCAGACGATTAAGTTGCACCTTCCGCAGTGAGGTTGTGGAGGAGTGCGTGTTGGCCACACAGAAGTGGACTCGGACCTACCATGCGCCCTCCCACCTACGCCTTTGCCTTGTCACTGTACCTACCCACTCCTTAATTTGTAACAACCAATTTAGCCCCCAACTTATTTTTTGTTTTTTTATTTTCACTTCCCTTCCCCACTATAAATCGTCCCCTAACCCCTTTACTGTCCTGTCGGCTAACTACGTCACCTAGCCACTCCCAGACCCCTACGTTCCCTTCCGGAGGGAATAAGGGAGCTAGCGTCCTGTGCAGGCCCAACAAAGCCTCAGAGCCTCCCCAGATCTCAGGATCAACCCAAAGTGGCCAGCGCCCAAACGAAAGCGATAGGGGGCAGTACAACTTCCTATCCCTACCAACCATTTAACATTAAACTACCCCGGGCTTTCAACAAGCGCCTCTCGCTTAATCTATTGTTCTAACAACCCAGATCCCGTCGCCTGTGTTGTGTCCACTCAAATTTCGCCTCGCCCTCTAATTTCCTCCCGTCCCTCACACGGTCTCATGCTGGACGCGTGGCTCCCCTGGCAGGCACGACCCTCGCCGAATCCCCTACAATGGCACCCCCGGCACTACACTGCCTCCAGCCTACCAGCTCCCTAAAACCGGGGAGTCCCCCATGCAACTCCCCGACACGCACACGTGCAGCTGGCCGCCCCGGCCCTTTTCCGAGGGTCACCCCGTGCCCCGAACGCCCACACGGCCACGGCGCTCCGGCCCCCGCACCAAGCGGCGCACCCGCCCACTACGCTAACCCGCGCCCCATGGCCCTTGGCCTACCACGGCGACTAGCCCGGGTACCCACTCAGCGATACTCACCGTCCAGCACGCTCCCAGCCCGTCAACAGGCCTGCACCCCTCCAAACGGGTTTCGAGCCTACACTCCCACCAACAGCAAAACGACCTCCATTTGCAATTTAACTAACCCACTAACTCACTTTACACTGACCCCGGGCCTTGGGCGGGAGCACTCCTCCCCCAATCACTCATCGCACCATGCATTCCCCATTCACTCCATACACACAGACCCGCTGGCCCACTCACTCAACATTTCCACACACAACTCACCACTCTCAACACACACACCGCTGAATCTGCATCCTTCTAACTACACCCCTAACTAACTCGTGCTCCCACGTCATCCCTTACACTTATAGCACGTTCCTTTTAACACTACGATAGCTAAGCTACTCCCCTCACACATCCAAAGCTCACGTCTCCAAAATCTCTTTCACATCCCCATCCTAAATCTGACACAATCCCTCACCTAATCCATCCACGGCCCATGAGACTTACCCCGCCCATGAAGCCGGTCTAACTATCACTAACCCTTCCCCCTGACTAGTTCCATCCTGTGCCCAGGTAAGGGGTCTTCCACCCCTTACCGGGAACCTGTTCACCCGAAAGCGAGGCTTGCTTTTGTTAATTTTGTCTTTCCAATTATGCGCAGCACCAGCGCGGCAACTCACAGCCTGCGCTCTTGCACCTTTCCCGTGACGTAACCAGCGCACGTGTACCTCGTCCTCTTGGACGGTACCATCCGGCAGGATACCCCTCTCCGGATTCCAACCCTACGTGCAGTCATGACGTCACCCTGCGCACCCCCAAAAACAAACCTCGCACTCCGAGGCTCCCCCACGCAACACGTGTGCTCTGCCCGTTGGAGCTTAACACAGCTCGCGTAGAACCCGTCCGGTCCAAATCCGTATCCTGCTAACCTTTGTCCGTCCGCGGGATCGGCAAATCCACCGCGGCTTTCCGGACGGGCTTCACTCCCGCAAGCGCAGCACGTGGGTCTCGTGCGTTGCACAGCACGGACCTTGCGCTCGCTGCTGGGTAACCGGCGCGGTCCCCACAATAGCTACAGCCCTACCCGGCTTCTGTCTCTCTGTCGCCGTCGTCGCATTCGACCACCACACCTGCGTGTCACGACGCACAGACTCCACTCCAACACATTCACATTCACACCGGAGACCGCGCTGCATGCTCACGCATGCCGACCGACATCTCCCTCACATACAGAGACCTCACACACACCGCCCCTCACACGGACCCTCTCACTCACACCCAACCTTCCACTTGCACAGGGGGTCTCACTCACACATCCGATGCTGGAAAGCACGCATCTCCGCACACTCGCAAACACCACACCCTGCACAACCACACTACTGGGATTCGTGTCCCCACAAGGTTCCCGGGCCTCTATACCCCAAGCTGCACGTGCACCTACCACAGCACCGCCCCCTCCATCCGCTTGCACGACCGAACCCACCTGTCGTGATTCGCCTCAAGGGCATACTTCCTCCCCGTTCCTGGAGGCGGCCATCCAGCTGCTCACCCGGGTCTCTACCCAGTCCGCGAGCTCACCCCCATTATCCTCCACTACCTCTGTTGTGTGTTCTGTTCCTTTAACCCCTCATTATCATGCCGTCTCTCCTCTATTTTCTCTATCTCCCTGGTCTCTATACATCTATTAGTTTCTTTCTTTCTGGACTTTCCATCTCTCTGGACTTCAATTCATTCTCTCCTTCAGTTCATTAATTTCAAACTCGTATAGTTTTTGTTTCTCTCCACTCTTCCTCATCTCCTCATTTCCACTCATCGTTTCTCCAATTGGCTCATTTCCTTCCTGTGTCATTCGCTGTCTCTCATTACCCTTCCTTGCTTCCTTCTCCTGCCTTCCTTCTCCATTTCATGGTTTGCTTCATTGTTAATCTCTTTCTTGTGTTCATTCTGCTGTCTCATTACTCTTCCTTGTTCTTCTCTGTCCTTCCCTGCAGTTTCATGGTTTCTTCATGTGGTTAATTTCCTTTTTGTGTTTCATTCGCTGTTCTTTGTCTACCTCTTCGCACTCCAGCCTTGCCTTTTCTTCAATGTCAACCTCGCTCATGTTCTTTGTTTCTATCCATTGTTCCTCTCGTTCTTCCCTCTCCAATCTCGTTGTGTCCTTTCATCCGATTCTCCTTCCTGCCTCATTCGTTCTCCTTCAACTTCTCCTCGTATTCAAACCTATTTTTTCCTTTGTCGTCATTCAAATCATACTCTTTCAGTTTCTATCCACTGTCTTTCTGTTCCTCATCTGTAATCTCGTTATTTCTTTCAACTGACTGACTTCGTCTCCTGTAATCCGTTCTTTCAGACTCTTTCGTTCCTCATTCTGCATCTCGTGGTTCCTTCCATGATCGATTTCCTTCTCTCTCATTCGTTCTCCATCATACTCCTTGCATCTCATTCCCCAATCTGGCCTTGCTTCCAGCTGTTCGATCTGACAGGGTTCCTTAACGTCTCATTCCTTCTCGTTCTTTCCTCTCTCAACATCCTCAACTCGTTTCGTAATTCCGTCTTCTTCGTCGGTGTTCTGTAACTCAGTTTTCTTCTCCAATTCTTTCTCATCTCCGCACACCCGACCTTGCTTTGGCTTCTAACTGTTCTTCCATCTTGCCCTTTGTTGTCTATCAGTCTTCCCAGTTCCTCGTCTCAGTTTTACCCCCGCCATCACAACTCTCGTCATGTCTGAAGTCTTTCTCACACGCCACTATTTTATTCCTTCGTGCACGACTCGTCACCCAATTAATCCCTCTCGGTTACATCACTTTTTCCGTCACCTCCACACTTCCGCCCAACACCGTCTCCCGAATATTTTTCTCACCCGCCTTCCACCGGGGCCGACAACCGTTGCACCCCCTCCCAGCTCGTTCCTCCCACATGCGTCGCCATTACGCACTTCGCTGTTTGCCTTCATGCCCGCCTGCAGGCCCGGCAGTGCTCTTCACCCCGCATTTCTTCTTCTCATTTCGTTTGTTTTTCCTTTGATCGCCCCTTTTCGTTCAATTCGTATCATCCTCCATTTGAGTTGCTTCCATCCATTTTTCGTTCAATTCGTTATTCATTCCTCCATTTTTTCGTTCATCCATCCATTTTGTTTGTGTTTGTTTCCATCTGCTTGTTCACTCCTTTATTTCGCGTGCGTTTCCATCCATTTTTTCGTTCATTTCTGCCAGCATGGCGAATAGCCGGCCATGTCGGGTGCACTCAGCTGAGCCGATGCGGCCAGGATCGGGGGTTTTGGTGGAGAGGGAGGGAGGTGTACACCGCGCCTCTGCCGCCGCCGCACCCATTTCGGGCCCTGGACGTTTGGGGGAAACTGTTCCTGCACACCAATTCCTGCTCGGGTCTACATCCTGGACCATGGATTCTAAAAATTCTACATCCATTCTATTACCCCCGGCTCCCGCTCGCCTTGAGACGCCATCTTTCCACGTAAGGGTTAATTTAATCGCTCGTAATTTGGAGGAATCGGTGGTCGCTCCTCTCACCCCTGACCGATTCCCTGTATTTAGCTTGGAGACGAGGGATTTGAATCACACTCCTGTACACCAGTGTTGCGAATCGCGCCCGTCGGCGTGCGATCGGCCACGTGACTCGAATCGCGACGCCTCGCCCACCGGACGGACAATTCAGTCGTGACCCTCCCGCTAACGCCGGATCCAGTCACGGTGGACCTTTCGCCTCACCACAACCCAGTCCGCATTCTACCCGCGGAATAGTGGAATCGCCGAAAGTCGATATACCTAGTACCACCGCGGGTAACCTACCGAGGGATTGTACCTCGCCACAGGCCGACTTCGGACACGATCCGCTTAAGCGGCCGTTCCGGCTAACGGATAACCGAGCGGTGTTATCGTCGGCCTTGACGGTTCAGAAATTATCGGGCGCCCCGCCCCACCAAACCCTTACGTGAAACAAGATGGAGACCCAACGAAGGAAACGCAGCGACACGGGGGAAGAATTAACAGAACAACATTATTTTACAACGACAGACACAAATAGCAACATAAAACAACAAGAAGAAATGCACATATATCAAAATGGAAAACAAAAGAAATCACACAAAAGAAACAACGACGCAGAGCTACTACCGACTAACGACACACGGACCACTTAAAACAATACTACTTCACGGACTTGCGCCGACACACACACGTTCACACAAAACCCAAAAGAAATGGAAGTCGCGACTTCCCTGAGCGTGTTGAGTCCTTGGCGCCCGTCCCACGGTCCCGGGTGTGACTCCGATCGAGCGTGGTCGGCGAGGCCTCGCCGGCGTGCCTCGCGCCTGCTCGTGCTGGCCTCCCGACGCCACGACGGCACCGACCGAGTCCACCGAACCCGAGCAGCAGGACGAGAGCAGCAGGACGAGACGAAGTAAAGCGATCAGCAGCACGAAGCACACGAACTGAAACTCTCTTAAACCTCCTGCTACCGTGCTTATACCGCCCGCGCCCACCCCTGTTCTCGGCTCCACCTTCCTTCGAGGCGCTCGGAAGGGGGCGTTCCCTCTCGTTCCCTCCCACCTGCGTCTTGTGGGGACGAGGCGAAGCCGTTCGACGGCCTTCAACGCGCAAACCGTCGTATGTAGACCGCTGAGGATGGCGTTCGTTGGTGTAGACGGTTGAGATGGTGGCGTGGTGTGAGGTGCGGGCTGCGTTGTTAGAGTGTGGCGTGGTAGCGTTGTTGTTGTTGTTGCGTTTGACGTGAAGTGTGCTGGTTCGAAAATAAAGCAGAAACAGAAAAACCAACTCAAAGGATCGCAGCCCGAATGAATCACATTAATTCCCTCTATACAACGGTTGAGCACTACACATGAGAACTTCTCACCTCGGACGAGTGCAAGTGAATTTCCACAGCCGTAACAATATATATGAATGTGGTTACCATTTCGCTTTATGACTTGTGGAGTGTTAGTCACCATGATTCTTACTTACAATAGAGACGGACTGCTTCACCAAAGCGATAAGTCATGAATTTCCCAGATGCACGAACAGGTTGTAACAATATTACCCAACACCATTGTTATCAGGATTGAAGGAGGTTGATGAAAGTTTGTTCGTGCTCAATGCTTCTATGCCTGAGATAAATAAAATCTAGTTATATTTCTGTCGCATTTCTTGTGGGATCCAACCAAAAACTCAAAAAAAAAAACTTCATGATTGTAGTCAGAATGTTTCTTGATATTCATTCATAACCATATAACGAACTGCTAATGATGTGGGGATCCGCATCGTTTCAAACACCACACTGTGGAAAAAATACATATCGTAAGTTGCTCCATAGGTACTTAAAACACCCCCCTAACGTCGAATTGCCACATTAAATCGGTTGTGGAAGGTCGAATTCGGATTCCTTACCTCAATATACCTCGGAAACATCTACTTTCACGTATGGCCACGGTAGTTACCATGAAAATCGATTTTGAAGCCCTTTTTGACCTGTCGTCTCGCGGTAGAAATGGCATCAAAAAACAAGCATTGCAAAAATAATTCCTTCCCCAAGCCTTTCTGCAGTAAACATTGCATTATAAACTGCTAAAATAATTAGGTCTTCATTTTAAAACTAGTTCATGTGCTTTTCTCTATAGATTATGCCCAAAAATGTCCAATTCTCACTGTAATAACCTTGTGACATATACTGCAATCATGACTGTTCAAATCACATTATTGAAATGGCAATGGCCAAAGCAAATTCTCCAGCTGTACAGTTGGTGATTACTATTATGAAGCCTCACCAGGGCGACCAAAAATGGAGTCCATGGTAAGAAAATAAGAGCCAGCTTAAAAGAAAGCGATTTCTTTGCTGACATCTCAATGACAATAAGAGAGCATTTAACAATGCAAAGCTTCGTTGGGTTAAGTAGATTTCTGTAGATCTGAGAATGAATGAACTACGTATGTTAAAGTAGATCTGCATGCAGAAATCCCCAATACAAAGACCGATCACAGTAGCCGTTTCCATGCCTTTGGGAATGGGCAAGCCCAAAACACAAAATGTCAAGTGTGCATTGCAAGGGTGACCACTAGACATCATTACCAGTGTGCAATGGAAGTTGTGGGGAAAATAAAAAAAAAATATATATATATATATATATATATTAGGGTGTGTCTAAATTTTGAAGTTTTGAAATTAATACTGGCCAGGTTGCCATTGAGTGCCACTTGAGAAAAAAATGATATATGCCAATTTATACGAAAATCAGAGTATATTTAGAACTTGCTCAAAGCCCAGAAAGATTTACTACATATAGCAAAATGCGCGATATTGTAGCTTATTTTAATTCAATGCTAAAACATCCAAACAATGATATAAAACACACAAAGGGAACAGTCACTGTACAAAATGATATAAAAACAAATAAAAAACAATCACTGATTAAAGTTATCAATTCCCTTCACTTCAGTGGCCTTCACTGATTTCAGGAATTTGTTTCTGTGGTACTCGAGCATTTGTAGTACAATTGTTTTTCTTCCTCATTGCGGACCACGGCTTCATTGAAGGACTGCATAAGAGCGACTCCTCTCTCTCTGCCAAATCATTTGTCACTCGTCGGGCAGAAATGATATTTGTTGCCTCATTGTATGATTTGTTTGCCTCCCATTGTTGTGGGTCTCTCAAGAAAGGTTTCATCCAGTCCCAGAATCTGGAGCAGCTTGATGGTGGAAGTGGTAACGAAGTTGGGTAGTGCCATAGTAGATGGATCTTTTATGGGAGGAAGCCTTTTTGGGGTTCATCAGATCCCTGGTTATTGTGCATGTTGTGGACCATGCAGCGCTTTTCATCGACAGTGACGGAGTCACAGAAAAGGCTGAGGCCAATCAAGGTCTCCGACAAATACCACAGGTGTCTGGAAAATGCAGTCAAAGCAGCATTTGAGACTTCCTTGTCTGGGTAGCTATGCAGTGCCTTCAAGAATTGAAGATCATTCCTTGGGGCTTCGCCGGCTGATGGACAGGTGAACCAGTATTTAACATAGGTAGTGGTCACAAAAAGTGACACTCGAAGTAAGTGCTTCCACACCATGCGAGAGTGGGATTGTACAGATGCCCTCGTTGTGCTGGGCGCTGTTGGATGTGGAACTGATCTCTGAAAAGCCACATCTTGATGGCATAAATGGCACGTGCCATCCAACGCGCACGGTGAACTGCCCCTGGGTACCTGAACCTAATTCCCTTTGGTGGAGTAGCTCCTAGGAAGATGACTGTTACTGCAAGAGCTCTTCGTAGTCATCTCTGGGGTGCTTAGTATTCAGTTGCTGCATGGCAAAGGTGATGATATTTCTCGAATATCATCTACATGCTCTGATGCATCTACATCATCCAAAGCTGTGCGATACTTTGATTGATCAATGTTTGGCCAGAAATCACGGAAATGACTGAAGATTTCGATTTTTGGAGACCTAAAAACATCATACAGTGAAAAAACCTTTTCCAAAACAATTTCAGACACGTGATGTCGACAGGCAAGGTTCAGAAGATCCTTTCCTAACTCTGTTTCGAGTTTTATGCAAACGCCGCCCTTTATACCTGTATTACTTGCTGTTGTGTCGAAACATAAGGCCACAATTCTGTTCTCAGTTCCCAGCTCCTTATCTCAGCCATACAGGCCTCTGCATAATGGCAGCAGTGCCGGAATATAGCTTGGGGATGGCAAGAAGCTTGGTTACCTCCTTGCCAGACACCATAATAGGAAGTCGATCCACAGACAGTTGTTCAGTTCCTGTGTAATTGGGCATTATCTTGCCATCCCAGTGCAATGTTAGTGGAACGAGTGGATGAAAAGATTCACGAATCTCGGCTGCTAGAGCTGCACGTTGAACTTTTCTTGCTCGTTGGACTAGAGAAGGACTGATCATCAGTTCACTAACTGGTGCTGTAAACTGATCGGACGTAGCCATGGAGAAAAATATAAGTAGCATTCCTGCTGCTGGTTTTGATGCGATCTAGCGCTGCTGCAACTTCACGTGTAACTACAGAGATTTTTCCCCTTTTCCGCCGCCGTGATCCAGAAGATGTTGAAGGTTTCTTTGGTTCTTCTTCTGAGCTATCTGCAGATAATGCGTTTCCTCAGATGATGAATCAAGCACTACAACATCTGTCACTGCTGCTGAGCTTGCATGATGTTGTTCCTCACGCACTGCAACTGCTGCTGATCTCGCCAGTGCTCTCCTCTCTTCTTGCTTTGCGAGTTTCACGTCAATTCCTGCAATCGAACCATGTCGTCCTTTTTCACGCTGAGCTTCAAAAACTGCCGATCCTCTTCTATCTTGATCATCGTCATGGCCTGTTTATGTGCAATATCAAGACATTGTCCAAAGAATCCCTGAAAGCATCACGCTTTCCCTCTTCTGTCGCTGACTTCCTTGTGATATTTTTTTTCAGGCCCTGCATTCCTTGTGAAGACGTCGTAGCTGATCCCAGAGATGATTCTTAGCCCTCGTTGGTATCCGTGCTCATTCCCAAATTTGTAGGATCATTGTGACCGTTTCCTCACACTGTCATTTAGACTATGTTCTTTCTGTATATGAAAATCAAACAGCACCTTGAGCACCTCTCCTCGTGAAGGTAGCTTAGCACAACTGAAGTGATCTTCTGTGCCACCAATCAACCAAATCTCAGTCTTTTTCCTAGTTAACTTCGCCATTTCACCTCAAACAAGCCAAACAATGGCAAACAGCCAAACATTGAATGGAATAAGCATCACAAAGATTACATCAACAGGCAGTCGAGATAAATAATACAAACTGTATGCTGCAGCCAATGCCCTGCGATATAAAATTGTGTTACAATTTATTGTGAGCTGTCAGTCGAATGTGTGGTGCTGCTTTGCACTGTCAGGCTTCGCAGGCTAGATGTGCTGTGCATTGTGCAGGGCTGTCTTTGGAGAGGGTAACTCAAAAACAAAACTTAAAATTAATAATATTTATGTTTTATCTATTTTGCTTTGGTGTGTCACAAAAAAAATATTATGGGTGGCCATGGCCGCAATGCCAGTAAACACAGCAGTGACCGGCTTTGAGCGCAACTGTGTATACCTTTGGTCTCGTTGAGCAAGTAGTAAATGTTGTGCTATCAAGTTTTAATTCTGGATATGGTGTTTTTGTATAAAGTGGCACACAAATTTTACCTGGCCGATATTAAATATCAAACTTAAATTTTTCATGTAGTCATTAGACACACCCTATATATATAATATAATATGTATATTGTGCGTTAAACCCAACAAACAACCTGGCCAGAAAATATAGAAAAAGCAGAGGTAGAAATAAAAGCCGAACTAGAAATAAATTTAAAGAAAGGATAAAGACAAAAGGAGAAAATAAGAGTGCAGAAATAAGGAATAAGGAAGGCCAGGAAAGCCATGGCTTGGCTGGGTAGTTTGCCATTGCCTTCCCATCAGTCAGTCAGGTCCGGAATTTGTAATTTGTTCAGGGTGCTGGTAATAACTTGTCTACTATACGTCAAATAAAACTGAGGGGTTTTAAAGTTCACAAACGACAAGTGCTGGCAGAAGGGGTGGTTCGGCTTTGTGTCCATCTGATGGACGACGTACACATGCAAAACAACTGCTGACAATTATTAGTTGGGTCGAGATTCAAATCCAGGTGAGACAGCTCGAAGGCGAGCACGCATACCTCAAAGCTATCCTACCAGCCCGAGTAAACCACAATAAACGAAAAGCAAAATGATTTGACAAGAAACAAAAATATTTCCAAAACGATTTCACTCTGAATGTTATTACGTTTTTGCAAGAACCAGTTACGAGCTGAGGTGTACACGGGATGCAATGTCACGTTCACACAGTGTGATTACATCATCCATCGACAGAACAGGATTCGAGCAATGTTTGACTGTACATTGAGAACTGAGACGTTCATATTTCCAACAGATTGCTTTTGAAAAGTCCTTTTATGGAATAATTTTGGGGATACTTGATTTGGAATGAAAAACAAGTGACGTTGAATAAAATCTGATGTGAGTGGATGACAACAGGAACAGCATGCTAAATCGGGAACTGGCACTCAATCAGACATTTCTGTGTTCGAACAGAGCAATGTGGTGCTATCGCATACAATGTTTGTATGCTAATTTGTCCAATAATTTAGGATCTTTCATTAAAAAAAAAAAATTAGGTGAGTTATTTCCAACAGCCTGAACAAATGTCAAATTCCTGCCCAAATCACAATCAGTCAGACATTTTAAGGCATGTTCAATCGGTTCGTAAAAGACATCCCCTGATCTATGTTACCCTTGTCATACACCCAATCGATTGGGTATTACCCAATCGAATCTATTCATCCTTGTCATACACCCAACCTGTCCCCTGATTGTTAAAATCAAATCGGATTGTTATTGTCACCTCTCCAACTCATTAATCCACCATTGAAGGTGGTCGGAGGTTGTTTTCGCTCCTGTCTGTTTGTCTGTGTCTGTGAACAGCATATCTCAAAAAGTTGTGCATGGATTCGGATGAAAGTTGGTGGGCAGGTTGGGTGTATGACAAGGATGAATAGATTTGATTTCGGTGAACATCGGAATCCGGATCCGCATAGGAGAATGTCTTAATTTTCCAAGTGATTTTTCACCGTTGAGAGATAGAGGGTAAACAATATACAGTGCCTATAGAAAGTCCACACCCCTTTCAAATTTTTCAAGTTTTGGTGCCTCATAGCCTGGAATTAGATTGCATTAAATCAGACTGTTTCCACCATTCTCTCTATCGAGTGCAGCCTGTGGCTGCTGGTTGCATCATTGGTTGGGACGCGGCTTTTGCCGCTGATGCAGTGTCCTCCTTACCAGTACATTGGTACTCATTTTGCCGACTTCGGAAGGATGACAGACTGAGTCAACCTCCTGGTGTGTATTAATTCAGCGGTCAACGGGGCTTGAACTCAGGACTCTAGGATCCCAAGCCGCCACCCTAACCACTAAGCCAACACCAGGCTGTTTCCACCATTATTTACACATCATAACCCACAATTTCCAAGTAAAAAAACAAATTCTACAAATTTCAGAAATTTAATTAATAATACAAAACTAGAATATGTTTGGTTGGATCAGTGTCCATCCCCTGAGTAAATACTTGGCGGAAGCACCTTTGACAGCATTACAGCTGTGAGTCTGTTGGGATAGGTCTCTACCAACTTTGCACACCTTATTGGGCAATATTTGCCCATTCTTCTAAAAAAAAACTGTTCAAGCTCAGTCAAGTTGCGTGGGGAGCTATCATGGACAGCAATCTTCAAGTCATGCCACATTTTAAATTGGATTTAGGTCAGGGCTCTGACTGGGCCACTCAAGGACATTTATCCTTTTGTTCCTTCGCCACTCCAGTGTCACTTTGGCTGTGTGCTTCGGGTCATTGTCATGCTGAAAGGTGAACTTCCGTCCCAATTTCAGCTTTCTTGCAGAGGGCAGCAGTTTTCCTCTGGGGTTTTTCTGTATTTTGCTCCATCCATTTTCCCTTCTATCCTGACAAGTGCCTCAAATCCCAGCTGATGAGAAACATCCCCATAACATGGTGCTGCCACCACCTTGCTTCACAATAGGGATGGTGTTCTTTGGGTGATGTGCTGTGTTGGGTTTTTTTGCATACCTCACACCTGACTCAAGATGGGCTTTTTGAGTAATGGCTTCCTTCTTGCCACCCTTCCATACAGGCCAGACTTGTGGAGTCCTTGGGATATTGTCGTCACATGCACACAGTGACCAGTGTTTGCCATAAAGGCATGTAGCCGCTTTCAAAGTTTGCCAATGGCCTCTTGGTGCCTCTCTGATCAGTCTCTTCCTTGCTTGGTCATCCAGTTTAGAGGGACAGCTTGATCTAGGCAGGGTCTTAGTGGTACCATACATCTTCCACTTCTTAATGATTGTCTTGACTGTGCTCCAATGGATATTCAAGGCCTTTGAAATATTTTTACACCCATCCCCTGATCTGTGCCTTTCCACAACAATATTCAGGTCTTTTGAAATCTCCTTGATGCTCATGGTTGAGTCTTTGCTGTGAAATGCAACACCCAGCAGAGGTAACCTACAGAAACAGCTGATTTTATTCTGAAATAATCAGAATCACTACTATTTAACAAAGTTCACGAACAATTAACATGGCATGTGATTTTGAAGGTGTTTGGTTACACCTGAGCTAATTTACAATTGCTATTATAAGATATCTTGTTATTTTGACACTTATCCACCAACCAGATATTTTTGTTTTGTATTTTTTATTAATTTTCTGGGATTTGTCGAATGTTTTTTCATTGGAAGGTGTGGATTATGAGTGTAAATAATGTGGAAAAAGTCTGATTTAATGCAATTTAATTCCAGGCTTGAAGACAACAAAAGGTAAAAATTTGAAAAGCAGTGAAGACTTTCTCGAGGCACTGTATAGCATGACACCTCAAAAAGTTGTGGACGGATTCGGGCTAAACGTGGTGGACGAGTTTGTAAATGACAAGAACAAGCTGATTAGATTTTGGAGGTCCGAATCCAGATCCGGACTGTCAGTGGGATACAAAACTGTTCAGCCTGGCAGAGGCTGAACAGTTCAGCAGTTCAGCCTCAACCTAGTACCATTCTCGTTCACCAAGTTTTGTTATAACCAGTCCAAAAGATTTTGAAATATCGTGCCATATATCATTTTTGGCACATCTCTCGATGATGGAGATTCTAAGATCCGGATCCGGATCCTCACTGAAATCTAATCAATTTGTCCCAGTCAAATTTAATCATTTCGTCACAGTCATATCCAATCAACCGTCCACGATCCCGGGGGGTGGGATGGGATTCAATCCGTCCACGATCCCGGGGGGATTCAACCCGTCCACGATCCTGGGGGGGGATTCAACCCGTCCACGATCCTGGGGGGGGATTCAACCCGTCCACGATTCCGGGGGGGGGGGGCATTCAACCCATCCACGATTCCGGGGGGGGCATTCAACTCTCCACGATTCCGGGGGGGCATTCAACCCGTCCACGATTCCGGGGGGGGGCATTCAACCCGTCCACAATCCGGGGGGGGGCATTCACCCGACCACGATTCCGGGGGGCATTCAACCGTCCACGATTCCGGGGGGGCATTCAACCCATCCACGATTCCGGGGGGGCATTCAACCCGTCCACGATTCTGGGGGGGCATTCAACCCGTCCACGATTCCGGGGGGGCATTCAACCCGTCCACAATTCCGGGGGGGGGGCATTCAACCCGACCACGATTCCGGGGGGCATTCAACCCGTCCACGATTCCGGGGGGACGTTCAACCCATACACGATTCCGGGGGGGGGGGGCATTCAGCCGTCCACGATTCCGGGGATCATTCAACCCCTCTACAATTCCGGGGTGATTGAACCTGTCCACGATTCCGGGGGGGCATTCAACCCGTCCACGATTCGGGGGGGCATTCAACCCGTCCACAATTCCGGGGGGCATTCAACCCGTCCACGATTCGGGGGGGCATTCAACCCGTCCACGATTCCGGGGGGCATTCAACCCGTCCACGATTCCGGGGGGGCATTCAACCCGTCCACGATTCCGGGGGGCATTCAACCCGTCCACAATTCCGGGGGGGCATTCACCCGTCCGATTCCGGGGGGGCATTCAAACCGTCCACGATTCCGGGGGGCATTCAACCCGTCCGCGATTCTGGGGGGGGCATTCAACCGTGCACGATTCCGGGGGGGCATGCAACCCGTCCACGATTCGGGGGGGGGGCATTCAACCGTCCACGATTCCGGGGAGGCATTCAACCCGTCCACGATTCCGGGGGGGGGCATTCAACCCGTCCACGATTCCGGGGGGCATTCAACCCGTCCACGATTCCGGGATGATTCAACCCGTCCACGATTCCGGGGGTGATTCAACCGTCGACGATTCCGGGGGGGGTGGGGGGGATTCAACCCGTCGACGATTCTGGGTGGGGATTAAACCCGTCAACGATTCTGGTGGATTCAACCCGTACACGATTCCGGGAGGGATTCAACCGTCCACGATTCGGGTGGGGATTAACCCGTCCACGATTCTGGGGGGGATTCAACCCATCCACGATTCCGGGTGGGGATTCAACCCGTCCACGATTCCGGGGGGGGGGGGCATTCAACCCGTCACGATTCCGGGGGGGGGGGCATTCAACCCGTCCACGATTCCGGGGTGATTAACCGTCCACGATTCCGGGGGTGATTCAACCGTCCACGATTCTGGGGTGATTCAACCCGTAAAGATTCCGGGAAGGATTCAACCGTAACGATTCGGGAGGGATTCACCAGTCAACGATTCCGGGAGGGATTCAACCCGTCAACGATTCCGGAGGGATTCAACCCGTCAACGATTCCGGGAGGGATTCACCGTCAACGTTTCCGGGAGGGATTCAAGAGTCAACGATTCCGGGAGGGATTCAACCCGTCAACGATTCCGGGAGGATTCAACCCGTCAACGATTCCGGGAGGGATTCAACCCGTCAAGGATGCTGGCAGGGTTCAACCCGTCAACGATTCCGGGAGGGATTCAACCCGTCAACGATTCCGGGAGGGATTAACCCGCAACGATTCCGGGAGGGATTCAACCGTCAACGATTCCGGGAGGGATTCAACCCGTCAACGATTCCGGGAGGATTCAACCCGTAACGATTCCGGGAGGATTCAACCCGTCAACGATTCCGGGAGGGATTCAACCCGTCAACGATTCCGGGAGGGATTCAACCGTCACACGATTCCGGGAGGGATTCAAGACGTCAACGATTCCGGGAGGGATTCAACCGTCAACGATTCCGGGAGGGATTCAACCCGTCAACGATTCCGGGAGGGATTCAAGCCTCAACGATTCCGGGAGGGATTCAACCCGTCAACGATTCCGGAGGAATTCACCCGTCACGATTCCGGAGGGATTCAACCCGTCAACGATTCCGGGAGGGATTCAAACCGTCAACGATTCCGGGAGGATTCAACCCGTCAACGATTCCGGAGGGATTCAACCCGTCAACGATTCCGGGAGGGATTCAACCAGTCACGATTCCGGGAGGGATTCAACCCATCAACGATTCCGGGAGGGATTCAACCAGTCCACGATTCCGGGACGGATTCAACCCGTCACGATTCCGGGAGGATTCAACCAGTCCACGATTCCGGGAGGGATTCAACCCGTCACGATTCCGGAGGGATTCAACCCGTCAACGATTCCGGGAGGGATTCAACCCGTCAACGATTCCGGAGGGATTCAACCGTCAACGTTTCCGGGAGGGATTCAACCCGTCAACGATTCCGGGAGGGATTCAAGCAGTCAACGATTCCGGAGGGATTCAAGCAGTCAACGATTCCGGAGGGATTCAAGCCGTCAACGATTCCGGGAGGGATTCAAGCAGTCAACGATTCCGGGAGGGATTCAAGCAGTCAACGATTCCGGGAGGATTCAAGCCGTCAACGATTCCGGGAGGGATTCAAGCCGTCAACGATTCCGGAGGGATTCAAGCAGTCAACGATCGGGGGGTTAAGCCGGTCAACGATTCCGGGAGGGGTTCAACCGTCAACGATTCCGGGAGGGGTTCAACCCGTCAACGATTCCGGGAGGGATTCAAGCCGTCAACGATTCGGAGGGATTCAAGCCGTCACGATTCCGGGAGGGATTCAACCCGTCAACGATTCCGGGAGGATTCAACCCGTCAACGATTCCGGGAGGGATTCAACCCGTCAACGATTCCGGAGGGATTCAACCCGTCAACGATTCCGGGAGGGATTCAACCGTCACGATTCCGGGAGGATTCAACCCGTCAACGATTCCGGGAGGGATTCAAACCCTCAACGATTCCGGGAGGATTCAACCCGTCAACGATTCCGGGAGGGATTCAACCCGTCAACGATTCCGGGAGGGATTCAACCCGTCAACGATTCCGGTGGGATTCAACCGTCAAGATTCCGGAGGGATTCAACCAGTCAACGATTCCGGGAGGATTCAACCCGTCAACGATTCGGGGGGATTCAACCCGTCAACGATTCCGGGAGGGATTCAACCGTCAACGATTCGGGAGGATTCAACCGTCAACGTTCGGAGGGATTCAACCCGTCAACGATTCAGGGAGGGATTCAACCCGTCAACGATTCCGGGAGGATTCAACCAGTCAACGATTCCGGGAGGGATTCAACCCGTCAACGATTCCGGGAGGGATTCAACCCGTCCACGATTCGGGGGGATTCAACCCGTCAACGATTCTGGGAGGGATTCAACCCGTCAACGATTCCGGGAGGGATTCAACCCGTCAACGATTCCGGGAGGATTCAACCCGTCAACGATTCCGGGAGGGATTCAACCCGTCAACGATTCCGGGAGGGATTCATCCCGTCCACGATCCGGGCGGATTCAACCTGTCCACGATTCCGGGAGGGATTCAACCCGTCCACGATTCCGGAGGGATTCATCCGTCCACGATTCCGGGGGGGGGGGTTCAATCCGTCCACGATTCCGGGGGGGGGCATTCAACCCGTCCACGATTCCGGGGGGGGGGATTCAACCCGTCCACGATTCAGGGGGCATTCAACCCGTCCACATTCCAGGGGGGCATTCAACCCATCCACGATTCCGGGGGCATTCAACCCGTCCACGATTCCGGGGGGGGGGGGGGGGATTCAACCCGTCCACGATTCCGCGGGGGATTCAACCCGTCCACGATTCCGGGGGGATTCAACCCGTCCACAATTCCAGGGGGGTTTCAACCCATCCACATTTTGGGGAAATCAACCCGTCTATAATTCAGAGGAAATCAAACAGTCCATAATTGTGGGAAAAACAAATCAACCCATCCATTAATGTGGGGGAAATCAACCGTCATTATTGCGGGGAAAGTCAACCTCTCCATAATTCGGGGAAATCAACGTCCATATTCCAGGAGAAATCAACCCATCCATAATTCCAGGAGAAATCAACCCGTCCATAATTCAAAGAGAAATCAACCTCCATAATTCCAGAAGAAATCAACGTATGTATAATTTCAGGAGTAACCACTGGGCAACAACAAAAAAACTTTTTGTCTGCTACGAAGGGAAATGCAGGTGTTCTTGGCTAAACTGAGCAGCTGATTTCAATCTGGAGTCCAAATTTAGCCAGCACATCAGGTTTTCAAAATATGTATCTGTATTAATGATACCCAGCATTCCATATTAGATACTTTATTGTTGCAGATCGCCACATTGTACATCTAATATCAGTACTTCGTAATTACTTTCAGGGCATATTTAAATCAATGATTGATCTCCGTGTATAATGTGCAGTCTACAAACCAAGAACATAACACAAGTTGCAGAAAAATAAGTTAATAAAACATTAGAACATGTAATCTTAGAAGGTGTAAACTTGATAGGGAAATCTGCCCCATTGTGAATGATTTAGAAACAACACTTCAAGTTTACACTCTTCCTTTCAATATAGTCAGCGTAGGCACTGTTCAGACGTGTTCCGAAGTGTGTGGAGACAGCATTGCCTTGCGCTTGTGTGTGGAATTCGTTACCCGTTGTAGGAACCAGCAGTAATTACCCATCATGTTTGGATTGAACCGGCCTTGACACCTAGTTTCCATGACAGAAATGTCTTGGTGGAACCTTTTGTCAAGCTCATCGCTTACCTCACCCAAATTAGGTGGGAAGAAATCAAGATGAGAATGCAAGAAGTGCATTTTAAGGGACACCCTTCAGCCCATTTGCTGATAGGCCTTCAGCATGCTGTCCACTAATTCCACGTACTGTTCAGCTCTATAGTTGCCAAGTAAGTTCTGCACAACCAACACAAATGCTTCCCATGCTGCAAACTCAAGTGGGTTCAGTATATTTTTGAATTCGAGATCACACATCAGTTCTCTGATCCGGGGCCCAACAAAAATGCCTGTCTTGAGTTTTGCAGCAGTTTTCTCTGCACCAAACTTCTCTCTGAGATATTGTAAGCCATTACCGTCATGATCCAATGCCTTTACAAAGTTTTTCATGAGGGTTAGGGTTAGTTAAAAATTGTAATGCATGTGGAAAATTTATTCAAATTCATAGGCTTGGTCAGTTATTGATCCATTTTTAATAATTTAAAGTGCATTCTAAATCTCTTTTTATGAGAAATAATATTCTACAACAGTTGTATTGCCATAATTGAAACCAAAAATAGAAAAGAAAAAAATTTATGATCGCTCAAAATCACCCACCAGGGCAAGCTACTGGAATTGGACCGTATGTATAACTCAAAATACTGACGTGCTGAGAAAATTCTGACTTCAGATTCAGAATTAGCATACTCGATTTACTCTAGAACAGATGTTTCCACCACAGTAGCAAAATCTTTGTTAGCCAGTGTAATCAACCTGTCAAAAATAGCAGGAGACATAAACCCCTTCATAATTCCAAGGGAAAACAACCCATCCATAATTTCAGGTTCTTCGCCAGTGTTAATAACAAAATAAGTTAAAATGTGTCCTGGAAATGGTTCTTTGCTCACATGGACTTCAATCAGGTGAGCTTATGCCATCAAGCAGTATTCGTAGGTGAGCCAGTCAGTGAGTCAGTCAGTCCATCAACACTTCAGTCATTATCGCTTGAACTAAACACACGAGTTTGATGAAACTTAGCCACACCTTCATATGTGATGCCTAACGAAGGTGTGTTGACCACATCAAAATCTGTGCCCATTAAGAGGTCTGGGGGCTGGGGGGTTGACCCCCCACCAAAAGAGGTATTTGTTCTCTTCTCCCAAACTACACACACGATTTCGATGAAATTTGACCACAACCTTCATCACCAGTGATGTACCAAAGTATATCAATGGCATCAAAATCTGCGCTCATTAAGGGGTCTATGAGGGTGAGGGGGTAGGGGGTCGAACCCTCCAAAATATATTAGGTCTCTTCTCTGAAACTCCAGATACGATTTTGATGAAGCTTGACCACAACCTTCATTCGGCAGTAATGAACCAAAATGTATTGACAGCATTAAAATCTGTGCACATTTAGGGAGTCTACGGGGGGGGGGGGGGTGGGGGGGAGGGGACAGTTTCACCCTCCAAAATAGGTATTTGCTGTCTCCTCCAAAACTACACAAATGATTTCGATAAAACTTGACCCCACAATTCAACACCAATGATGTACCAAAGTTTGTTCACGGCATAAAAAAACAGGGGTCTCGTGGGGGGGGGTCTGCGGGGAGTTTTTGACCCCCAAAATAGGTATTGCTTCTCCTCTCCAAAACTACACACACAATTTCAATGAAACTTGACCACAATCTTCATCACCCATGATGACGGTAATTACCCATGAGAATCAGAAGAAAAAAAACACTGTGCAACAGAACTCATCTTTGCAGAGACTCTGGATATCATTTTGTGGGCCCTCGAGGTGTTGAATGAGGAGTCAGAACCACTGGCATTACGGGTTTCCTGGGTCAAAGCTAAGATCCAGGCTTTCAATGACATCTTGGATGCTGCTATCTTGGCTGTACCTGTTTGTGGTGAGGATGTTTAAGTCACAGAGAGATTCACTTACCTTGGCAGTGATATTCATGTCTCCGCTGGCTGTGAACCAGAGGTCAATAGACATCTGGGTTGGGCCTGGGGAGTCATGGATTCATTGGATCATGGGGTGTGGCACTGCCGGTACCTGTGCAGGGCGACGAAAGTCCAAGTCTTCAGGTCCTTGGTGCTTCCAGTCTTGCTCTATGGATGTCAGGCTTCGACAATGACCAGGGATCTGAGATGGAGACTTGATTCCTTTGGTTCCAGGTCTCTACGGAGAATTCTTGGCTATCGCTGGTCAGACTTTGTGTCCAACGAGCAGTTGCTGACAGACTCAAATGAGATTTGTTACCTGCATAGCCTGTGAGCATCAGCTGCGGCTGTATGGACATGTGGCTCGTTTTTATGATGCTGATCCTGCTCACCAGATTCTCTCAGTGAGGGAGCCTTGTGAGTAGAGGAGGCCAATGGGCCGACCACGTGCCTTGTGGTTTCAGCAGGTTGATCAGCATCTCAAGGAGATGTGGATGGGCCAGGCATCTACCTGGGGGATGGCCAGACGGCAGACGGAGGCCCCTGGAGTATGGGCGGAAAGTGGATGCAGTGAAGTGCTGCTCCGGCGCACGCTCCCATACCTGACCTGACTCAACACACATTCGGTCCTTGAGTTCAAATAAATGCCCTTCCTTTCTTCCCTGCATTTCTTTCCATTAAAACACACAGACATTAATTACAGTAAAAAGACACAGAATCCAAATTGAAATGGAAATTGCTACCGCCAAAGATTCTTCCAAAAGAGATGTTCCACTCAGTCCTCACAGACTTTTCTGGAAGTCACTTGAAGTCTCGACAAGCCAGGAACCAATGGAAACATGGCACGAGTGAGCAGTAAGATGCATAAAGCACCATGACCACACCTCATCCCTGCCTCAATAAAAGGACAGAACAAGAGAACTGCGAGTCTATCTGTCTGGTTCTGCCTCTCTTTTACCAAACTTGTACTGTCAACCACCTGCCGAATCATGAGAACCACCGAGAAGAGACAGAACTGCCTGCACGAGTCTGCACAAGTCCGCACGAGCCTCTGCCGGTCTGGACCACAAGGGCCGCAACCATTCCTGATTGATTGTAGATGGAGAATTTACGTTCTAGTGGTAATTACTTTTTTCTGTGCCTTTTGATCTGTGTATGCTCTTGAATGCTGCTGTAAATATGTGCCCTAGTGATTGTGATCTCCATATGTCCTATAAATAACTGATTGTAAATATGTACCTCTATTTGGTGAAGTGAACTTTCAAACCTGCTTAGTTGTATTTTCCTTCATTGGTCCGAGATAGTGTGTGCATTGCAGATAGACGGGGCATTGTACCCTACCAATTCGCTCCGAAATAGCCGACTCCAACCCATGGTTTCGCTCGGACATATGTAATAAGTAGACATGGTGTGGAGTCGAGAGCGCAGTTCTCTAGTTGGGGTAACCAAATCACCAGTAGGGAATGCGGTAGTTAAGGACGAGGACCTTACTTGGTTTGGTGGCTTCAACCGGCAACCATGGTTGCTTAGTCACCCATCTGACTGCGGAATTATCCGTGGCTTGCGGGCTTAATGGCTCAGAGGTCAGGGAGTGGGTCAGAGAGACCCCCTCATGATAGCCCCTGACCCCGAGGCTGTAACAATATTTTCAAGTGTATGTGTGTTTGTTTGGGTGTTTGTACATTGCTCTTTCACGGTCAAACCATAGTGCCTAGAGGCTCCAAATGTTGGGTGTTGGTACTTCAGAATCAGGGCAAGGTTTTAAACAAGCACACATTGGCATTGAAGTCCATCTTGAGGCCAAAGATTGCTGCGTTGAGGTTTGGGGTCAGGTGATGCTTCCGCTGGCCCACAGGTGAAAGGTAACCACCACAGGACCAATAACTTAATAGCTTTTCAATGTCCAACATGTCCCAAAACCCCTGTCAGGAAAATCTCACCCGGCCAGGCAGCGCCGGGTACCCCTCCGCCCCACCCATAACCCCTCTAGTTATAAATAAATAAATATATATGTAATATCTATCTTATATCCATCTATCTATCTATCTTTCCTCTATACATATACAGCTCTGGAAAAAAATAAGAGACCACTCCAAAAAAAAATTAAATCAGCATCTCTACGTGTATGCTGGGCGTCTTAGCCATATCCTGACCCGCGACACTCGCGGCACATGTCACATGGAGCCCAGCCATTCATTCCAGAGTCTGTTGAATTCCACACAGGCACACCTCATTCTACTTAGTGAGGTATGATTAGGTGATCACCTGAACCGAATCTTATTTAACAAGGAAAGGATAAAACCACTGCTGTGGTCATCACTATCTCTTGCAATAGGACCAGCTGGATGGCAAAAACAGTGCTAGTAGACCTCAAAATATTGGAATCAAAAATATAACTATTGTCCATGCCAAAGAGTTGAAAAGAAAAGTTTGAGTGGAAAAGAAGGGTTCAATTCTGGCTTTACTGGCAGAGGATAAGTGAGGCATCACGTTGCTTCCATCCTTAAAATTTCAAACACGGCGGTTCATAAGAACAGAGTCAAGCAGCAGACATTGGGACAACAAAGCTACAGACTGGCAGAGGGCGAAAACGACTTTCCACTGACCGGGATGACGCCAACTCATTCGAATGTCACTCAACACAACCGTAGGATGACATCAAGTGACCTACAAAGAATGGCAACGGCAGCTGGGGTGAAGTGCACGGCGAGGACGGTTCAAACAAGCCTAGGGGCAGGGCTGAAGTGGCAAAGCTCGAGAAAGCCCTTCATCAATGAGAAGCAAAGAAGAGCCAGGCTGAGGTTTGCAAAAGACCAGAAGGATTGGACCGTAGAGGACTGGAGTAAGGTCATCTTCTCTGAATGAGTCAATTTTCAGCTTTTGCCCAACACCTGGTCGTCTAATGGTTCAGACGGAAACCTGGAGAGGCCTACAAACCACAGTGTCTCGCACCAATGTGAAATTTGGTGGAGGATCGGTGTGATCTGGGGTGCTTCAGCAAGGCTGGAATCGGGCAGATTTGTCTTTGTGAAGGACTCATGAATCCAGCCACGTACAAGGTTGTCCTGAAGAACACTTGCTTCCTTCTGCTCTGACAATGTTCCCCAAACTCTGAGGATTGGTTTTTTCCAGCAGGACAATGCTCCATGCCACACAGCCAGGTCAATCAAGGTGTGGATGAGGACCATCAGATCAAGACCCTGTCATGGCCAGCCCAATCTCCAGACCTGAACCCCATTGAAAACCTCTGGAATGTGATCAAGAGGAAGATGGATGGTCACAAGCCATAAAACAAAGCCGAGCTGCTTGAATTTTTGCGCAGGAGTGGCATAAAGTCACCCAACAGCAAATGTGAAAGACGGTGGAGAGGCATGCAAGACGCATGAAAGCTGTGATTGAAAATCAGGGTTATTCCACAAAATATCGATTTCTGAACTCTTCCTAAATTAAAACATTAGTATTGTGTTGTTTAAAAAAAGAATATGAACTTGTTTTGTTTGTGTTAGTTGAGGTCTGAAAACACTGAATCTTTGTTGTTATTTTGACCAGCTGTCATTTTCTGCAAATAAATGCTCTAAATGACAATATTTTTATTCGGAATTTGGGAGAAATGTTGTCAGTAGTTTATAGAATAAAACAAAAATGTTAATTTTACTCAAACACATACCTATAAATAGTAAAACCAGAGAAACTGATAATTTTGCAGTGGTCTCTTAATTTTTTCCAGAGCTGTATAAAAAGAGAAAAGCATTTCTGTGTGTTCATTGTAATCTTAGCTATCAGGTCGAATACGCTGAAATCACTTCCGTCAAAACCTAGATTCATGCAAGGAGTATGTTTTCAGCAGGTTCACACGAGCATATCGGCAAAGAAGTGTCCGCTTAGGACCTTTGAAAATGTTAACATGAGACATTTGAAGGTACTTACGTGACCCGGAAGTGCTTTGATGTTGACCCGTGAAGAAAAACTATTCAGGGAAAGGTAAACGTTCATTCCACATTTTTTCTATTACTACTATAAAGCCAAATCATGTCTCATTTCCATTATTCTGATACTCATTGGTACTTCAGCATTATGCTCCAACCTTTTACAGCAATTGTAGTTAGGTGCTTCCAACTATTATCTGCACAGACTGCTGTATAATTATTCAGGATCTTTAGCATCCAAATTATTTTATTACCACTATACACATGTCTACTAAATTTAGTTTTTGAGAAATTTACGTTATGTTGTCAATTGTGTTTTCTGGGACTGAAACCTTGATGAAGAGCAGTGCCCAGCTGATGATCCAGATAGTTGGAAAATCAGTCATTTGCTTACGTGTGTGTGTGTGTGTGTGTG
>CM068954.1:112364309-112383905 GCA_035128595.1 Eptatretus atami | reverse complement strand
TTTCATTTTGTCTCCCAACCAGCATCGTCAGGTATTGTGGCGACTCAGCTGAAAGGCGGTAGGACGGTGCATTCCTGGCTACGGTTGAGAAAGCGATGTAAAATGTGAAAAAATAGGACAGCGAGTCCTGAAGCTCACCAAGATCAGGAGCACCAGAGTCAATCAAACCCCCCGCAGATGCCCCTAGACAGTGATTTTTTTTTAATGCTATGAACAAACTTTGGTACATCACTGGTGATGAAGGTTGTGGTCACGTTTCATCGAAATCATGTGTGTAGTTTCGGAAAAGAGAGCAAATACCTATTTTGGGGGGGATTAAACACCCTCCCCCATCCCCTGTAGTCCCCCTTAATAAGTGCAGATATTGATGCAGTCCATACACCTTTTCGTTAGCCGCCCTGTCACACCCTTGACGTTTTAACCAGCAATGGCAACGTATAAAAATGTATGTAAAACGTTGGCGTACGCTGAAATTTTGATTTTTTTTTAAGTTTTGGGCGTATTCATAACGTGTTGGTCGTATGCATAACACATTAGTAACGGGCACAGAACGTGTCGTTGTGTTATTGATAACTTTTACCAACGAATGCGTTAGCCTGTTGTCGGCGTTCACGAACCTATGCCCAACGATAGTTTTACTTACGCATAGCGTGCTAAACGTATCGCCGGCGGAACTCGTGGCGTAGCCTGTTAAGAACCTGCCCCGCGCACGCCGATTTAAATCATAACCGCCTGGAATTTGAAGTGTCACATCGCAGTCACACTTGACGATTTTGCCCAACCGTATGCCAGCCGATGAAAAATGTGTCTAAAACGCTGGCACACGTCGAATACGGTATGGGTAGTTGTGTATACGTTAGAGTAGGCTGGAAAACAATGAAGTACACTGTCATATTACTGGTACGTGTAATACGTCGTGAAATTTCAAGCATGCTTGAAAAATTTTACGGACGTACTCGGCGTAGGCTAACACGTTCCGCATCGTTGTCATATGTTCCTGGCACGCTCCGCGATTGTTTACACACGACGGACACACGTTACTTGTAGGTTACTTCATAAGTCGAAACACGTCAAGGTAATATTTACATACCCGCAACCTAATTTTCAACCAATGTGGAACGTCCTTTTAACCTATGAGTAGCGTGCTCTGAACCTATGTTTAACGTGCTTGAAACCTATGAGTAACGTGCATTGAACCTATTTGTAACTTGGCCTTGAACCAATGACTAGCGTACTATGAACCTATGAGTAACGTGCGTTTAACCTATGTGTAGCATGCTTTGAACCAAAGTATAACGTGCTTCTAACCTTGAGTAACATGCGATGAACCTATGTGTAACGTATCTCAAACGCACATTGTCGTATGTAGACGAATTAGATCGACGTCTTCCGGACGACCACAGCACTTATTGAACGTGTTTCTAAACTTACTCTACCGTGTAATGGGCGTAATTGGCAGCGTAAGGGGAACTGGATATACAAATGGGCTTCACAAGAGGAACCATCATTGTTCAGACTCCATGTAGAGTAGCTGTCAATGCCAGTAGTATCAGTGAGTAGTAATACTATTAGCAGTAGTTGGTGTCGGAGACAGTAGTTAGTAGTAGTAGTTGTAGTAGTAGCATTGGTAGTAGTAGTATGTTATGTCAGCAGTAGTAGTAGCTAGTATAGTATGTCTATGTTAGTCAGTAGTTGTAGTAGTAGTATGTCTAGTCAAGTTAGTAGTAGTAGTAGTAGTTAGTAGTAGTAGTTGTGTATGTCTATGTAGTAGTAGTAGTAGTAGTATGTCTATGTCAGTAGTAGTAGTAGTATAATGTCTATGTCATAGTAGTAGTAGTAGTATGATCTATGTCAGTAGTAGTAGTAGTAGTAGTATGTTATGTAGTAGTAGTATTTAGTAGTAGTAGTAGTAGTAGTATGTCTATGTCAGTAGTAGTAGTAGTAGTAGTAGTATGTTCTATGTCAGTAGTAGTAGTAGTAGTATGTCTATGTTCAGTAGTAGTAGTAGTAGTAGGTCCATTGTCAGTAGTAGTAGGTGAGCGTGATGGGGAGGGTGTGGGTGATGAGGATCCTCTTATCGTCCACGAATAGAGACGACTTTTGCACCATTGTTCGATGTTCTTTTCGGCTAATTTTTTTTCCTCATTCCACGATGAAATATTTCTTTGTTTTACTATTTTAAAGTATTTAAAAACGACTTTGACAAATGCATAATGTACTAGTAATGAACAGAGAACGCTTCGATAACTTATACATAAGTTATACCAACGATTGTTTTATCGTGTTTTAGGCGTCACAACCTATGCCCAACGATAGTCTAGCGTATGCATAGCGTAATAATTCCCAAGCACGTTATTCAGTAGGTTATAAATAAGTCACGGGTACCCTAAACATTACTTTGATGTGTTTCGACGTATGAGGAACTTTCAAGTAGCGTGTTGCGAAGTGTGAACAACGTTCGTGTAGCGTGCTTACAAAACGTTACTCGTAGGTTAGGAATAAGTTTCGGGTACGCGAATGTTACCTCTACGTGTTTCGACTTATGAGTAACATACAATTAACGTGTGTCAACGATCGCATAACGTGCCTACAACTTATGGCCAGCGTAGCGGAACGTGTGAGCCAAACGCCGAGTACGTCGTAAAATTTCAAGCATGCAAAATTTTTTGGACAACCAAAAAGTACAACGTTTTAAACCAGCGTAATACGACCTATGGTAGTGTTTTTCAGCGTGCTCTTAACGTACACAAAACGTACCCATAACGTATTCGACGTGTGCCAGCGTTTTAGACAAATTTTGCATACGTCAGCATACGCTGGCTAAATCGTCAAGGTGTGACAGCCCCTTTAGGCATCAGATATGAAGCTTGTGGCCAAGTTTCATCAAAATTGTGCGTTGGTTTCAAAGCGATAATGAATGAAGTGTTTACAGACTCACTGACTGACTCACTGACTCACCAACTGCTCGATCGCAGAAGCTCACCGGACTAAAGTCCAGGTGAGCTAAAAATGATTCCTAACTGGGTTTGCTCCTCAAACGCTGTAACTTGATCATGTGGAATGAATTTACCATAAAGCACAAGCAAGCATCCGAGGCACTTGACCAAACTCTCCAAGATATTCAACAAAACAGTTCCCCCATGGGCGGAGTGACAGTTCTTGCCGGTGATTTCAGACAAACTTTGCCAATAATTTGGCGGGGTACTCGAGCCGATCATGTCAATGCAAGTCTAAAATAGTCAGTGCTGTGGCGGATAAGTTGAAAAAAAATGACCCTCCGTACAAATATTCGCATGCACTTACGAGATCAGACTGCACACCATTTCGCCACTCTTCTGCTTGACATTGGTGATGGTAAAAATTGAGCCTGACAGCAGTGACTGTCTCAACCACCGTTAACAAAAATTTAGCTGCAGTGGTGAGTTCCGACAACAATGTGATAAACAGCGTGTTTCCTAATTTTTCACAAAATTATGGAGACATTAATCGGTTGTCGCAACGGGCAATACTAGCCCCACAAAGTGACCTTGTTCAAACACTGACTCAATGACTATTGGAATGTGTGCCCAGTGAAGAAGTCGCCTATAAATCCATTGACACTGTTCCGGACGTGGATCAAATCATTCACTACCCTGTCAAGTTTCTGAACTCACTAAATCCTCCATGCATGCCACCTCATCAACTGAAATGTAACATCACAATACACCAATCATGCTTTTTCACAATCTGGATTCCCCAAAATTGTGCAACAGAAACCGGTTGGTCATGCGGCAGCTGATGAAAAATCTCATCGAAGCTATGATCTCCATCGGAGTGTTCTCAGGAGAGAATGTGTAAACTCCCCCGTATACCACTCATTCCCAGCGACTATCCATTTGAGTTCAAGTGCCTCCAATTCCCGGTATCTCCACCATTCGCCATGTAAATAAACAAGGGACAAGGACAAAGGCTGCACCAAGCATGACTCCAGCCCAACCATGATTTTCATATGGCCAACTTTATGGTGGATGCTCCAAAGTTGGGACTGGAAAGAATTTGTTCATATATGCATATGATGGACAAACCAGGAATGGAGATTACCCGGAAGTTCTCTCATAAAATAAGCCCGATTCAATCAGTGAGTAAGAAAGCCCCGAAAGCAGGTACCACGTGTAAACGTCAAAAGCAGTCAACAAGAAATGAAAAACGAAGACCCACCCACATTTCTCACCTGTGAATGGAGGGAATAACCAATTTTGACATTTACATGTGGTACATGCTTGGGAGCCTCGTTGGTATGCATTTGGCTGTACTGTCACTGATGATTCACCAACAAGCGATGAAACCGGTCCGGCAGCTGTGAGTCTGTGGCGCCTTGTGTGTAACATTGGGATTCTCATGAGTGTACTATTTGTGAACATCTTTACAGCTATGGAAGAACTCTGAGAAGGGTTTAAAACAACAAAGGGCTTACCTTGGGTAGCCTTTTCATGCTGCTGTTTATGCCAGCTTATTCGGCTTGAAGAAGAGCATGGGAGGAGTCTATATATATATATATATATATATATATATATATATATATATATATATATATATATATACATATATATACACATATATATATACATATATATATATATATATATAATATATATATATATATATATATTGTTACGGTTGTGGAAATTCACAGAACACCATTCAGATTCCCGAAATCAGTTTATGTCGATAGGTGTGTGTCCAGGTTAGATTTCCCCACCGATGTATAACGGGAATTATTCGTGTGCCGGGCTGTGAATCTTGAGGTAGTGTTATTCTTTTCTATCTTTATTTTAAACAATCATCTCCTCACCACCTTCTCCACAACCGCCAACATCTCCTCACCATCATCTCCACAAACAACAACATCTCTACAACCACGCCACCCTCCACCAAAACGCCAACAAACTCCACAACCATGCCACCTCCACCACAACGCCACAAAGTTTACAACCACGGCATCTCTACAAACAAAAAGAACAACTCAACAACTCCCGCCCGATATTCTGGACGAAAACAGGATTGACGGTTGGGGCGGTCCCTCAGAACGGGTAAACAAAAAGTGACGGTTACAAAAAGTATGCTCCGAAGAAAAAGAACCCGATCACCCTAGGATTTTTCCCCCGCGCCCGAGAAGGGAGGGCGAACGCCCCGGGGCGATAAAAAGCCGCGTTCGCTGGCTGGATACGGAGAGTCGAGTGGGTGAGTGGAGTGGAGTGGGTGAGTGGAGTCGAGTTGGTGAGTCCAGTCGAGTGCAGAGTTGGTGGAGTCAAGTGGAGTTCGGGTCTGGAGACCAGAGTCGGGAGACGAGAGTCAGAGTCGGGAGACGGCCGTGGAAAGTCGGCGCCGCTGTTAGGCCCTGGACCAACCAAGCCGCCGTTACAACAGCTGCCGCGTTGACAATAGAGACATACGGAGGGTGCGCCGACCAAAAGACCCATCGACTCACCTCAAGGGCGACAAAGGTAACCTGCCTGGCCTCGCGGAGCTCCTTCGGTCATCCCAGCTCCGAGGAACATTAAAGGCTTACGAGCCCAGTTCTATCCTTCTTTTCTGGGGTTTTTGCATGGGAGTCTGTGGCGCCTTGTCCGTAAGTAGAATTGTTGTAAGTGCATGTACATAATAAATAGATATCGGCTGTAGGTTTTTGCTCGTGTCATGTCCCATCCCCCCATTCATTGCATACGTGTGAAAATAAATGTCCCATTGTTGAAATGTCACCTGCTCGTTGCGTCCTTTCCTGCCATTGACTGCCATAATTGCGTTCGGAATAAATAGCTGGCTGATTAATAGCCGATAAAACGTACATCTGGTCCGACGGGGCATGGCGATATAAAACCGCTCGGCAATCGCAAACGGACGAGCTGCTTAAAGCGGCTCGTTTTGTGCAGGCTCCGTTGAGGTGTAAATCCCCGGCATTTCTGTCTGCGCGAATAATTAGGTACATCGAAAATTTGCGATCGACCCTGTAGCGCGTGTACAGAAGAGTTGGCTGGTTTATGGTGTGGTTAACAACACCCGTAGCTGGGTTTCGGCGTTGATCCGAAAAGCTGCGACTAGATTGCTCGTTCGGTGGGTGCGCACGGCCGCAATTTAGCTAAGGGCGGCCGGCGTGTGAAAATCCACAACAATATATATATATATATATATATATATATATATATATACATATACATATACATATATATATATATACATATATATATATACATATATATATGAAAAAACATATATATCAAAGTTTATTTTGTCAAAATTTGTCTCAAACTATTCAGTACAATGTTGCCTGGTGTGTTTAAGTTAATTAAATCCTTGGAAACTTAAGCAGAAATTCAGATATAAATATATGCTGCTCCACAGGTCTGAAAGATTGAAAGATCTCTAATAATGGTTTGAGATATGGACAATATGTGGCATAATTTTTTTCTTCCCCCAAAAAATAGCAGCAGTTAGCAGGTGTGGAGGAGGGGGGTACGACAACATAGATCATTGAGTTAAGTCTTCTTCCTAACGAATTTGCAACACATAACAAGGAATAATAACGAACTTTGCTTTTGCACAGGAGAAAGCCATTCAGCACATCATGCCAGCACTACACCAACACCAGATATGATCATCTATCCCTATGCTAGATACCTACAACAAACCCTGCCAATATCCCTGTACCACTCTATCTCCTATGCCTCGAGGTACCGATCTAATTCCAATTTAAACCTCTCTAGTCTTTCTGCTGCCACTGTCTTACTAAGGAGACCATTCCATGCATTAATGACTGAAAGACCCTCGACTTTGTACATTCTCAACTCTCCTCTTATTTACTCAGGCTATGACCCCTGGTCCTATCACTGTCTATTCTGTCTGTTGAAACACTCTTGTGAACTGCTTTAATTGCCAACCTTCATTATATTACGCATCTCTGTTAAATCCCCTGTAACTGCCTGCCTTCTAATGTATAGTCCTGTCTCCTTCATCTACTTCTCATAGCTTTGACTATCTAGCCCTGAAATCAATCTCGTAGCACTATGGCAGCTATGTTTTTCCTCAGATGTGGTGACCAAAACTGTGGACAATTTTCTGGATGAGGCCTCATTAAATTACTGTCCAGTATTAATACTATTTCTTTTGATTTATAATTAATCCCCTTATGAATACAGCCTAAACCCTATTAACCTTATCTATAGCTGCCTGGCACTGTGATGTTTGCTCACCACTGCCCTCCTCCATCAATCTAGTACCACCCTCAGATCCTTCTCCTGGGTGACACGCTCCAAGACTGCCCATTGCATTATGTTGTCCCTACTTTCATTGTTCTTACCCATCGATAGTATGTTACATTTTTTGATGTTAAATTGAATCTGCCAATATTTTGCCTAATCTATGAAGGTGTCTGGACTTTCCTGAGTCTGATCACCACCCCCCAACCCCTTTCTCCATTATCTACTTTACCTCCAAGCTTTGTTTCATCTGAAAATGAAAAAGGCAGACTCTTCACCCCACAATCCAAATCATTGATGTAAATTGTATCATCATGCTCCCTGTACCAATCCCTGAAATACCTCACTACTTAATCCTTCCAGCCTGACATCAACCCACTCACAGCCACTCTTAGCTTCCTATCACTAATCCATTTTCCAATAAAAGTTGGTTAACATGAAGCATTAGCCGAGGTGGTGTAGAAACCCATGGGAGATGGAACAAACCTTCTCCATTGCTCGTCTCTCCAAAGGGATTCACCTCCACCTGGGTTGCATCCACACTCACGAAGAGTGAATAGAGTAGCTGGATCTGCTTTGCTGCCTGTACACAAGGCATCTGGGACTGGAGACTTCCCACTTGCTGGTCCCCATTTTGGGGTTACAATGGTGGAAACACTGACAATAAAATAAAAAGAGACAAAGCAACCAAAGACTGAACATGAGAAAAGGAAAGAAAAAAAAAAAGTCACCTTTTGTTCCACACCCCCAGAGAAACCAAGGTTTTGTGCCATTTTGAGAGCTTGTTCCTCTGTCATCCCCTCAAAGATGTCAATTGGTTGCTGCAGGTGAACATCAGTGTCGTTTTTGAAAAAAGGTTCCAAAAACTGCCCATTAACCATATCTCATTTATGCCTCTGTTATGTGATGGACATGTGCACATATATCCATGGACTGCTTCAGGCCTTCTAAAATGTGCACTCATACAGTGTAGGTCTGCAGACAAGTCTTCACACATCTCATCATTAATAGGAAGAGTAACTACCATTTCCTTCAATCCAAACAAAACACACAGGTACCCACTTGCAATGATCAAATTCACCACCAAGATTGGATCATCTGTCATTTGGTGGATACCTATTCATGTTTTTGGCAAGATAAACCTACCCTGATCAAAAGATACAAAAAGATATCCACCAAAGGATGTATAGAAGATGTGTATCCATGGCATAAACCTTTAAAAGTGCAATGTTATACTGCCAGAAAGTCTGCACACAATTTTACTGTCAGGTCTCCAACACAAACTTGAGGGACGCATATCACATATGGTGGAACTTCAGCTATAATGATCCATTTGGACCTCCACTCCACAACACTGGACTAGTGGTGTGTAGCCACATATAAGCAATAGCTTACTGGTGCCTCAAAATCCCCAAACCAATTTTGCCACAGAAACTGTTGAACAAGTCTTCATAAATTGTCTTGATAAACGTCAGAACTACTGTTCCAGCTCAAGGGTCAATCAATGAAAACTCAATTTGTAGGATTTTTGGCCATTCCAAAGAAAAAGTCAACAGATGAAGATGGGCACAAAACTTACAACTGCATTCAGGGCCATCCCCTCCCATCCCCTCCACTCATTCTTTCCCTCTCCTCTTTATTTCCCATCCCTCTCTGCTCATTCCTTCCCATCCCTCTCTGCTCTTTCCTTCACATCCCTCTCTGCTCTTTCCTTCACATCCCTCTCTGCTCTTTCCTTCACATCCCTCTCTGCTCTCTCCTTCCCATCCTTCTCTGCTCTTTCCTTCCCATCCCTCTCTGCTCTTTCCTTCCCAACCCTCTCTGCTCTTTCCTTCCCATCCCTCTCTGCTCTTTCTTCCATCCACCTCTGCTCTTTCCTTCCCATCCACCTCTGCTCTTTCCTTCCCATCCCCCTCTGCCCTCTTTCCTTCCCATCCACCTCTGCTCTTTCCTTCCCATCCCAGCTCTGCTCTTTCCTTTCCCATCCACCTCTGCCCTTTCCCATCACCCTGCACTCCCAATCCACCCCTGCACTTTCCCATCCACCCTTGCCCTTTCCCAATTCACCCTCTGCCCTTTCCCAATCCACCCTCTGCCCTTTCCCATCCACCCTCTGCCCTTTCCCAATCCACCCACTGCCCTTTCCCAATCCACCCGCTGCCCTTTCCCAATCCACCCGCTGCCCTTTCCAATCCACCCGCTGCCCTTTCCCAATCCACCCGCTGCCCTTTCCCATCCCCCGCTGAAGTTTCCCATCCCCCGCTGCAGTTTCCCATCCCCTCTTCCCTTTCCCATCCCCTCTGGCCTTTCCCATCCCCTCTGGCCTTTCCCATCCCCCTCTGCGCTTTCCCATCCCCTCTGCGCTTTCCCATCCCCCTCTGCGCTTTCCCATCCCCCTCTGCACTTTCCCAACCCTCTGTACCTTTTTCCTCCTCTCGTCCCGCTCCTCCTCTCCTCCCCTTCCGTCCCTCTCCTCCCTTCGTCCCTCTCTTCCCTTTCCGTCCCTCTCTTCCCTTTCCGTCCCTCTCCTCCCCTTTCCGTCCTCTCCTCGCCTTTCCGTCCCGCTCCTCCCTTTCCGCCCAGCTCCTCCCTTTCCGCCCGCGCTCCTCCCTTTCCGCCCACTCCTCCTTCCGTCCCTCTCCTCCGCTTTCCGTCCCTCTCCTCCCCTTTCCATCCCTCTCCTCCCTTTCCATCCCGCTCCTCCCCTTTCCGTCCCGCTCCTGCCTTTCCGTTCCTCTCCTCCCTTTCCGGCCCACTCCTCCCTTTCCATTCCTCTCCTCCCTTTCCACCCCGCTCCTCCCTTTCCATCCCGCTCCTCCTTTTCGTCCCTCTCTCACCTATCCCTCCTCTTTATCTCTCCCCTTCCCCATCACTTATTAAGAAATTGCTGCCCCCCCCCCCCCCACCCTTTTTGCATAAGTAGTACATCGATTGCTCAAAAGGCATAAGCCCAATGGGCTGCTTCATATTAAAATTCCTCATTGACAAAGACTTCCTAAAAGTACGGACACACACACGAATGAAATGAGAACATTCTACAAAAATTACAATGCAATTGTTATAGTTATTAACAGAATGCACTGGTGCCAGCTACCAAGCTTTCATACAAAATGTGTGTTCCAACTATTCAGTGGAAAGCAGCAGAAGCCTTTGCATCAACACCTTGTAAATGAGATGTGGGTTGCTGGCAGCAACAGTCTCTATGTCAACACCCCCTTGGGGGCTCCCCACCAAGACAGGGCCATGAAAAGCTCGATCCATGAGTAAGGCAATGTATGTTTCTCGCGCAATATCCAGGGCCTCAGCAACCATCACCTGAAAGAACAAATCCACAACCCAGCACAAACAATGTTTTAGTCCTGGTATGCAAATCCATGATGCACTCAAAATATAGAGCTCCATTTTCCCCTCAAATGAATCATTCACAATGCAAACCTTTGACTGTTTGCAGTTCCCATCTGAGCACCAAGGTCATACATGCTGGGATCCCTGGTTCAAACACCATATACTTTAATGATTTGTCTATTGCCTACTAATATGCTTTCAAATTAATTTGAAATTGCACCGATGTCTGCTACTACCCTTGTCCTGCAAGCGATTTGTGTGCAAGCTGCTCCACGAGCCTTCACTCATTGTATTTATTACATTGCTGCATCATTATAGAGGTAATGGTATGTCCAGTGCACAATCAGTGAAAACACCTGAGCAAGAGAGTTAGGAAAAAAGACCCAAATTTGAAAGGAACCATCCAAACCTGCGTGTGCAGATTCAGGGTACTCATGGCTTGCATATGCAATGAGGACATTTGAACCGACCGGTGTGACAATGCACCTTGCCATACTGCTCTTTCTGTTAGGAATTTGTTTGAGAATAATGCTGAAAATCTGCAGTGTCCAAAATAGAGCACCAATTAAAAACCAGCAATCAAATCACTCTGAGACATCTTGGAACTCTGATTGTTTAACAGACTCAACAGAGCACAATGCATCACTGAACTTGCATTTGCTCGAGAGTTGCACTGGTGTAAAATTTCACCAGATATCGACCGACATTTGAAACAAAGTTTTAGTGGCAGTGAAACCCAATGAGAACCCAAATAAAGTGGTGCAAATTAATTAATAATCATACACATTTCCTTAATGTCCCAAAATCTTTGATAATATATAGGGTATATGGAGATTGTATTAGGGCTGGAAGGTTAGCATAAGTGTTTATGCACTCGCCTTTGACTTGTCTAGATTGGGTTTGAATCGTGACCCAGGTATAAGCTGTCATCCTGGCATTTCACGTGCAGAGTGAGGCATCAATGTGTCCGCCGTCCATCGGAAGGACGTTAAGCTGGAGTACCCATCTGCCAGCCATGGTGGTTAGTGGATGCTAAAGATCCCATGGTATATTTTGCTGAAAAAATAGGCAAGTTATCTCCGACACCCTGAACAAATTACAAAGTCCTGCCACCTTCAGTTAAAAGTCAGGTCTGGTTGACCCCACAACTTGAGAATAATTGTGGCCGTTAACGAAATAGTCGTAGATGTAGATTTAATCAGATTGTCATTTCTAATAACGGTTTGTGCAATAGGTGGCATAATTTTTTCCTCCAAATACAAAAATGATGAAAAACGACCAATAACAAGTTTAACATTAAATGGCTTTAACAGCCATTTTACAATTGGCTACCTATTACAGGTGAGAACCGCTTCCCCCCCCCCCCCTTCTCCCCCATCATTGTACCAGTGGGATTTCTTCAGACTGTGTGAATGTGCTGCAGAAACGCAAATCCATAACTGTGGAGGAATAAAAATGGAGCATGAAACGCCACTTGTTCTGCTGACCCCATGTCAATATCATCACGTGCAACGTGAAGTGATTGCGTGTCAGCATTAGCAGCGGCAAGAGAGGTTGTTCGTTGCATTTACTCAATGCACTGGACACAGTCTAAACGGTTTATCATGGGGAATCTATACCTTGGGTATGTAGAATAAGTGTTATGTATATTTGCTAAATAGATACAATGTATACTTTTAGTGCAAGGGGGATGAATTCTCGTGTACAACACATGTGCAGGTGAATAATGAAATGGTCAGAAGAGTGAAATGTTTACCTACAAAAATAAAAAATAAAAAAATCCCCAATAAAAGGCTGAATGAACAATTAAAATTTGTATTTTTTTGGATTTTTTTTTTTTAAGTCAGAAACTATTTTTGGCCAAAACGTTCAGCCAGTAAGTATTTAAGATCGTGTGAACAAAGCAGTGAGAATTTCAATCAACGGGCACAGTATCGTTCATGAATAATGCGTTTCATCTCGATCTGTGAATACAAGTATAATTGATTACGGCACATGATCATTACCCCGAAAGCTCCCAAACTGTGATTTGCTCAAACAACATTTCCCAGAGTCCTCTCACCTACAGCAGGGTGCCTGCGACACGTGGTTTCACCATCTCACTTCATGGCAGTGCTAATTACAAGATATATCAGAGTTCAGAACAGCAATTACCGTATCATGAAACATTTAAATGCCACTGTGAATATCAGTGAGGGGGTGGGAAGAGGGTTAAACACTTTATTATCCCCACTCTTTTTGGAAAAAACATGGAGGGATATTGTAATCGGCTCCGTCTTTCTGTCTGTCTGCCCGTCCGTCCATCACCCTATCGCCAGCGAAAACAAATGCGCACCATCTCCGAACTAAACGGTTGGGCCGAAATTCACCAAATTTGGTAGTTATGATCAACACATGGCATGAAGGTTCAAGAGCAGTGTCATTTTTGCTCCATCTCATGTGGAGTGGGGAGGAGAGGGTCAAAAGGTCAAATATCAGAAAATGCAATTATGGGCACATTTTAAAATATTTTTGAATTAAACTTTGAATTTGCAATCAATATTGGGGGAAGCATTAAATGTGTAACAATTTTTTTTTTTTGATTTGATCCCCAGTTCATGGTCCAGGGGATAGGGACTTAAGGTCACAAGGGTCAAAACGGGGGGGGGGTTACCTCAAATTTTGATATTGGGTCATTCCTAATGGAATTTTTTGCCGTCTTTCAGCTTTGCTTTAGGTGTGAAGCATGGGGATTTGCGATGGTGGGCCATCAACTTTGCTCTAGTTGTTAATTGTAGGAGGCACAGGTTTGATGAATGCTTTCACAGAATGCAGAAGAAATAAAAACTTTGTGAGACCAATGTTGCAAAAATAATTCCTTCATATAGACACCTTGTAGCCAGAATATTAAAACTAGTGTATGGAGCTAATCTGTTCACCTTGTATGAACAGGTGAGTAAAGTATAATTGATCAATTCCAATTCCACAACAGGTACACAAGACAAACTTACACAAACGTTGATACAATTAACACATTGTATTATTATCAACGCTTGTGAAAGACAGGAGCGCACAGACCCGAGAACATCAGCGCAAGCATGTACACAGGCGAGCACGCACACCCACACACACAAAAAAAAACCTCAGACACGACTGTGTGCACAACCTGCGCACCCACCCACAGACTCAAGCACACTTACGGACACAAGTGCACACATGTATACCAGCAAAACAAATGCACACAAGTACAATAGCAGGCATGCGCACACCTGCATGGACACGAGCGTGTAATCACAGACACTAGCACACATATACGGACATGTGCACACACCCAAGATCAATGCCGCACATCCGCGGACGATCGTGCGCACACTATCACCCCCAGACACAAGTGTGCATGTGGGATACTACCATGCACATGCACACCCACCAACACAGGCGCACATATGCGAACATGAGCAAGTGCACACATGCAAAACCCAAGTGCACCCAGAAACATTTGTACGATTTGAAAACAAAGATGTAATGCTCACATAAGACCTGATGATCCCATTGAGCATGAACAGAGAACACAAAGCATTAGGGCCGCATATTTACTAAGGTACAAAAGAGAAAAGATGGCATTGCTTTCAGTCGTCAGTACCCAGCAAGTTTGGCCTAAATGATGCAGAAATAAAGAAAATGACCAAATACCAGAATCTCAAAAATGAGGTCAAAAGATCCTGGGTCGCTGAAGAGTGCTGAAATTGTACCAGTGATAGATGCAGCAATAGGGAATGATAAATGAGAACGTTACGGAGATCTTAAAAACCATCTCTGGGAATATTACTACAAACAAACTGCAGTTGGAGGCTGTCTGGGGCTCGGTGATGTCATGAAAAGAGCTCTCGAAACAAAACTCTGAGAAAAAGAAAAATTCACAGCTTGGTCGATGAATTGTGATACCTTACCAAAAGGGAGGTGGATACTTCGAGACCTGAGAGGACTCTGTTCCACCTTCTGAAACCTGCATAGGGAAACAATAACCAACGACGCACGCACGCACGCACGCACACACACACACACTATGACGGTGCGACACACAAGATGGCGGCGCGACAAGGACGCCTCGTTTCTCCCTCCCCATCTTTATCAACGATTCCACCGCCTGAAACCACCTGTGTTGAATCATGTGCTTCCATTCCAACGAGGAAAGACGTCAAGACCTCGAAAGGTGGCAAAGAAGGAGATGACAATGGAATTGAGAAGCCGCAAAGCACAAAGTGGTATGACATGGAGAGGAGGTCCACATCAAACCGCCAACACGGGAACTGCACAGCGTTCTCACAAAATGGAGATGTGCAATGCTCGAATAGATGTTGCTGCATAGAGCAGAAAGTGAGAAGCACGCACAGCTCGCAGCAGCGGGATATGCAGCCCTGAGTGAAGCGGCAAAGCTACCATCTCGGTCAGGATGAAGAACAGTCAGCATGGTGGCACCCGTAGGAGGAAGAAAGCGAGCTCGAGTGGGATCATCGTGGCGGAGATTTCTGCATCCGCTCCCCAGTCCCCGAGTCATCCCTTTCGGCGGACCTGACCTCTGTGACCGACATCCTTTCTCTCGACCTTTGTTAGGCCGTTTGGTTGAGGGTGGCGGAGGGGCTGTGTCTTCCAGATTGGATGACTCGGGTCGGGGTTCTCAGCCTCGGGCCACAGATGGTAAAGTGGCCCGACGGTGAAGAGGCGGTCAGTCAGCGAGGGGTCCTAATGGACCTCCCACTTTCCTGGCCGATCCTCAACATCATTCACCTCTGGTGGGCGAAGTCCACAATAACATCTGCGAGATAAGCCGTAGGGCTTTGCTTCATGACTTCATGACCGAGATGACTTTGCTTCATGAGCCCCACAGCCATTCCGAATCTGCGGGGACAACCTAGTCACGGTCTGGTCTTCACTGGTGGAGCGAGTCTACACTGAGGCAGTCACCCTTTCAGGTGGCCACTTCTCTGTGGGCAAGCACCTCTGATCAGCGCATCACGGGATCTTCCTCGAAGAGGTTTTCTCGTTGCACTGGGAGCCAATGGCCAGCATTCCAGTGGGTCCCCTGCAGAGTACGGCAACCCAGATTTGACATCAAACTGGACTGGTCAGAACTGTCAGAGCAAGAGCTGCCCTCGACAGTCTCGCAGTGCGTGGAGGTCCATCGGCCAATGGGCACGAGCATTCCACCTAAAATGGTTGGTCAGCACCAGGCTCCGACTAGCGGTGCATAGTAAAGACCTCTCTTGATGGGTTGTGCTCGGGCCTGTGGCCTGGGGCCTTGTGAATCGCTGAAGTGCTCCAGGTGGTTCACCCTGGGCTGACCTCATGGGCCAGACCCCTATGTTTACTCCCATATGCTCCTCGCCAAATGGCCGGCTTTGGGATCATGCCTCGTGGCCTGGCCTCACTAAAGGCTGGATGCGTTGCTGGCCACCAAACCAGGAGGGACTGGGCTTTGCTTGCCTATGGCTCCCGTTGGGATGCTGATTCCACTTGCTTGTCCCAACACTGGCTGTCGGAGGCTGGCCATGGCAGAGCCAAACTCCGCCGATGGTTTCCCCGACACATATTTGATCACACGTCCGACCCGCACTCCCTCCAGCAGTCCTGTTCCATGCTTCCCGGGGAAGCCAGATGATCTCAGAGATTGATTAAAGAAATACAGGGCCATGGACTGCATCCTAATGATGGGTGCAGATCTCTTGAAGCACTGGCGAATTTTGCCAGGAACTATAGCTAAGCACATAACGAGGCAGCTCCAGCATCTCCGGACACTGTAAATCGGCTAGAGAGTTGATTCCCAAGTACGAATCCTCCGAATTCTGAAAACTTCACAGCCTTGGACCTGTGCAGTGATCTGGGCCAGGCCTGAACTTGGTGCTAGTGTGTTGAGGGAGAGGGGAGAAGTTCCCCGCCGCATTCCCTTCAGGGAATGGGACGGGGGGGGGGGGGGGGGGGGGGAGGTCGGCTCAGAGCCGCCTTGCGGCAGGCACTGGGGTGGACCTGAACAAGCACATGGTGCGATCGGCCGAAGGAGCTCCCCGGAGGCCTCGAGTGGCGCGCCCGATGCGTGACATACGATCGGGCGGTGTATCGGGTCGTAGAGCATTAAAAATATGGGCAATAACCCTGGGCGCTCACTGGTAATGGCTGGATAAGATAACCAGGGAACCACTGGTTGGTGTGGATGAATGATATAGTATGTAACGGAGAAGAAAGTAAATACATATTTTGGCGGGGAAATGCCTGATTTATTTTGTTGATGCAGTGAACAAACTTTTGTACATCACGAGTGATTAAGATTTTGGAGGGCAACCCCTGGTAGACTCCCTTAGACCCTGATTTTTTTAATGGTGCGAACAAACTTTGGTACATCACGGTTGATGAAGGTTGTGGTCAAGTTTCATCGAAATTGTGTGTGGAGTTTCGAAGAAGTTGCGAGTGTTAATGGACGGACTGACGGACAGATGATGCGCCATCCCATAAGCTCCCCAGAACTACGTTCCAGGTGAGCAAATTGCATCCCGAGAATGTGCCTCCCGAGGAAATAAGGAAGAGGCAGCCTGGTGGAACTCAATGAAGTACACAGAGCGATGACTGTAGGATTAGCAGTGTACATCAAAAGAGTTGTACTGACAAACAAGGATCACTGGAATGGATAAGAAGAGGTCAGCTCAATTGGGATGGACAACAAATCATTATAAACACCCAAGACCAAGGACACTACTACACAAATGGATTTGAAAAAATGGTAGGACTGAGCCAATCAGACAAGTGTAGATTCTGCAAGGTATAAACAGAAAGCACGAGTCACCTATCGGGATGTAAAAAAAAAACTCATGTCAGAACAGCTGTACACACAAAGGCACAACAAAATATGTCGAGGAATCCAATGGCACATCTGCAGAAATTTCAATATCCCATTTCCACAAAACTCATGGAAATGCAACCCAAAAGCAATCATTGAAAACAAGGACATAATTGCTCATGTACGACCTGATGATCCCATCCAGCGTGAAAATAAAAAACAAAGCACTACGACTGGACATAGTACTCAGATACAAAAAGGAAAATAAGGCATTGCTAATTGAGGTTTCACTAACTAGTGATTTTGGTCTAAATAACACAGAAATCAAGAAGATGACCAAATATCAAGACCTCAAGAATGAAGTAAAAAGATCCTGGAAGCAGAAGAGCGCTGAAATTGTACCAGTGATTATAATTGGAGCAATACGAATGATAAAGAAGAACCTCACAAAGATCCAACAAACCATCCTAAGGAACGTTACCACAAACTAACTACAGTTAGAGGCTGTCTGGGGCTCAGTGACAATCCTGAACAGAGCCCTCGGGACAAAACTCTGCGAACAACACAACTTCACAACTTAGCCCATGAATCACGATCCTTCACCGAAATGAAGGTGGACACTTGGAGTCCTGGGAAAACTCCGTTCCACCTTCTGAAACCCGAATTATGGAGATAGCAATCAAAACACAAACACAACAGAGTGCATGCCACCATAATTAACCTCCCCAACCCATGCCCCCCTTGCCCAACCTCTAAGCCTGCCAACTCCAGACTTACAAACAAGCAAATTACATTATGGCATCACTTTTTCACCTCTTCCTTTTGTGCAGGGAACTGCTACATGAAGTTTTTCAGAACAAAAAAAAAATCTGAATAATCTTCCTCCGAATAATCCCAAAGCTATAATAAAGGAGCATTTTTTCTATACGAATGAAAATATCCAATTAAAAGCAGCTTTAAAACCTCAGGCTGCCAAAAGAGTATTTCTAAGATGGGAGTCAAGAGTACAGAGCATAATTATGACATAAGCTGAAAAGCCAACTGCGATCCAGATTTAATTGAACATATTGAAACTGTAATCACATTCATCCTGTCCAGCTCAACTGACTAAAGAAGAGCAGTGAAGTGGGGTTGCCATCTTCATAAATATGATCACGGCCCAACGATTAAACACCCTGTTCAAATGAGCCTTTGAAAGCACATTTAGTTTACAAACCAAAAATTAGGTGGATGAAACGAAGTCCTTGTTCATTGCATTTAAATGATATATAATAATGCCATGAGATGGAAGTCATTTTTGTGTCGGTTGAAGAACATAAGGAGTCAGCTGCTGCAGAGACGACTGAAAAGAAAACAAACCATTGAATTACATCAGAACTGAAAATTGCATTACAAGATGCAACTTTGCAAAAGATTAAGGAAATTTTTCGAGTAATTCAAGACAATACATTTGAGTAATGGAATTAACAGAGATTAATCATCGATAACGATACTCTTGACTCCAGAGAATCAGATCTCCTGAAGCAGTTCCTCGACAGAAAAATACATTCCGTTGTTGCCATGCCAGTGCAGAGAACTACACTGCAGGAGGTTTGTTGAAGCAATTCCTCCAAGAGTAGTGAGGATTTGAATCAAGCTACATTAACTAGGTTACAATACAGCTCAAACAATTGAGGCAACTCAAGACCCACATACAAAAAAACATAAAATTGAAAGTGTGTGTCTGTGTATGTGTGTCGTTGGTTGTTATCTCCAGATGCAGGTTTCTCCATAAGGTCTCAAAGTATCTACCTTAGTTTCAGTAAGGGATCACAATTAATGGACCAAACTGTGAAGCTTTCTTGTTCTCAGTTTTGTTTTGAGGGCTCTTGAGGATTGTCACTGAACCCCGAACAGCTTCACCTACAGTTCGTTTGCAGTTATATTCCCAGGAATGGTTTTTAACACCTCTCCAAGTTTCTTCTTTATCATTCCTGTTACTGTAATTATCACTGGTACAATTTCAGATCTCTTCAGCTTTCAGGATCTTTTGACTTCATTTTTGAGGTCTTGGTATTGGTCATTTTCTTGATTTCTGCAATGTTTCAGCCAAAATCGCTGGGTACTGAAATCTTAATTAGCAATACCGGTCCCGTATTTTCTTTTTTTTGTGCCCAAGTACGATATCCGTCAGAATGCTTTGTTTTCCATGTTCACATTTGATGGGATCAT
>CM068954.1:112342686-112364299 GCA_035128595.1 Eptatretus atami | reverse complement strand
GGTTCACATTTCCCTGAGTTTTCTGAAACTAGGATAATGAAAGTTTTGCAGATGCACCATTGGATTACTCGACATACTTTGTTGTGTCTGTGTGTCCAGATGTTCTGAAACGAGTTTCTTTTTTTACATCCCGACAGAAGGTGGCTCGAACTTTCTGTTTGTATCTTGCAGAACCTACACCTGCCCGATTGACTCAGTTCCACCATTTTCTCAAAGACATTCGTATGATGTCCGTCCTTGGGCTTGGCCATTTCTTTTGTATGACACGTTCTCCATTCCAGTTGAGCTCACCTCTTCTCCACCATTCCAATGAGACTTCTTTGTATATGCCAAATGTCCAACTTTATTTATTTATTTATTTTTGCACCTTACTGCTCTTTTGTCGTTTTCCCAGTGTGCAGTGCCTTCAGAAAGAATTCACACCCCTCGACTTTTTCCCATTTTGTTGTGTTACAGCCTGAATTTAAAATGGGTTAAATTTTATTTTTTTTGTCACCGATCTACACAAAATACCCCATAATGACAAAGTGGAAACATGTTTTTAGAAATTTTTGCAAATTAATTAAAAATGAAAAGCTGAAATGTCTTGCGTCAATAAGTATTCAACCCCCTGAGTCAATACTTTTTAAGAAGCGCCTTTGTCAGCGATTACAGCTTCAAGTATTTTTTGGTATGTCTGTATCAGCTTTGCACATCTGGATTTGGAGATTTTCCCACATTCTTACTTGCAGATTTGCTCAATCTTTGTCAAGTTGGATGGGGAGCGTCGGTGAATAGCAATGTTAAAGTCTCTCTACAGATTCTCAATGGGTTTAAAGTCTGGGCTTTGGCTGGGTTACTCAATGACTTTCACATTCTTGTTCTGAAGCCATTCCAGTGTTGCTTTGGCTGTATGCTTGGGGCATTGTCCTGTTGGAACGCAAATCTTTGCCACAGTCTAAGGTCTTTTGCACTCTGAAGCAGGTTTTCCTCAATGATTTGCCTGTATTTGGCTCCATTCATTGTTCCTGCTATCCTTCAAGTCTCCCAGTTTCTGCCGCTGAAAAGTATCCACATAGCATGATGCTGAAACCACCATGCTTTACGTTGTGGATGGTGTTAGATGGGTAATGAGCTGTGCTTGGTTTCCACGAGACATAGCACTTTTCATTCAGGCTAAAGAGTTCAATTTTCATCTCATCAGACCACAGAATCTTTTGCCTCATGCACTCAGAATCTTTCATGTGCCTTTTTGCAAACTCCAGGCATGCTGTCGTGTCCCTTTTTCTCAGGAGTGCCTTTCGTCTCGCCACTCTCCCATAAAGCCAATATATGTGAAGTGCTGCAGAGAGTGTTGTCCTTCCGGCAGGTTCTTCCATCTCAGCCAAGGAACTCTGTAGTTCTGTCAGAGTCGTGATTGTGTTCTTGGACACCTCCCTGACCAAGGTCTTGCCCAGTTGCTCAGTTTGGTCAGACAGCCAGCTCTAGGAAGTCTGGGTTGTTCCATATTCTTTCCATTTCCTAATGATGGAGCTCACTGTGCTCTTGGGAAATTCCAACACTCTACAAGTTGTTTTATACCCTTTCCCATATCACTGACTCCTCACAATTCCATCTGAGAGTTCTATAGAGAGTTCTATCTCGGAGTTCAGTATTAATACTGTACTTTTATTTGTCTTTTTCCATTCGATATTTTTCAGTTCTCTTAAGGAATGGAATGATTTAAGTTTAACAAACCGAGCAAATGTTTCAGTAAAGTTTACCAAAATAAAGTTTAGCTATAGTTTCAGTAAGGTATACTTAGCAACTGAGCAATAAACTTTCAGAAACCTGGGTGTGTGCATTTTTAAAAGTTCTTTCACACTGGATAATCATTTTTAGCGCACCTGGAATTTAGTCTGGTGAGCTTATGCAATCAAGCAGTGTCCGTAGGTGAGTGAGCAAGTGAGTCAGAGTCAGTCCGTAAACATTTCAGTCATTATCACTTGAACACAAACTATTTTGATGAAACTTGGCCACATGCTTCCCATTGATGCTTAACAAAGGTGTGTTGACCGCATCAAAATCTGCACTCATTAAAGAGGTCTTTGGGGGGGGGGGGTGTTTGACCCTCCAAAATAGATATTTCCTCTCTTCTCCGTAACTACACACACAATTTTGATGAAACTTGACCACAACCTTCATCACCCGTGATGTCCAAAGTTTGCTCATGACATTAAAAAAAAAGTCAGGGTCTATTGAGGGTCTATTGGGGCGGTGAGGGGGGGGGTGTTTGAGCTTCCCAAAATAGGTATTTGCGGTCTTCTCATAAACTACACACACAATTCAATGAATCTTGACCACAACCTTCATCGCCCATGATGTACTAAAGTTTGTTCAGGCATTAAAACATTTAGGGTCTAAGAGGGTCTTGCAGGGGGTTTGAGTGACTGTTGCTCCCAATCCAGGTGAGCTTCAGGACATACAGTCCTATTTTTATTCTTGTGCAAATTTACAGTTACAAATCAAGTTTATTCTGTTCGTCTCTCAGCACATAATTTGCATGCATTTCAATATTTATAATTCCAGAAATGACCAGGAACATTCCACCATTAATTTGTGTGTGCTGCAATGCCCCATCAGGGCATATCAATTAAAGGTTAATTATATCATGTTTGGCATGGAATATCACTTGTGGAAGTTCAGATTCGTATTTAGCGCTACATTTTCATTAAGAAACGCAAATCATAATTTAATTCCCCACCGGGTGCCACAGAATTTGATTTCTAAGCATCTTTTGGTTAATGGCCCTGTAGACTATTACTATACTATCCCAAACTCGAACTCTTAACAGAATCTTTGCGCGTGCGTGCGCGCGCACGCACACACACACGCACGCACACACACATGACTGAAGAGGAGGTCCAACACTGCACTCCTTCCTTGTAGGCTTATCTACAAACTGCATTAAAAGGCAATCCTGGACTAGATCATGGAAATCCTCATCTGCTCTGCCCTTCCTCTTTTTCTGGACCCAATCTATCCTTGGCAAGTAAAAATCCCCCATCATCAATACTCTTCCCTTACCACAAGCCTTTCTGAATTCTTCATGTACCCTTCCTTCCTCCTCTTCGCTCATAACAGGAGCACTGTAAAAGCATCCTCCGAGTATCTCACTGGTTTTACAATTTTAAATCTCTATCCACACAGAATCCTTTACATTAATTCCCTCATTATGTCACCCATTTCTCTCGATTTTTAACTCTCTTTTACACAGATTGCTTCACCTCCTCCTACTTTCTCTTTCCTATCACACCTATACATTTTGTTGCCTTCTATTCTTGTTCTTCAATTACTCTCCTCATTAAACCCCTTCCCAGGATGTGATTTGACGGGGGGAGGGGAGGAGGACTGGGGGGTTTTCTCAGGCTCTGTTTTATTTTATTTTTTTAATCCTTGCCATCCCTATCACAAGATTTTGTATTAATGGTGATTGAATTAGTGAAATTTTAACGTCTGATATTTTAAGATGTTAAATGGATGCTGCATCCTTTTTTGAGCATGAACTGATTTTGAAGAGCTTGTTCTAATCACACAAAACGTACAAGATCGGCAGGACATCGTGGTAAACATGATTTTAAAAAATGCAATGGAGTTTGGGTTTCACTGGATCCGGATCATACTGTTCAGGTCTATAAAGTGGATCGGATGGGATTCCACTTATCCGTTATCATGTCACAAAACTGCACGTGATGAAGCACAGCAAATGATGCAATGAAAATTGACGACGTCATTGTCATTATGTTGCTACATATCGATCCGACATTAAAAAATAAATATCTCTTATTATCCTGTCAAATTTGATTGAGGTGGTAATAAGTTTTGAATCTGTACATGTAGAGCTTAAATAGATAAAAGAATATTTTTTATTGCATTTTTTTGCAGTGTGAGAAATGTATTAGCAATATATTTAGGTTATTTATCTAAAATAAGTGGGTCCCAGTGTCCGGTCGTACGTATGTCCGTTAACATTTGATTAAAACATCTTCTCACAAACTACCCGACCGATATAGACCAAATTTCATACAATGCATCAGAATAGCAAGGTCTCATGGGTTTGTGCTCCCCATCTGGATGTGTCCCCTACAAAGGGGGTATAAAGGTGTTTTGCCTCAAATATTGATATTTTATTTAAAAATAGTCTTCTCTGAAACCGACAGACAGATCCAGACCAAACATCACCACAAGGGAAGAGTATTGATGATGGGGAGAGGGGAAGAGTATTGATGATGGGGAGAGGGCAAGAGTATTGGATTATGGGGATTTTAACTTGCCAGGGATAATTGGGTTCAGGAACAAGGAAAGGGCAGAGCAGATGAGGATTTCCTAGTTTTCGTCCAGGATTGCTTTTTAACCAGTTTGGAGATAAGCCCACGAGGGGGAGTGCAGTGTTAGACCTCCTTTTAAGTAACAAAATCCCAATATGGTGGAAGAGATGGAGGTCGGGGAGCATTTAGGAGCAAGTGACCATAACATTGTGTGTGCAAAGATTCTGTTAAGGGTTCGAGTTCAGGATAGTAGGGTAAGGCTTTTAGATTTCAGGAAAGCAAACTTTAAGGGTATGAGGAGAGAGTTGGGTGATGTAGATTGGGAGAAGCTAACAATAGGACAATCTGCATCAGAGAAATGGAAACCTTCAAGGAGCAAATGTGTAGAGTGTAGAGTAAGTACATTCCAATGAGGTGTACAACTAGAAACAGAAAGAGGCCAGGGTGGTTGAGTTGTGAGACGTGGGAAGGGATGCTATTAAGGAGAAGCAGAGGGAATTTATTCGGAATAAAATAACAGGACTGGAGTTAGATTTATATCACTATCGGGATAAACAGAGGCAAGTTAAGAAAATAACTCGGCAAGCCAAAGGAGAGAATGAGAAGGACGTGGCTAAGAATATTAAACATAATAGCAAGGCTTTCTTTAAGTATATCAGGGGAAATTAACAGGTTAGGGTCAGTGTGGGCCCTTGAGGAATGGCACTGGGAGAGTGGTTAGTGATGAAAGTGAGATAGCAGGCTTATTAAACAGGTATTTTGCTTCAACTTTTACACAAGAACAGTCAGGAGAATTGCCAATAGCTGAGAGTATCTATCGAGGAGGTGAGGAAGGGCTTTTAAAGAAGATCCATGTTGGAGTGGAGGAAGTAAAGGAACAGCTTGGAAATCTAAGAGTCGATAAGGCTCCGGGTCCAGATAATATGCACCCGAGAGTATTGATGGAGGTGGCTGAGCAGGTAAGCGAGATGTTAACGGATATTTTCAATAGTTCACTGGAGTCAGGACAGGTACCGGAGGATTGGAGAGCAGCAAATGTAACACCACTATTTAAGAAAAGATCCAGAGAATAATTGGGAAACTGCAGACCTATTAGTTTGACTTCAGTTGTGGGGAAGGTGTTGGAGACATTAATTAAGCACCAGATGAGGAACCATTTAAGTATATACAAACTGATTGAAGGTAGTCAGCATGGGTTTACCAAAGGTAGTTCCTGTCTCACAAATATTTTAGAGTTCAATGAAGGAGTGTCTGATTGGGTGGACGATGGAATGGCAGTGGGCATAATATATGTCGACTTTAAGAAGGCATTTGATAAGATAACACATTGGAGGTTGTTAGCCAAGGTGATGGCTTGTGGAGTGGCTGGTCAGGTAGCTAATTGGATTGGAAACTGGCTTCGTGGTAGGAAGCAAAGAGTGCCTGTGAGTGGGAGCATGTCTTGCTGGGAGGATGAAAGTAGCAGGGTACCTCAAGGATCAGTACTCGGACCATTATTATTCGTAACAAGCAAATACAACCCGTTGCTTTGCTGATGGGGATATTAAATTAGAGGGAGAGAAAGGAGAGAGGAGGGAGGGAGGAGGGATGGAAGGGAGGGAGAGAGGACGGAGATGTGGAGAGGGAGAGGGTGAGGGGTTGGAAAAAGAAGGATTGGGGTGGGAGGGAGATGATAGGGCGGGAGAGAGAGGGATAGGATAGGGGTGGGGGGGGGAGAGTGGGGGAGGAGGAGGGGGGGGGGAATTCCGGCAGATGTAATGCCCAGTTAAACATCCATCCGAGAGACAGCACACACATTAATGAATGAATCACACTACTTGTGAAACACCAGAATGGCAGTTTATTGGGTCGGGATTCAAACCCAGGTGAGACAGCTGAGAGTGAGCATGCATACCTCTCGACTATCCTGCTGTGATCTAGTGATTCATTGCTTTATAAAAACTGAATTCATCTGTTCTGACTGCTAAAAAATAACAAAAAAGTTTCATTTGTCTAATTCACACTGTTTTATACCCCCTTCCTCTCCTCAACCACTGGAGAGTTGTATGATGGAGGAGAGGGTTTGGGAGGAGGATAGCATGAGGGGAGGGAATGTGAGGCAGCACGAGAGGAGGGGAGGCAGCGCAAGGAGGGGGGAGGTGGCCCAAGGAGAAGGGAGGTGGCCCGAGGTGGGGGAAGGCGGCCCGAGGTGGGGAAGGCGGCCCGAGGTGGGGGAAGGCGGCCGAGGTGGGGGAAGGCGGTCCGAGGTGGGGGAAGGGGTCCGAGGTGGGGAAGGCGGTCCGAGGTGGGGGGAGGCGTGAGGGGGTGGGGAAAGCGGCACAAGGGGGTGGGGAAGGGTGGCACGAGGGGCGAAGGCAGCGCAAGGTGGGGGGGGCAGCGTGAGTTGTGGGAAGGAAGCATGAGGGGGAAGGCAGCATGAGGGAAGGGAGGCAGCATGAAGGGGAGGAGGCAGTGTGAGGGAAGGGAGGCAGCGTGCGGATGGGAAGGCAGCACGAGGGGAGGGGGTGGGATGGCAAGGGGTGGGGAAGGCAGCATGAGGGGGGGGTGAGGCAGTGCGAGGGGAAGGCAGCGGAAGGGAATGGCAGCATTAGGGCAAGGGAAGGAAGCATGAGGGGAGGGGAATGGAAGGTAGTTAAGGGCAAGGAAGGAAGCATGAGGGGAGGGGAATGGAAGGTAGTAATAAGGGCAAGGGAAAGAAGCATGAAGGGAGGGGGAGGGAGGGCAGCATGAGGGGAGGGGAGGCAGCATGAGGGGAAGGGAATGGGAAGGCAGTGTGAGGGGAGGGAATGGGAAGGGCAAGGAAGCATGAGGGGAGTGGAAGGAAGCATGAGGGGAAGGTAGGCAGCATACCAGGGCGTTACCGGGAGGGAATGGAAAGCAACGTTTTCTTTTTGACCGCCTTGTTCCATATAAAACCGGGTGGTAGCATTTAAAAATTAAAACTAATGCTATCTACTTGGCAAAGGCCTTCTTGCATGCGGCCCACATCCACCCCCTACACATTCCTCCAACCTCCTCGACGTCCATGCTAAACAAGAATGCACACCGGAGATATACTCATCCTTTCACTTGCACACACGCACATATTTGTGTGAAGGGAGGGAATGGGAAGGCACTGCACGGTGGCACGTCCCGCGTGACTTCGATGCCGCAGCACGTCCGCTCCCCACGAGGCTTCGGTGCTGGAGCATATGTCTGTATTGGCCGCAAAAAAATGACCCTTGTGGACTGGACCATCATGGATTGCAAAAGTAGGTGATAAAGCATGGCGTTGCGCTCAATGAAGTTACACTTTCTGCACATTCCTTCACCTTTTCTTCACTCAATATAATTGACCGAACAGTAGAAAAAGTTAAGTTTAATGCTTTTCTTTAATAAATACACTTTGTTATAAAAATCACTAATTTGTTAAAATTTTCAGATTTCACTCCAGATTTCGACACTTATTTAATCCACAAAATCCGATTCTTAAATCCAATATCATATTTCGATTATATACTTTAATTAGTCCGTGAGAGTCGATCATATTTTCAAATCAAGGCATGTTTGAATCGACCGAACAAAATGGTGAATTAAGACCCCATCGAGGGAGTGCGAGGTGTCCAAGGAAGTGCAAGATAACGGACATAATTAAAAAAGGCCGTTAATTATCTTCAAAGGGGGTGTTTTAATTAACCCAAACACCCAATTTTCACTCATGCACCTCTTTGGAGTTCTCTTAGTATACAAGCAAAGTTTCAGGCTGCTAGATTTCATGGTTTTGAGTAATGCAGGACACACACACACACACACACACACACACACACACACACACACACACTGGTATAGAAGATTTACATCAACGATTTGGATAATGGGGTAAAGAGTAAGCTTTCCAAACTTGCAGATGACACAAAGCTTGGAGGTAAGATGGACAGTAGAGGGGGTGGTGATCAGATTCAGGAAAGTATTGATATGTGTATAGATTTGGCAAAAGATTGGCAGATGGAGTTTAACCTGAGCAAGTGTAAGGTGTTGGGGATGGGGAAGAACAATGAAAATAGAGATTACAGGATGCAAGGGGTAATTTTGGAGCATGTCACACAGGAGAAGGATCTGGGGGTAGTAATAAATATGGGAGGTAAGCATGCAGCACAGTGCCAGTCAGCTATAGGTTGAGCAAATAGGATTTTAGGTTGTATTCGTAGAGGGATCAATTATAAATCAAAAGGTGGTTTCAGCACTGTATAGGAATTTAGTGAGGGCCACATCGAGAATATTGTGTGCAGTTTTGTTACCACAATTCAGAAAGGACATAGATGCCATAGGGAGGGTTCAGCGCAGGGCTACTAGATTGATTCCGGGCCGAGCAAGACTCAGGAGTGGCTGAAGGAGACAGGGCTTTATTCACGAGAAAGGAGGTGGTTATGAAGAGATACGATAGAGATGTTTCAGATAATGAAAGGTATGGACATAAGTGCAGAATAATTATTCAGCAGAGTAGACAGTGATAGGGGACTTTTACTCAGAGAGTAGTAAATGCATGGAATGGTCTCCTTGGAAAGGTAGTGGCAGCAGAAACAGCAGATAAGTTTAAATTGGGATTCAATAGGTACCTGGAAGTATTGGGCATCGAGGGGTATAGGGATGTTGGCAGGACTTTTAGGTAGCTTGAGCATTGATGGGTGATTGTGTGTATGTGTACAGAGTGTTGTTGGTGTGGGTCTCATCAAGGGGTGTTGTATGATTAATGTTGTGTGTTTTTTACCCAAGACCATCTTTGCCCATGCCCTCCTCCCATAGAAAGAAAACAAAACTACAAAAAAAATACTTTAAAAAAAAAAAAAAACATTTTGCATTTGTCTTGTTTTGATCTGGTGTTGATAAATTTGTGTGGTGCTGATGTGGCACAGGCATGATGGTCCGGATGGCCTCCGACTGCATCTAATTTCCTTGTGTGTCCTTGTGCGTCCCCTAGAAAGGGGGCAGAGGGCTCCCTCCCTGAACCCCTAATCTTCACTAAAACATCTTCTCTACAACTACCTGAGGGATACGGACCAAATTTGGTTCAATGCATCAGGACAGTAAGGTCTCATGGGGTTGTACTACCCATCCGGAAGCATACATTGAAAAGGGATAAGGGGTTTTGCCTCAAATATTGGTATCTCATTCAAAACTCTTCTCAGAAACCGACAACCGGATCCAGATCAAACTGGCCATGCGGAATCATGACCATGCCCTAACCATATAAGTTGTGCTCCCCATGGCCGTATCTCCCCTGGAAAGGGGGCCAAGGCGGCCTCTCTCCCCTAATCCCTCATATTCACTAAAATATTTTCCTCACAAACTCCATGATTAATATGGACCAAATTTGGAACAATACATCAGAACAGTATGGTCGCATGGGGTTGTGCTCTCCACATGGATGCGCCCCCCGATAAGAGGCTGAAAAGGGGGGTTTCCCCTCAAATTCTGGTAATTTTTTTTTTAATCTTCTCAGAAACCGACGGCTAGATGCAGACCAAACTCTTCATGAAACACAAGGACCATGCCATTAACTTAAGTTGTGCTCCCCATGACTGGAACACATTGCTGGAAGGTGGATAATGCCCCTTCCCCCCTAATCCCTCATTTTCATCCCACCTGTTGGGGAAACAACTGTCAGTCCACAACTTGGCTATATTTTAATTTCAATGTGACTTTTCAGCTTTATGTCGCTATTGTTATGTATGGCTTGTAAGTTGTAAAGTCAGAAATAACAACAACAACAAAAAAAAACATGATGTCTGTCAATTTTATCCCACCCCCCCCATCCCCACTGGAAATTTTACAAATGGCACCCTGCTCCTTTCTATCTACTTTGGTCTCAAAATGTTCTATTTTATTATTTTAACGCCTATCATTGGTATATAATATATTTACCTTTTTCCCTTCCTGAAATTATATTTTCCTGCCTGGCCTTACCAATCACAATTGTCAACGGTTCCTTCCTTTCAAGCCTCTCCACTGCCTCTTCCAACCAAAAATGCCTGAATTCCCTCAATTCACATTGCAAACCTTGGTCATCTTTATGTTAAATTCCTTTCTATTTAGCATATGGCCATCATTCTGGAAGCACTCCCTTTGCTCCAAAAATGATTCCCACTGCTTACAAAATGCAAAATAGTCTTGCCGCTATAGGTTGACCTCTATCGCTCTGCTCATAAATTATATTCCTGGACTAGAGCTGTAAACAATTCGGTTTCTCACTCTTGGTAGAATAGCAGAAAACATGACCTCACAACCCTTTGCTTTCAGTCGCTTACCCAATATCCTGGACCTATTTTTCAAATACTGTTCCAAGTACACTTTTCCCACATAATTTGCTCCTTGGCGTACCACAACTAAGGTCTTCTTGCCATGACCCGATATGATGCCATTTAACCTTGCTTCAATCGCCCTACACCCGACTCCTTTGAAACTGCACACAACTCTTAGGCCGACGTACCTTCTTGCAAAATGATGAACCAACATGTTCAATAGTTTAATCGCAATAGAGATAGGTAGGAATGAGGTCTCCCTGGCCTCATGCCTACGCATCTCTATTGCTACACCCTCACTACGGCCTGCACTCGTGATCCACATCACCACTGCCTGTCGCCGACACCTCCACCACTCCAGGTAAGAGAACAACCTCAACACCACAGAATCCTGCTGTTTGCACAGGTCAACTTAGCAGGGACTGCACAATACCCTCACTCAAAAAGATTGGGCTGCCCATTCTACTGCATCAGATGTTAGTTCCACCTGGCAATACTTTCTCGTCTATATATATATATATAATATATATATATATATATAATATTATATATATATATAATAATACATATACAATTACATTATATATATATTACATATATATACAATATATATCCCCTCAACCCCCCCCCCCCCCAATACACACACACAACACACACAAAACTCCCCTCTCCTCTCCGGCTTTGCTGGCGTCTATCTCATCACTGCCAAGGCTATTGAAGCAAGGTAAATGGCATAAGTCCTGTGGTGAGAGTTGGCTGTGTTGTCTTGTGTGTGTCTGTGTGTGTCTGTGTGTGTCTGATGTGTGTCTGAGTGTGTCTGAGTGTGTCTGAGTGTTGTCTGAGTGTGTCTGAGTGTCTGAGTGTCTGAGGTTGAGTGTCTGAGTGTCTGAGTGTCTGAGTGTCTGGTGTCTGTCTGAGTGCTGTGTCTGAGTGTCTGTGTCTGAGTGTCTGTGTCTGATTGTCTGTGTCTGAGTGTCGTGTCTGAGTGTCTGTGTCTGAGTGTCTGTGCTGAGTGTCTGTGTGAGTGTCTGTGTGTCTGTGTCTGAGTGTCTGTGTCTGATGTCTGTGTCTGAGTGTCTGTGTCTGAGTGTCTGTGTCTGAGTGGTTCTGTGTCTGAGTGTCTGTGTCTGAGTGTCTGTGTCTGTGTTTGAGTGTCTTGTGTCTGTGTCTGAGTGTCTGTGTCTGAGTGTCGTGTCTGAGTGTCTGTGCTGAGTGTCTGTGTCTGAGTGTCTGTGTCTGAGTGTCTGTGTCTGAGTGTCTGTGTCTGAGTGTCTGTGTCTGAGTGTCTGTGTCTGTGTGTCTGTGTCTGAGTGTCTGTGTCTGAGTGTCTGTGTCTGAGTGTCTGTGTCTGAGTGTCTGTGTCTGAGTGTCTGTGTCTGAGTGTCTGTGTGTGTCTGAGTTCTGTGTGTCTGAGTCTGTTCTGAGTGTCTGTGTGTGCTCGAGTGTCTGTGTGTTGAGGTCGTGTGTGTCTGATGGTGTTGTCTGAGTGTGTGTGTCTGAGTGTGTTCTGAGTGTGTGTGTCTGATGTGTGTTGTCTGAGTGTGTGTGTCTGAGTGTGTGTGTCTGAGTTTGTGTGTCTGAGTTTGTGTCTGAGGTGTGATGTGTCTGAGTGTGTGTGTCTGAGTGTGTGTGTCTGAGTGTGTGTGTGTCTGTGTGTTCTGGTCTGAGTATCAGTGTCTGCTGTGTGTTGTTGTCTGTGTGTGTGTCTGTGTGTGTCTGTGTGTGTGTCTGTGTGTGTGTCTGTGTGTGTGTCTGTGTGTCTGTCTCTCCATCTCTCTGAGGCACATTGAAGAGCAAGACATAACTGACAGTGGGAAAAGCATCAAGGGAATGAACTAAATCGAAAAAAGGAGACAGAAGAGCGGAGGAAATGGAAACGAGCAAGTAAAATGGTTCAGTTCGGAAAGGTTAATGGGGTCATAAAGATCATCGGTTCGAACTGGGGATAACAATACATGGTAGTGAACTGCTTGCTTGAAGTCCTCGAGTGAAGTCTAATCTCCAGTGAATCCATGCACGGGTGACATGAATAATAAAAGAGTTGAGGTGTGGAGTCAGCCTACATTTTGGAAGTCTAACCAGAAGGAGATTAATTGAAGAACGCATGCCTCCTGCAGTTGCTGGGGAGGATCAGAGGACTGAGAGAGCAGAGGAAGAAATGCTGGAGATTAGACGGGAGAAAACCGAGAGACCACCGACCTGCTTGCGATGTAAGAGTTTGTGCTTTGACCTCATCTCAGGAGATTCCAATAACTTGGAGAGCTTTAGACTTCACAGAATCTAGGAGAGACAGTTGTGCTACTGGAGCACCAGCCCATAACGGACAGCAGGATTCCAGCTCTGCTATGTGGTCAATCCAGGAAAGGTCATGACTGATGGTGAGACTTCATGAAGTTCATGAAGTTTCACCATCAAAATGTGAAGTTCAAGAGATTGAACCTCTTCCAGTAGATAATTGAGAAAGAGATGAGTTTGTTTGATGGTCATTCTGCAATGACAGGGTGAGACTGATTATGCAGTATTGAAGGACATGTTGCATTTATCAGACCAGAGTTTCCAGATCAGCAGAGTGAGCCGCCACTGCTGTCTGCCAATGAGTGGGATGGGGATACTGTATGACACAATGTGGAGTCATCTGCAAAAAGGAAGAGAGGGTTTTCCGGAGCATTGGGGAGGTAGTTTATGTAGACTCGGAACAAAACTGGGAGCAAAACACTGCTTTAGAGAACTCCCGCAGTTGCAGTAAAATAACTTGCTTTCTCAATATGGAAGGCACTCCATAAGGGTCGCAATAAGTGTGTCCATCATTAGTAAAGTCAGAAAACATTCTTCCTCATCTCAAGAATGAACTCTCGAACCAGGTTCCTTCCTTAAAGTCCAGGTGGAACTTTGTCAAGTCCATCTCTGGTGTACACTGCACTTGCATCTCCTCCCTCAGCCAAAACAGCATCATGTCAGATTCTGCTCTTGGCAAGTCAAAATGTCTCAACTCAGCATATGCCTCCAAATCTCATGGACCCAACTCATCACATTCTGTCCCCATGTCACCCCACACACACACACTGTCTTGATCACACCAAAGAATGTTGAGAAAGTTCTTTCCAGCATCACTCTTCGACGACAGGCCCCAATGGCACCAGTTCTTAAATCCTGTTCTGCTGCTCTTGCCTCGCCTTTGTCTGAGCAATTCAGCCTGTCATATTTGGCCACCCCTCATCTGCTTGGAAGTTATCAAACATCACTCCAATTCCCAAGGAGGGTGCAAAAACAGATCCCCTCAAATAGGGGTGAGAAAGCTTAGTTCCAATTATTGGCAAAATCATGGAATCCATCATTGCTGTTGACATCGTTTCCTCTTTTTAAACAACCTTATCTCTGACCAGTTTGGATCTCATCCCAGTCACAACTCTGGACGATACTGCTGCTGCCTCTCTGCAATGGTCAAAGACCCGAAATCACAAATAAGAGGTCAGGACCATCTCCCTGGAAATATCTTAGCCATTTGACACAGTGGCATCCAGCACTGCTTGCCAAGCTCTTCAAACATATAAATATGTCTTCATACTTGGCTTTTCTGACTGCCTTTACTCACACAGTTGAGCCTCTAACAATGCAGCCCTCTTGTCTCCTCACCTCTCCTCTTCTAGTAGAGGCTGGAGTGCACCAATTAGGGTCTTGACCCCAATCTTGTTCCTTGTCTACATAAACATCTCCGTTGCTCTGGAAAACTCACTTCCTTTTGGTACCCCCATCCTAGTGACAGACAGATGGTAGCTGCATCACTTTCTGCTGATCTGAATTTGATTATATTCTCTGAAATCTGAAAATGGAACATATCTCTCAATCCTGGTGTGGGAGCACCATTTAACACATGCACACAACCACAATGGGAGCCACATTTAAAGGAACTGCCACAACAAAAGTGAGGCAAAGTCTACTTGGAATAATGACCTACAATCAATTTGCGTTGCCCCGATCATGTTCCCATCTGAACCCCTGGCTAATGAACCCAGGTTCAAAACCGGAATACCAAATTTGTTTGTGAATTGTCTATCATATCCTAATTGATGTGAAAGTACACTGATGTCTCCTGTACTGTATGTGATATGGGTACAAGCTCCTCCATGAGCATGAAATCACTGCTTACAAAAAAGAAAGTGTGCACATTCGTGTTTGTGTGTTGGATTTTCTTTAGAGACACCACCGTGTCAATTCGTATTTGTGTTAAGTATATGAGCAAGTTAGTGTGCAGGGGGAAAAGTGTGCCTGGGACATCTTCTAGTGTTCCTGGAACACGTCTTTAGGCAAGGCTGAAGTCCTGACAAAGGTTGTCGCCACCACCGAAAGGGTGGAGGTGCTAAGGATGTCACATTTGCATGTGTAAAGTGTGTGCGTGCGCGCGAGTGAGCATCTTCAGGAAGATTTCATCTAAAAGAAGGATCAAAGGCACGGATAATACCATGAGAGAATTAACTAGAAGAGCACTGGATAGAACGCATACCTAGACCAGGTTGAACAGTTTACGTTTTGTATCCGTTGAACACTGATAGGCCGGATCTAAATCCGGACCTGTACTAAAATGTAATCGGCGTTATCTTGTCACCTAACCAACTCATCCACCGAGTTGTCATAACTCTGCCACAACTTTTTGAAATATCATGCTATATATCGTTTTTAGCCCCACTCCAAATGGTGAAGAATCACTTTGAAAAAAATTATAAATGTCTCGTTTCTGGATTCAGATTAGAAGCTTCACCAAAATCGAATCAATTAGTCATGGTCACACACCCAATGCGTCCACCAAGTTTTGCCCGAATCCGTCCACAACTTTGAGAGATATCGTGCTATATATCATTTTTCTCCCCATCTCTCAATGGTGAAGAATCGCTTTTTAAAATTCTAGTATCCAGATCCAGATTCGGATCTTCACCAAAAGATGGTTGCGGCATTGTAGGAATTTCAAAAAATATAAAGATAAAAAAAAGTAGGACCACGCGTCCGTAAGTTCACCTGGATTAGGAGCAACATCACTCAAATCCCCCACAGACACCCTTAGACCCTGATTTTTTTTTATGCCATGAAGAAACTTTGGCACAACATGGGTATGAAGGTTGCGGTCAGCGTTTCATCGAAATAGTGTGTGTAGTTTCGGAGAAGAGAGAAAAACACCCGAAGACCCCCATACAAAATGATTTTTTTTTAATGCCGTGAGCAAACGTTGGTACATCATGAGTGATGAAGGTTGTGGTAGTTTCATCGAAATCATGTGTGGAGTTTGAGGAGAGATGCAATACCTATTTTGTGGGGTCAAAACCCCAACCCACCAACCCTCCCCCGTAGACGCCTTTAATGAGCGTAGACTTTGATGCGGTTGATACACTTTGGTAACTCACTGGTGATAAAGGTTGTGATGAAGTTTCATAAAAATTGTGTGTGCAATTTCGGAGAAGAGAGCAAATACCTATTTTGGGAGGTTAAAAAAAACCCCTAAAACCCATCAATGGGCACAGATTTGGATGCAGTCAATACAACTTCGTTTGACATCAGATGTGAAGCTTGCGGCCAAGTTTCATCAAAATCGTGCCTTTGGTTCAAGCGATAATGAATGAAGTATTTACAGACTCACTGACTGACTGACGGACAGACACTGCTCGATCGCATAAGCTCACCGGACTAAAGTCCAGGTGAGATAAAAACTCGAAGGGCACTCTTCAATGTCGCAACGTCGCCAGATATGCCTCCGCCCCCATTATTACATCATTATACATCCACCATCATTGTACTAGGTTTGATTTAAATCCCTGAACCCAAATTCAAAATATTAAATAATTCTAGCTGCCAGACCATGCATCCAATAACGTTGAAATTTTAAACATGTACTCCCCATGACTACTAGATCATAACTGTGACGTTTCACTTCGATTAATGAAGCAGTTCAAGAGTTTTTCGTTCAATCCAATATGGCTACCAGACCATGTGACCTATTAATTATTATTAGTTAACACCCTCGTATTCCTAAGGCTTGGGGAACGTGCGGGTGAAGTTTCCCCTCGATCTAGCAAGCTGTTCTGGAGAAGAAGATGATCAAGCTGTCCTCAAAAAAATCATAGCTGCCAAACCATGTGACCAAGGACATCATCGGTGGAGAACTTTTTGTTCCTCATGGACAGGAGATCATACCTTTACAGTTTTGCCTTGATCTGTTCAACCGTTTCAGAGCGGATTTTTGAAGGTTTTTAGGTTAAAAAAAAAATATGGTTGCCAAACCACATGACCAATGATGTCATCAAAATAAATTCCCCTCATTACAATTTAGCCCAAGATGACCCTTGAAAATTTTCGTACTGATCGGATAAAACATTCAACATATGCAGTTATGACGTCATAACGAAGCAAACTATGAAATTATCAAAAAAAAAAATCACCCTTGTTTACCATGGGGAGTACTTCATATGTGCCAAGTTTAAATTTTTTCCATGGCATGGTTTCAGAGATACAGAGGTCAAAAGTTTTTTCCTTTTTTCCAACATGGCAGCCACACAAAGTGACCTACAACAACATAATTATCATTGGAACATTCTACAGAACATTCTACACACCTATGATGAAAATTTCGTATCAATCAGATAAGCGGTTGCAGAGAAAACAGAGAAAATTAGCATGCACGGACACACATACATTCAGTGCTGATAGAAAGTGTACACCTCCTTTCAAATTTTTCACCTTTTGTTGCCTTATAGCCTGGAATTAAATGACATTAATTAAGATTTTTTTTTTCCACCTTCATACACACGTCATAACCCACAACTTCCAAATGAAAAAGTAATTATATAAATTTCAGAAGATTAATTAAAAATACAAAACTAGAATATCTTGGTTGGATAAGTGCCCGCCACCCTTATCAGAGCAATTGTAAATTTGCTCAGGTGCAACCAATCACCTTCAAAATCACACACCAAGTTAATTGACCCCTACCTATGTTAAATTGTTGTGATTCTGATTGTTTCAGAATAAAACTAGAAGGGCACTCGGTTGAGCGCATACCTCCGCCACGTAATGCCTGATCCAGGAGAACGTATCGGGCTCAATACATTTTTGAAATATCATGCTGTGTGTCGTTTTTGGCCCTTTCTCTCAATGGGGAAGAATCACTTCAAAAAGTAAATAATTCTCGTATCCAGATCCGGATTCGGATCTTCACCGAAATCGAATCAATTAGTCATGGTCACACGCCCAACGTGTCCACCCAGTTTCGTCCGAATCAGTTCACAACTTTTTGAGATATCGTGCTGTCGAAAATCCCAGCTCTGTCGAAGATTTCCTCTTTAAGCTTTTGTTACAATTGGTGTTGCCAGCCCAAACTGTGAATGAATAAAGACAATGTTCCTCGCTTATAAAATATTACTTGAACTTCGGTAAAATGCCGCCGTTGAGAGCATTCCCTTGTAAACATGATTAACCATGTATACTATTACATTTGCTCTCTGTAAACATTCATCTGCTTTCAATTGATATCGATTTGGGATATTAATTTATCATTTTTTGATTAAAACGATATAACAAACCTGGAAATGTTGCAAAAGTTTCAGGAAACTTAAGTATATCAATTAGTGCATGATTAAACATAACTTTAGATATTTCTTATTTAGTTCACAAACTTAATGAATATAATGCATGGCTTTTTGTGTAGACACATTGTGGGAGCTGCCGAGGTTCTGTGAGCAGCGCCAGTCAATGTAATGTTGTTCTTTATCAATGCTGAGAACGTGCCGAAGTAATGATTCACTCCCTTGATCTGTGTAACTGTCTGTACCTCCAAACCCTGGGGAACCTTGAAGGGGCTGTTGTGCTCTTTTCTGGTTGGCTGTACTCCTTTCCCAGTAGCAAAAAGCAGTTATTTTGCTTTCGAACTGTGGGAAAAGTTACTCTTTCGCAGATGAAAAGCTTTTTCTCTTTTATCCTGCTTGTTTAATCATTCCACCCACTCGTCCCTGTTTCATATATAGGGCTTGCATTAATGTGGTTTTTTTTGAGAATTTCATTGCTGGGTTTTTCTCCCGTAAGTGGACGGACGTAGTGATTAAACATTCTACTTTGTATGCTGAACCATTGTTGAAATTGAGTTCTTTTCCACCACAGTGACATACATCATTTTTGGCTCCCATCTCTCAATGGTGAAGAATCACTTTAAAAATTCTAGTAGTCGGATCCGGATCTTCACCAAAATCGAATCAGTTCGTCCTCGTCACACACCCAGCTTGCCCACCAAATTTCATACGGATCTGTCAACAACTTTTGAGATATCCTGCACGCAGACAGACAAACAGACAAACAAACAAACAAACAAAGACAGACAGACAGACAAAAAGGGGTGAAAACATAACCTCCTTCACGTTTGGTGGCAGAGGTTAAAAAAAATAAGCTGTTCCTGAAGGTTTCCTCTGCTGGGTAGTGCATTTCACAGCAAAGACTGAACCATGAGCACCAAGTAGCTTTCAAAAGACCTCCGGGATAAAGTTGTGGAAAGGCACAGATCAAGGGATGGGTATAAAAATATTTCAAAGGCCTTGAATATCCCTTGGAACACAGTCAAGCCAATCATGAAGAAGTGGAAGGTGTATGGTACCACCAAGACCCTGCCTAGATCAGGCTGTCCCTCCAAACTGGATGACCAAGCAAGGAGGAGACTGATCAGAGAGGCCACCAAGTGGCTAATGGCAACTTTGAAAGAGCTACAAGCCATAATAGCAAAGACTGGTCATTGTGTGCATGTGACAACAATATCCCAAGCACTCCACAAGTCTGTCCTATATGGTAGGGTGGCAAGAAGGAAGCCATTACTCAAAAAAGCCCCACCTTGATTCCTGTTTGAGGCATGCAAAAAAAAATAAAAGCAGTCCAGAGATTTGGAAGCCATGTGGCAAAATGTTTTGTCTTCTGACGAAACAAAGGAGGAACTTTATGGCCGAAATGCAAAACATTACGTTTGGCGCAACCACAACAAAGCACATCCCTCAAAGAACACCATCCCTATTGTGAAGCATGCTGGAGGCAGCATCATGTTGTGAGGATATTTTTCATCAGCAGGGACTGCAGCACTTGAAAAGATGGAAGGGAAAAGGGATGGAGCAAAATAGAGAAAAATCCGAGAGGAAAACCTGCTGTCTGCAAGAATGATGAAATTGGGATGGAAGTTCACCTTTCAGCATGATAACAACGCAAAGCACACAGCCAAAGCTACATTGGAGTGGTTAAGGAACAAAAAGATAAATGTCCTCGAGTGGCCCAGTGAGAGCCCCGACCTAAATTCAATCGAAAATCTGTGGCATGACTTGAACATTGCTGTCCATCAACACTCCCCACGCAACTTGACTGAGCTTGAACAGTTTTGTACAGAAGAATGAGCAAATATTGCCCGATGAAGGTGTGCAAAGTTGGTAGAGACATATCCCAACAGACTCACAGCTGTAATTGCTGTGAAAGGTGCTTCCACCAAGTATTCTCTTAGGGGATTGGATACTTATCCAACCAAGATATATTCCAGTTTTGTATTTTTGTCGCCAATTTTCTGAAATTTGTAGTATTTCCTTTTTCACTTGGAAGTTGTGGGTTGCGATGTATAAATGAAGGTGGAAAAAGTCTGATTAAATGCAACAAGGCAACTAAAGGTGAAAATTTTGAAAGATGGTGGGGACCTTTCTGCAGGCACTGTACGTACGTACGGACAACCAGTGTTCAGTACGTACACACGGCCAACAAGAAAACATAATGCCTCCGGCGACTTAGTCAGCGGAGGCATTAAAAAAAATAAACCCCAGCAGAGCAGTAGGTAAACAAGGAGTCCATATGCATAAAGCTGAACTCCTATCACCCCTTTCCCCCTCCCTCCCCCACCCCCCAATTACTGGGAATGGTAACCAAACACGATGCTAATAACATGACATCCGAGCTCAGTAAATCAATTTAATCTTCGCAGTTCATAATATCGCATATGGCAAGAAGGTCCCTAATGACAGTGCCTCAAGTCCAAAATATTGCAGTAATTATTCTTGTTACGCAAATAAATCTCGTACATGGCACGGTAATCACAATTACCTGTTTTGATAATAAGTAGTGAAATGATATATTATACGGCGTTTTGCTACTGACATACAGACCATTGATTGCAGTTAACAGCAGAACACAAAACCTCAGGGTCACGTTGTTGGGTATGTAAATTTGTAAAAGCTCATGAACATGGCGTTCTTCGCCATCACTAAGGGGGGGGGGGGGAGGCGCAGATGCCAATCGTCACAACCACCGAGGGGGTGAGGAGCAATCGACACTTGTCGCCACCACGAAGAGGGGAGGCACAAATGAGAAGCTCGTCGCCACCATTGAGGGGGGAGGATCAGTCGAGATGCTCGCCGCCACCACCGAGGGGGGAGTCAGCAGGGACGCTCATCATGATCATCACCGAGGGGGCGACGCTCCTCCATCGACCGATTATAATGTTATGACTTTAGGCTTATTGATAAGAACCACTTGCATTTGGAATTATTTGAAGGCCAACTTATAAAGATTAAGAACTTGTGAATTCGTTATCTAGATGTAATCACAACAGCATATATTTAGATTTCTAGCCTGTAGGAATCTTCAAATTTAAAATGAAATATAAAACAAATCAAATGAGCTGTGGGAGTTGAATTAGCCTTATAACAAACCACCTTCATCAATGGGTTCACATGCAATTTATCGCAAACAACTGTAAACATATGAAAGGTCATAAGTCAAGCATATCACTATAAGGGGCAAGTCAGGGGAATCCCAAAGCTGTCTATTAGAGAGAAAATAATGCTGACAACTCATTCACATCCCTTTATTCGGAATGGCTTCAATGAATGCATTCCACTCAGTGGCCCAATCAAGTTCCTCCCCCACCCACGCCTTTCCTGGTTTTGGCATGTGAGCAGCGCTGTTAAAAAACAACATTTGTTGTGGACCCTAATTGGTGAGCCTCCAAAGTAGATTTGAGATGGTGATGAGACAATTAAGTGAACATATCTGTCC
>CM068954.1:112335186-112340186 GCA_035128595.1 Eptatretus atami | reverse complement strand
TTTTCACCTCAAAAGTAATTGATGGTTGAATCCATTGACCTGACATGCAAATCCTGTTGAAATTTCAAGTCGATCAAATGAAAATTGAGGATTTCAGAAAACTCACTAAAGTTGTTGAATTTTGGCCATGTTGATCTTTTGGCATATGTTGACCACAAAAATAATAGGTGGTTGAATTCAGTGACCGGATATGCAAATCCTCTTCAAATTTCAAGTCAATCGAATGAAAATTGAGGATTTTTGGAATCTGCCCTATGTTGACCTTTTGGCATATATTTTGATGAAATCAGTGAAAATCCTGTTCAAGTTTCAAGTCAATCGGATGAAAATTGACAATTTTAGGAATCTGGCCTATGTTGACCTTGCAAAAAACTTTGCTGCTTGACCGTCGCAGGGAGAGTGGCTACAATCTGCGAAAAGTTTCCGAACGATCGGCTGAGTGGTTTGGGCTCGAGTCGAGCGGACAGACAAACCAACTAACAAACAGAACTGATCCACATATTTGGAAGAAAAAAAATTGTTGGCAAGTAACAAAAAGACAGACAAAGACAGATGGGTGAAAACGACCTCAATCCACATTCGGTGGCGAAGGGAACAACAACCAGGAAAATATTTAAACACCCATAAAACAAGTACATTCGTTGCTCAACTGCAATAAACCATCTTAACCACTTTGAAAACACAAATATTAAAGGAAACTTTATTGTTGTTTACACACAGCATCTTAATTATGTTTTTGTCAGAGTAAAAAAGCATTAGTGCAAATTGTCCCACCCAATAAACTAGAAAGCATCTCAAAATGCAAAGCCCATCTGTGGCCGTTTTATACTCGAACAACACTTGATGAAAACGACAGTTAAAAAAAAAAATTGTACATTTTATCATTTTTTGTTTTCCATATTATCATAAAATGTTATGGCCTGGACACACACACTGAAGCTCAATCTCGTTTATATTTGCAAGTGTTTGCGTGTTTATACCTTATTCTTTCACAGCAGAACCATAGCACCGAGACAGAGGTCACAAATTATGGGTAGAGACACTTCACAATCTGGGCAAGATATTAAACGACCCTCCTCCCCACAAACCCTCCCTCCCTGCACCCCAACAAGGAAATTATCTGCATGTATTGTGTGCACACCTGAAAATCATATAAAACGAGAAGGGCACTTGGTGGAGCGCATACCTCCATCACGTAATGCCTGATCCATGAGAAAATATCGAGCCCAATACATTTTTGAAATATCATGCTACACAGTACTATATCGTTTTTGTTTGTCTCTGTGTCTGTGTCTGTGTCTGTGTCTGTGTCTGTGTCTGTGTCTCTCTCTCGTGAAGAATCACTTTTAAAATTATATAATTCTCGTATCCGGATTCGGATCTTCACTAAATCGAATCAATTTGTTCTTGCGACACACCCAAACTGTCCACCAAATTTCATCCAAATCTGTCCACAACGTTTTGAGATATCGTGCTATAAATTCGTTTAGCCCTATCTCTCAATGGTGAAGAATCACTTAAAAATTATCACATCTGGATCTGGAGCCAGATCTTCACCAAAATTGAATCAAATCTTCCTTGAAACACATCCAACATGTCCACCAAGTTTCATCTGAATCCATCCACAACTTTCTGAGATATCCTGTACACAAACAAAACAAATGAAATTGCTCGTTGAGCAAGGAATTGCCGGAATAACTTTGTCATATCTCCATGATCTCTGAAAAAACAAAAACCTGGAAATCAATTTGGTTCTTATAAGTCGATAGTGCTACTGTTTAATGAGTTATAGCACTTAGTTTGGTCATGATCGCCGAAACGGTGTGGCTGCTACAGGGTAAACAAACACACAAACAAACAGACAGACAGACACAGAGAATGACACACACAACCGACCAACATAATTGCCGAAATCCGAAGGATTCCGGCAATTAACAAACAAACAGACAGAAAGGGTAGAAAACATAACCTTCACCTTTGGTGGTGGAGGTAAAAAACGAATGGGCCAATCTCCATTAGATTTTGGATTAGGTCATGGACACAAAAAAAACACTCTCCCCACTCCTGCAAGTATGGGAAGCCCCTTTTGATTTCCACCTGTATGGCTGGGCCAATCCACATCAAAGTTTGCATTTGTGGTGGTGGTACTGAGGCTCACGTCATGGGTATGGTACAAAAAAAAAGTCCCCCCACAAGAGAATTTTCCAAATATCTGCCTGTACATACAAAAATCATAACAAACTAGAAGGGCACTCTTCAACGTCACGACGTCACCAGATTATGCCTCTGCCCACATTATTACCTCATTATAATACTTGTACCAAGTTTGATTTAAATCCCTGAACCCAGATTCAAAATATTAAATAATTCTGGCTGCCAGACCATGTGTTAGATCAGGTGGAAATTTAAAGCATATATTCCCCATGACTACTAGATCATAATTGTGACGTTTCACGTCGATTGATGAAGCAGTTCAAGAGAATTTTGTTTTTTTTAAGATTTTCGTTCAATTCAATATATACAGTATATGACAGACCATGTGGCCTACTAATTATTCATGAAAACCATGGTATCCCCAAGGCTTGGGGAACATGTGTGCGAAGTTTCCCCTCGATCTGTCAAGCCATTCTGGAGAAGATCATTTTTAAAGGTTTGAGAGTCAATTCAATATGGCTATGTGACCTATGACATCATCGGTGGAGAACTTTTTGTTCCTCCTGGATAGGCAATCGTACCTGTAAAGTTTCTCTTCGATCTGTTTAGCTATTTCAGAGAAGATGATTTTTGAAGGTTTTCATGTTAAAAACAATACGACTGCCGAACCATGTGACCGATGTCATTAATTTTTTTCCTTATATAATTTAGTCCTTGATGACCCTCAAAAAATTTCACACCGATTGGATAAAACATTCGACGTATGCAATTATCAAATCATAATGAAGCCACCTATAACATAAAAAAAATAAAAAATGAAACTTGTTTCCCATGGGGAGTACTTGACACATGCCAAGTTTCAATTTTTTTAATGTAGCGGTTTCAGAGATACAGAGGTCGAAAGTTTTTCCTTTTTTCCAACATGGCTACCACACCACGTGACCTATGACATCATAATTATCATTAAAACATTCTACGCGAGTCGTCGCACCGATGGTGAAAATTTTGTGTCAATCAGATAAGCGGTTGCAGAGAAAATAGAAAATTAGCAAGGACGGACGTACGTATGGATGTACGGACGGACAACCCGAAAACAAATGTCTCCAGAGACTTCGTCAGCAGAGGCATCAAAAAAAGCAAAACACTGGGCCTACCTCCATTAAATTTTGCTTTTGTGCTGGGGGTACCCAGTGTCAGGTCATGGCCACAACTCCCCTTCCACCTCTCCCGCAAGCCACAAGGCAATTCTCTGGTTGTATATGTGTTTGTGAAGCTTTAAACATCAATCTTCTTCATGGTTTACTGAAGTCTAAATAACCCGATCTTGTTTGAGTGCTTCAGCTTGAGTGACGGTACCCAGTGCTGCACGGGAGAGAGAAAAAAACTACATAGGGATTCCCATACATGTTGCACGTTGAAAACATTGAAATCTTATAAATATTTTAAAGTGTTGTGTGTTGGTTTGTTTGTGCATTTGCACATTACTCTTTCCTGGCCAAACCGTAGCACCTCGAGGCCCTAACTTTTGGGTGTCGGTACTTTAGAATCTGGGCAAGGTTTTAAGCTTTCATACATTGGCATTGACATCTGTTTTGAAGGCACCAAATGCTACTATAAAGTGTATTGTTATGGAAATGGCCCTTACCAGGCTACTAAATATTAGATTAGCTCAGATCCCCCATTAAATGCATGTTTAGCTAGGTTGTTCGGAAAAATGGACATTACATGTGTGTCGGGAGGTGTAGGATGCATGTTTTATTGTTGGTACAGTGGTGGTGTGCCGAGGGCTCCCTCTTCTTCCTCCCTCTCCGGACGATAGGCCCCGCCCAGTCGGCTGAGAGGGTGTGGCCAAAAAGAGGAAGTGAAACTGAGGGGAGGAGTTTGTCGGCTTCGTAAAGGGGGAGGAGCGAGTGGCGAGCGAGCGAGCGAAGACCTGGTAAAAAAGGGTTCAGTTTTGGGGAAACAGTCGGGTCTTGAGGCGTGCTCGGGTTTTGAAGCGAGCGAACGAAGGAGTGACAGTGTTTAATCTGCCGGGAGAGACGCTGAACCTGAGTGTGCCGAGTCTGCATTTTTGGCAGTAAGATAGGCTGCCTGCACGTCGAGTCTGCATTTTTGGGCAGTAAGAGAGGCTGCCTGCACGTCGAGTCTGCAGTTTTGGGCAGTAAGAGAGGCTGCCTGCACGTCGAGTCTGCATTTTTGGGCAGTAAGAGAGGCTGCTGCACGTCGAGTCTGCATTTTTGGGCAGTAAGAGAGGCTGCCTGCACGTCGAGTCTGCATTTTGGGCAGTAAGAGGTGCTGCACGTCGAGTCTGCATTTTTGGGCAGTAAGAGAGGCTGCCTGCACGTCGAGTCTGCATTTTTGGGCAGTAAGAGAGGCTGCCTGCACGTCGAGTCTGCATTTTTGGGCAGTAAGAGAGGCTGCCTGCACGTCGAGTCTGCATTTTTGGCAGTAAGAGAGGCTGCCTGCACGTCGAGTCTGCATTTTTGGGCAGTAAGAGAGGCGGCCTGCACGTCGAGTCTGCATTTTTGGACAGTAAGAGAGGCTGCCTGCACGTCGAGTCTGCATTTGGGGCAGTGTGAGAGGCTGCCTGCACGTCGAGTCTGCCTTTTTGGGCAGTAAGAGAGGGCTGCTTGCACGTCGAGTCTGCATTTTTGGGCAGTGTGAGAGGCTGCCTGCAATCGGAGTCTGCATTTTTGGGCAGTAAGAGAGGCTGCCTGCACGTCGAGTCTGCCTTTTTGGGCAGTGTGAGAGGCGGCCTGCACGTCGAGTCTGCCTTTTTGGGCAGTGGGAGAGGCGGTCTGCACGTCGAGTCGGCGATCGACTCTTATGAGGAGGTGATTCTGCCG
>CM068954.1:112322187-112335176 GCA_035128595.1 Eptatretus atami | reverse complement strand
GGCAGTCGGCTTTGAGAGGCGAGCGTAGAAAAGGAAAGAAAAGGTGATAATTGGAGAAGAAAGAAACTGAGAGGACGGAGTTGAGAAGTCGGGCTTCGAGGCGGGAAGGAGGAAAAACGGAGCCTCTGACGGTCTTGCTCACCTCACGGCTCGACACGTTTGCCGATCCGCTTGCCGGAGCCCGGCACGATTTGGGCCTTGTCTGGTGAACAGGCCAGGCCTGGATTTGTATGCTGGACCTTGAGAGAAATCAGCTGAGGCCATCGTCGATCTGACGGTCTTGTGCCATCGACCTACGCGGGGTCAGAGCGCGCGGAGACCGCGTGCGGTGCGGAAAAGGAAGGCGAGCGCCGTCTCGCCACGCGGCATGTTAGAGTTCGAGCTGGGGGCTCGAATCCGTGGACATCCACTTGTTACGAGCGACATTCGTGCTTTTTGACACTTTCCTCTCATCCATGAAACATCACCAAGTACTCTGTCTTGTTTGCATGCATGCTGTCTGTCTGTCTTGTCTGCACGTTGTATAAGGCATATCTCGGTAGTGACCCCCTCGAAACCTGTAATCCGTAGTTCCCTCGTTAAGAAACGGGTTAAATATTGTTAATAAAAACATTGTCGTGAATGGTTTGCTTGTGTTGTATTCCCCGTGTTCCCCAATAAATCTGATTGGTTCGTATGAAGTTGCCGCTATGGATTAATTCGTGTCGCGTCGAGGAACGATCCGTTCGATTGGCATATAAAAAAAATATGGTTACAGACTGGCAGAAAACGCTCGGCATCTGACAAAACCAGTCTGTAACCGGGGTTCTATTTCCCCAACTGGTAAGGTTCAGGATTACGTTGGTATCGCGATTGAAGATGCGGGACCCGAGGCCTGTGCTGAGCCAGCCGGCGTTATAAACCCCAGAGACGGCCGGAGTGGGTTGAGAATCCCTCCGTCGCTGAATCCTTAACAGTATATTGGGATGTGGGGTCAGGCAGTGTTGCCACAGGCCCGCAGGCAAAAGGTAACCACCATGAGGCCAATAACTCCATAACTTTTCAATGTCCATCACGTCCTGAAACCAACACCGGGAAAAGCTCACCCAGCTGGATAGTGCCAGGTAACCCCTCCTCTCCAACCCTGGAGCAGCCCCTCTCGTGGTAAATAAATAAACACCGAGGCGATTTTTAAAAATAAAAAAGTGGGGTGTCTCGTGCTTCACTTGCTGTGGCGGGGTAAATAAGGGCTATTTATAGTCACTATGACTTTGTCCTTTCACATTTTGACCCAATTTTTAACCAGTTTCTCCATATTCTCAAAAGAAAGATTTGTTGAAAATTTGATGACAAAAGCTCAAACAGAAGCGATTGCAAAACCCCGTCTGCCGTTGCGTGGGGAGGGGGGGGCAATATCCGTGTCCAATAAACAACAACGTAATAGTTTATTTGAGAGAAGGTTCCTGACATGCAACTATTGCACTACATAATGCAAACAGCATGCCAAAGAGGCCATTTTTATGGAGTCCTATGTGCAAGGCATCTCATTTGAACCGAGAGGTAGACAGCTTGAAAATAAACAACACGTTGCACAGACATGCACACAGCTCACCTTCTTCACTTTGACGCCCTCCTTTGGCGTCTGCTTTGTAACCAGGTTGTAGCCAATCATCTTCTTCATAACCTCTTCAATCACCTGCACACTGCAAAGTCATTTTCTAAGACATGCAACTCCTTGGCATTCGCCACTCATACATCCATTATGAGTATGGGAACTGCGTATCCGTCCAAAGGATTTTAGGAACTCGGTGTCCCAAAAAGAACGCAAATTAAAACGAGAAAGCATCCCAAAATGCAAAGGTGGACGTCGCTTCATACTCAAACTAAACTTAAGCAAAACAGCAGCTAAAAAAAAAAATGTAAATTTTATTCATTAGTGTTCTCCATATTCTTATAATAAAGAGTTGTTGAAGATTTGATGACAAAAGCTGAAGTGGTAAATTAGAAAGCATCTCAAAATGCAAGCAGACAAAATAAAGAAACACGGAAGTGATTACAAAACCCAGCTATCTCGCATTGTGCAGTGGGCAGTGCAGCGAACGGGCTAATTAAAGGCTATTTGTACAAATTAGTACTTTGCACTTTGACATTTTGACCCAATTGTTAATTAATCTTCTCCATATTGTCATAATGAAGGTTTGTTTAAAATTTGATGATAAAAGCTCAAACGGTAAACTAGATAGCAACGATGACAAAGCAATTGCCGTGGGCAAGTCTCCACCGGTCGATGTCCACTATCTAATGATGGCCACATTTCTGTCAGGCTGCCATATGACCTTGACCTTCAACATTTAGAGATAATGTATAAATTAGGAAAGTTTGTCCTCATCTACAATCTGTCCATAAATAGGAGGAACATCATGAAAAACTCAACATCATGAAAATAGGAGGAAACTTATTCAAGTCGTCATCAAAAAGGTGTTTTTTGTTCATTGTCACAATCCAAAAAAAGTAGTTCAATGACACTTATTAACGATGAAGTGCGCAACTTCAATGCAGGTACGCTATTATGATGCAAGAACACCTTGGAAGGCCAAGCCGTCTGAGATTCCACATCAGCAAAATGAAGCGATGATTAAAAAAAAAGTGTATTTTGTTTTCCCAGACCGCCATTTGACCTTTACCTTTAGCCCGAAGGGGTACAATGTAAACTAGAAGGGCACTCGGCAGAGCGCATACCTCCGCCACGTAATGCCTCATCCACGAGAACATATCGGGCCCAATCAATACATTTTTCAAATATCATGCTGTATATCGTTTTTGGCCCTATCTCTCAATGGTGAAGAATCACTTTTAAAAATTCTAGTAGTGGGATCCAGATCTTTACCAAAATCTAATCAGTTCATCCTTGTAACACCCCAACCTGTCACAAAAATTTCATCCGGATCATCAACAACTTTGAGATATCCTGTACACAGACAAACAGACAGAAAGGGGTGAAAACATTACCTCCTTTACCTTCGGTGGCGGAGGTAATTAAGCATAATTACACCTTGCTGTAAGCCATTTGGGGAGGGAAATTTCATTTCAATTGGGCAAACTTTAAAAAGTAGGTCAAGGTCAAAAAATGTCAACCACCCGTACTTTTTATTCCCATTATTGATGCAAAATTTCATTCTGAAAGTCCCAGTCGGCTCTGAGAAAAAAAAAATAATGAAGAAAAAAAAAACCTAAGTGGTGGGTCAGTACTGCTGGGGATCTAAGAAATCTGGGGTACCATTAAAATTGGGGGCACTAATATAAACAAACCTTAAAACAGGTACAAGCCTCCACCTATCCTCTACAGTCTACAGGGACCCTAACCATAACAGCCCCACCCCCCGGACTTCCAATCACTCCTTTGAAAAATGCATAATCATTAAATTATTCGTGTACAGAATGTGATTGCTTGGTTGTTACTGGGAGCACAGCTATGCCACCTATACAGTAAGGTAGGTTAGAACAGGAATTTGTAAATTCTTCCAGGGTGTCAGCGATAACTCACCTACTCTGCGAAAGACACCACCGATCTCTCAGACATGGATGGATCTTTAACGCCGACCAATAACCAGTGATGGCAAGCAGGTCCTTACCTTCAACTTACGATGAACGGTGCACTAATTGATGCCTCGCCCTGGAAGCAAACTCCAGGGTGACAGTTTGTAGCTGGGTCGGGATTCAAATCCAGGCAACAAAGCTCCGAAGCGAGTGCACGTACCTCCAGGCTGGTTGTTTGCCAGCCAATAAGGTACAATTATGATTTTTGATCGGTCTCTCTGATTGACATAATCTTAGCCAGTTAGACACTCACGGAGATAGCAAGAGCATCGCACTCTATCATGCAATCATATACACCATGCTATCGAGAACAGATATCCAAGTTCTTCAAGTGTTCGAGTCAAACGCCAGGTTATCGATAACATCACACCCTCTCATCCAGTCCAACATCAAGTGTACTAGCAACACTCCCCCTCCACAACGCCCTCCTTCCCGTAGGGCATTTCAAAATGTGTAGAAAACGTTTGGCTGCTTCTAATTAGCCACTGCAATTACAAATTAAGCAAAATAATTACACAGTTTGTTTTAGTTAAACGTCACAATAGATTATTCTTCTTTTTTTTTCTTCTTCTTTTTTTTTACCTGGAGTATGCCATGTATAATTACCTGGAATTCTTTCAATGCATAACAGCAATTAGGCAAATATACAGGAGATTGTTTTTGCAAACACTTGCGCTAATGATGTTTGCAGCATATCAAAACGCTGTTACAAATGACCGTAAAATTCGCATTTTTTTTTTTGGACATTCCTTGAATGGATGTTTCAATTACCTCGTATTTATTAATGGCTTGATTCATTGCTGCAAAATCCCTTTTCTGTTGAGACTCTTCTCCATCTTGCACAGTCCATTAACTCCTGGGTTAAGCAGACTTTGCAAAAGCAAATTTGCTCTCCTTGCAAGACAAATATTGTCAAACGTAACAGGTCTCCAATTTACCTCGATGGTTCCTTATTTGGACTTGAAGATTGGTAAAGCAGAAGCCAGTCGTTATAGCAGGTATTTGAATTTTTCGTTATTCGTAAGGATAACAATGACAACAACAATAACAGCAACCTTAACAACTCCAGCAACTCTCTCAAGTTATTTGTGGAAACACTATTTCGGGACTATAGGTTTCCTTTTGATCATTTATTCAAATCAAAATATCCTTTTGACTCTTTTGTATGCAATGATTCTCCGATTCTGATGTACCATACTCCGTTGCAGTGTCGGTGGTGCCGAAGCAGTTTCTTGGCAAGGGTTATACCGGGTAGTTTGCCATTGCCTTCCAAGCATTAGTCAGGGGAGGAAGTTGGAATTTGTTCAAGGTGCCAGTGATAGCTCGCCTACTCTTTTTACGAAGGACACCGTGGGATATTTAACATCCACCAAATGATTCCGGCAGACAGGACGCCCAGTTTAACGTCCATCCAAGGGACGGCACACACATTGATGAATCACCCTGCCTGAGAAACAGCAGGATGACAGTTTATAGCTGGGTCGGGATTCAAACGGAGGCTAGACAGCTTAGAGGCGAGTGTGCGTACCTCTAGGCAATCCTGCCAGCCCCATGTAATTATTTCTAAATTGTTAGTCAGAGTTTGAAAAAAAAAAAAAAACAAGAACAGCTTTCTGACATTCCTCCCTCTTGCCCCTTCTCTCCTTGGCTGGCCATCACATTTCCTCCACACTTTCACACAGAGTGCACTGGACGACTCTTCTGCTCCTCCCTTAGAGACTGGTGTTCCTAATGGCAACATCTTGGAGCTCTTACTAATTCTGATCTGCAAGAACAAACCTTTTGCCTCCAAAAAAAAAAAAATACTCATTCCACCCTGCTCACACCAGTGACTGACACACTGCAGCTGTTTCATTGGCTGTTGACTTGAAGAAGACAAAACATTGGTCGACCAGATGGAATATTAAATTAAATGCAGGAAAGTGTCATATTACATGCTGATGAGAATGGTTGCCTCGGTCTCCTGATTTATTGCAGACACATGTGTGGCTCAGCCCCTCAAAGAGGACATTGAAGAACTGAGTGCACAATGCCCGTGTTAAGCCATAATGAAGCCAATCTTACCTCGTACACACGCAAAAATGGTGCCGATACAAGGAACTCCTGGTCCATCTGTCCACTGCAGGCACGGCGTGTGACAGAGCATTCACACTGAGCACATGCCTCTTGGGATGGAGGAATGAGGGAGGTGGCAGACCGAGATGATGAAATTACACGTGGGTTGCATCAAATGGAGAAGCCGAATAATTTGCTTCACATCCTCCACTTTTAGCTCCATTTCCTTTCAAGTGTTTATACACCGTATCTTGTCCCAGCAATGCCAAGGCATTTGCCTTAACCATTTTTCTCCACATAACTCATCTGAATTTTACCATATTTCCTCGATCTTGAAGAATGACTCCAGCTCGCCCCGTCTGTTCTCTTCGGTTCAAACAGCCAGCATATCTTCGATCTTGTCATCCTGCCTTGTGGTTATCTTTAGCAAGTCTGCCATTTTGAGCTCTTGGCAAAGAAACAAGAAGAGTAAAGCAGATAACAGCCTACTTAAATGCACCGGAAACTCCACCGATGGTTTTAATGCATGTTGGATATACCTGACAGCCCCAGCCCGACCGGGGCACCCATAAGCCGCGGCCTAACCAAGAAGTGGTTTAAGGATTCGTGACAGCAGGAAAAAAAACACCGCTACTCATAGCCAGACATCAAGCCGTTGCTTGTTTTTTATTGTTGACAAAAACCTCAAGTCGATTGTGCTTTTCGAATCTCCACTCAGCGGGTCTCACAATTTTGGTGAAAAAGGATTCTCGCAACTGTTCATTGATGGCTTCAAAGAAACACATTACCGTAGCTATTTGATAGAGCCTTTCACTGCTGCACTGCAGCAAATTAACCAAGTCTCGATCAAATATAAACTCTAAAAGAGCTAATAAAGCTGCAGTTTGCACCCCTTTCCATGCACATCAGAGTGTGAAACACGAGTGCTCGCTTCATTACTCATTGTATTTATATGCGTATTCTGCAAATCCCAGCCGACAGGCGGCATACTGATGGCATAATTAGACTCAAAATCTGTGCATACATTAAGTAATGCCCCCATTGCCTGCCCAGTGTTTAACATATAACACGGGGTGAACGGGCACGCTGGAATCCTGCTCTCTTTGATAATGCTAGTGTAAACAGAACAAATGGCTACAAGTCCACATATTGAACCAGTGCTGCCAACGAAGCTTCAAAAAGGCGGTGAAATAGTTACAAGACCATTCTGAACTTCACTCTCAACAATTAATCGATTAACCTCCAATTTTGGAGTTTCACTAAATTGCTCCACATTCACACCCGATACGATGAATTGTGTCCTATCCTTGCACAAAAATCACTGAAAACAGAATCTTTTTTTCATTCAAGGATAATCTCCACGAGGAGATATGAAAACTCGATTTCACTCTGATGACAAAGTTCTGTTTTGTGGACAAAACCATTTTGCTGGAGGAATGATAAACACGATGTTTTGGAAGTAAAGCTGATAAGCAACCGAAGAGTTGGTCAATAAAAGACTGAAAATAAGGACGATCATCTTGGACAGGACTCTGTATATTACTGTTCTCCAGATCAGACGGGGAAAAAAAAGTCCAAATACCTTTGTCACCTTGCTCTTCCATAAGCCTCAATGTTGTATGTTTTTTGTTTTTTTTTTTTCTTTTTGAATCCAAGATAATGGCAGAGGGTAAAAAATAAATAAATAAAAATTTAAGCCAATCAAATGACAGTGGGAAAATGGGGTCCACAAGTGGACAAAAAAAGCGAGGGAATGAACGAACAGGGAAATAGAAGGGAAGCGAGAAGAGGTGAGGGAGGAAACACAGTAACACACAAGTATGAGGGCTGGGTTAGGTTAGATGGGGTTATAACGGGGCACAATAAGATGATGGTGCACGCCTGTTTGAAGCCCTGAAGGAAAGTGGGATTGCATAGCCTCAGGAAAGTCATTCCACAATCGATCGAGGAAAAAAAAAGTTGCCATGCACAGTAAGGCAGTAAGCCTAGATCTTGGAGGGCTTAACAAGGATAGGGTTACTGGAAGAATGTGTGCATCCTGAAGTTACTTTGGAGTGTCAAAGGATTGAGAGCTCACAAGGAGAGAGACTGGTGAAGAGGTGGTTAACAATAAATAAATAAATAAATAAATAAAAACAGGCAACGGATGTTCTATGATGCGAGAGCAACAGGCTTTGTGCTCTGGCCTAACTGAGGGACATGCCAATAATGTTGAGAGCTTCACATTGCAAATATTCCAGGAGAGACATGTGATGCTGGAGCATTAGCCATTGGTGGCGAGCGGCATTTCATTAGCTAAGGACAGAGGCCCCGTCGGCTGTGAGTAGTTAGGATTTTTCAAAAATGACTTGAAACGATCGATGGTGGATTCCCAGTCTGCGGTTGTTTTCTGAGGCTAGCTATGTGATGTAGTCAGCCCATGAGTGGTCACGGTTGATGGTGAGGCCTAAAAGATCAAGCAAGGGAACCTCTTCCAGTCGCTGACCATGGAAACAGATAGGTTAGATATCTTGACGATCCTTCCAGAGAGACAGGGATGGACTAAGATTTGGCAGAATTGAGAGACATGTTCTATTGATCTGGCCAGCATCAAATCGATCCCAAATCAGCAGAGTGTGATGCAGCTGCTGTCTGCTGGTCTACGGGATGGGGGTATTGTATGAAAATGTGATGTCTGCAAATATAAAGAGGGGGGTATCCAGAGCATTAGAGAGGTTGTTTAAATAGATGAGTGACAGAGCCTGAGAGACTGTCTTGGGGCACTCCAGCGTCCAATGAGAGAGGACAGCGTTCCGTTGATAGCAATGCGTGAGTGGAGGACGTCACAAGACATGATATGAAGGTGGTCTTGTATGCCACAGGCAGCGAGTTTGGCAAGCAAGGCAGGATGCCAGACTACATCGAATTTCTGAGATATATCCAGTCCTAACCTCTTGTTTGAAATTTAGAGCCTTCAGCCATTGCTGAGAAAGGAGCGGAAGCATGTCCAAAGCTTAGTGACCAGGGTTGAATCCAAACTGATGGTCAGAGATCAGGCTATTTGAATAAAAGAAAAACGACATCAGCAGGCATGATGGATTCCATGACTTTGCATATAATTGGAAGTAACATACTGGTCTGTAGTGGAGAGTATCTGTTTTTACACCCTTCTTATGCATGGAAGAAATCCTGTAAAGTACTTAAAAATTATCTTATGCAGGTTTTCTTTGGAAGTGGTTTCACAGTATGTAACTTTCACGCATCAAACGTGATTACCTCCGCCACGGGGTGGACGGAGGTTATGTATTCACCCGTTTGTTACGTGCAAAATCGAAGATTTGCAAGTATATTGGTTGGTCTGGTATGGTATTAATCCCCTACTGGTTTCACCGGAGGGGACAAAAGGTTTGTTATCCATCCGTCCCACCTGTGGTGTTTCAGACTTTTTCCCCATACTCTTTGACATATTCAACTGAAACTTGGTACATGGTTTTATTTTAACAAGTTACATAACAAGTTCGAGTTTCATGGCATTTCATCAATTTTTCACAGAGTTATGCCCTTTTTGGACTGAGAAAATATCACTTTGGTTGGGGACATGCAGTGCAGAGAAATTCTCACTCTGTTCTGTCTGTCTGTTTCTCTGTTTATCACCTACAGGTCACAATTTTACTCTCATCTTCACAAAACTTCTCCACCCGGCTCGATCTACACGCAAGCTTGAAGCCTATCGCTTTTGAGGTCAACAAGTCAAAAAGGTCAAAGCTCATGTCACATAAATCATAAATTTTCAACCGATTCACTTGATATCTGGATATACTGTATTGTATATAAAACTGAAAAACACCAGTAGATGGTGAACCCTTGGCGATGTGAAGTCTTGGTCGACCCCTGTGAGTATGTTTATTAATTACGTGCCGTTTGAATGCGAGTTGGACCGTGAGTAAGTCTATTAATTACTTATTATTGGAACTTGACTTTGTCTATTAATAACCTGTATTAATTACGGACTATTGGAACATACTGGAACTTTTAAACATAAAGACCTGGTTGCATAAAATTCCCTTATTCTTAAGGAAAGATTCCCCTTAATGTAGCGACACTGTGATTCTGTAGCGAAGGATTTCCTTGAAGGCTGTTGCATAAACAACCACTGGGAAATCCTCAAATAAGGACTCCCTTAAGGTTGAGGAAATCCTAAGGAGCCGTTGCTATGCTAGGCAACCAAACAGATGAGAGATAGGAAGAGGTATCCAAAAATCAGGATGGCGGCAAAGCGATTCTACAAACTGGCTTCAGGAAGAGGCAGAAGCACTAGTGGAGGCTTTTCTCAAGCACAAGAGACACAGTACATTGTATTGTTGTATGATGTGTGTTGTTGAAGTCCTTTTATGTTTAATTTCAACACTATAACTACGTATAATGCACAACTGTTAAGAATCCCAAAGGGACCACAGGGCAAACCGGCAATACCCCGAGTTGAACGAGGCCCCACACGTCTCTCGACAATGTAACATTGACGAGCTATGGACTGGACCTAGAAACACGAGGCATTCAATCTATTTGTTACATACGCAGTTGAACTTTGGCCTGGGGTCACCATCTGTATCAACTGAATTGGTATCTAAATAACCTGAACACAAAGTAATAAATGTTCGCACCATGAAAGTACCACTACACTAGCAGCACGGATTAACAACTTGTTCAGCTGCACCTGCAGTACCTGCACCAGAACACATCTTTACATCGCCCCAGATATCACGCGTTAAATACCCTGGGATTGTCAGTTTGATGGTTTATAAATAAATTAATAAAAACATATTGTTGTGGAAATGTGGAAATTACTCCTGGAGGATCAAAGATCCTGAGTACAAAGTACATCCTGAGTACATCCTGAGATCAAAGATCTAGTTATTCCTTAGTAAGTGTTTTAGATCAGGGTAATATGATCATAGACATCAAGCTGATGAAGGCGGTCTCTGAAAACATGTTTGTGACGTCTTGCGTGGCGATAATCGATCTCTTTGGGACAAATTTCCATGAAGAGTGCAAGTTGGAAACTCAAAGGTTGGTGTTTAAGGATGGGGGAGTACTCCCTTGAGTTTAAGGAAGCTTTTAAGAAAAAAAAACTTAAAGGGGAAACCAAAGGCAAAAATTTTTTTTCTGAAAACCATTGAAAATCATTAAATCGCTATTATGAGCAATTTGAAGGGAAAAAAAAATTTGGAATTTTTTTGCCAATCACGAAGTGTCGGAAAAAATTAAAAATTAAAAAAATTAAAAAAACAAAAGACGTGGAGTGTCAATTTTCGATTTCACCAGTGACGTCACACATTGAACCCAACTTGATCCACCAAACGGTGGCTTTACATTGAGAAACGGTGCTCGTCAAGCTCAGATTCAGATACCGACTCCACCGTCATTAGCGACTCCGATGGTTCTCAGTATGTTGCAACTGATTAGTTAGATTTTGCAAAAACTTTTGGAGACAAAATTAGTGATGGAAACGATTATGCAGCCGTATCATTTCAAGCAAGCTATTCAGAGGAAGAAGGGGGAAATGAAGATGGAGGCGTCAAAAAGATCAAAACGCTGGTCGCATGTTAACTCCAGCTCGATAGGTTTTGCTTTTCATTCAGTTGACGGTTTATGTGGGAGGAATTTTGTATCAATTGGTAAATCGGTTTACATATTACTCGAGCAGAAATACCCATCATTGCCAAGCACACTGGGATGTTGAAGACAAAATGGGCGACGAATGCTTTGCCCCACTGTTGCAGGCTGACCAAGTGTCTTGTGTGTTACGGGATCGTCCGGTTTCATACTTTCCCCGGACACAAATGGCGTCCGCGCCACGTCCCACCATCTTGTCCTTGAGATGTCAATGTCCAGCCCCAGTGTTGGGGGAAGTGGTCCGACGGTGGAGAGGGGATGTGAGGTGGTGGTGAGTATTGTTGGGGTGATGGTTGAAGGGGGGAACCCCAAACGTTTTAGCATCCGAGGTCAAATCCTCTGGGAGTAGTACACAATATGTACATACTTTCACTCAACTATAAATAGACGGTGATTCATTTGACTTGCAGAAATTTGTATTGATAATAGGTAATTATTTTTCCAGTGCTCTTGTGGTAACTGCCAGGCAATGGCAACAGTTGTTTGATTCACTGCTCAAATTGTCTGTGTACATGTGCTGCTTGTGACGGAACTTAGTTTGAATGTAAAACGTATATTAATGTTCCACAGATGTCTTGCCTCATGCATATTCATGTTCCGCCCATGTCTTGCCTCATACATATTCATGTTCCGCCCATGTCTTGCCTCATGCATATTTATGCTCCGCCCATGTGTAGCGTCATCTCCGCTGCAAGCGGGCGAGAGCGGTGCTGCCCTGTCTGGTGGGACGTGTAGTTGTTGTGGACAAGGCACGGTTTTTACTGATGCACTTGGAGTGTTTTCAATAAAGAAAAAGTGATTTAAACCTCTGCAAGTGTTTGGAGCATTTGTATTCAAGAATCTGGACACATAGGCCATTCCAGGATACCGGTAGCTCGGCAGAGATGGTGTTGAAAAACCCCAAGACCCCAAAATACTTCTGAAGACCCCTAAAACCCGAAAAGACTGACACTTTCAATTGTGGCAGCTAACCACAAGATCTAGCCATCTCTGTTGTTGCATAACAGTGCTCTGTAAAACGTCCCAAGAACAAAACCGAACATTTTGTAGGCCCGATCTATACTCGGGTATTTCGTACAAACCTCGTCCAATTTCTGGCAAACGAATGGTCTTTCGACCGTTTGGTGTAGCATGAAACCATCTCGGTTTGTATTACTATACAAGCACCAAGGACACATCGACTCGGCATATTTGCGGAAAATCAAAAATTATTCGCCGTTTGAGTTAAATCACACTGCAATGCAACTCAGAGACGGTACAAATCTGACGGTCTACTTCCAGGTGTGCCGTCACAGCTAATCTGAAAAAGAAGCTGATTTCAACCTTTAATCACAAATTTACCTCCTTTATAATTCGGAAATAAGAAAATGACATCATATTTCTTTTTTAGGGTATCAAGGGATGAATTAGCGTTGAGGTGGTTGGAGCGTTTGGGTTCCCCTTTAAGGAATATTCGAATATGCAACAATCCTCAAATTAAGGATGGCCTTAAGGGGAAACTTGAGGAAATATTTAAGTAAATCCTCAAATCTTTCCTTATACTCTAGGGGCTGGGACAGAGTTGTATGCATTTATATGTATAGTGGAAAACCAAGCTGTATATGGTAGTATACAGGTCCTAGGCTTTAAAAAAAATTTGGGTTCTCGCTCGAAATCCCTATAGATTTTGCCCAGCTTGCCCCAAAAGTTGCCCGTCGGGCGAGAAA
>CM068954.1:112261250-112286250 GCA_035128595.1 Eptatretus atami | reverse complement strand
TTTGCACATCTGAAGCGGTTCTCCTCAGGATTTGCCGTAATTTTGGGTTGGGCCATTCATTCATTTGGTCCTCCTATCCTTTAACGCGCTTAGTTCCTGCCGCTGAAAAGCATCTACATAGCATGATGCTTGCTCCACCATGATACTGGTGGGGGTATTAGATAGGTGATGAGATGTGCTCGTTTCCACCAGACATAGGCTTTGTATTAAGGCCAAAGAGTTCAATTTAATCTCATCAACCAAGAATATGTTGCCTCATGCTCTAGAGTCTTTAACATGCCTTTTTGCAAATCTAAGCGTGCTGTCATGTGCCTTTTTCTCAGGAGTGGCTTCCGTCTGCCACTCTCCCATAAAGCAGATTTGTGAAGTGCTGCAGACGTTGTCCCTTCGGCAGGTTCTCCAATCCAGCCAGGAACTCTGTAGGACTGTCAGATGGTCATTGGTTCTTGTCACCTCCCTGACAGGCATTCTTGCAGTTGCTCAGATTAGTCGGCGGCCAGCTCTTAGAAAGCTGGGTAGTTTCTCTTCTTTCAATTTCCTAATGATGGAGCTCACTGTGTCTCTGGAACTTTCAACACTCCAGAAATTCTTTTTGTCCTTCCCAGATCTATGCCTCCTCACAATTCTATCTTGGAGTTCTACGGACAGTTCTTTGTACTCATGGTTAGAGTATCTGCTCTGACTGCACTGTCAACTGTGGGACTATAAAAAGGTGTGTTTCTTTCTCAATCTGTCGATCATTGAATTGGCACAGGTGGTCTCAATAAGTTGTAGAGACATCTCAAAGATGATCAAAGGTAAGGCCCAGTCACACCTTGACGTTTAGCCAGCTTATGCCGATTTTTGGAAAATTTGTGTAAACGCTGGTACATGTCGAATACGTTATGGGTAAGTTTGATACATTGAGAGCACGCTGAAACACTGCATACGTCGTAGTACGCTGGCTTTAAACGTTTAACTTTTCGGTTGTCCTCAATTTTCATGCTTGAAATTTTAAGACTTATGCCAGCGTATGACTCACATGTTCCGATTACGTGGCCATAAGTTGTAGGCCGTTACGCGATCGTTGACACACGTTACTTGTAAGTTACTCATAAGCGAAACACGTCAGAGGTAATGTTTAGCGTACCCGAAACTTATTTCTCCTATGAGTAACGTGTTGTACGCACGTATGGCCGACGTTGCACACGTCGAACGATTAAGGTACCAACCGAAATCGAGTGCGTAGAAATTATTCTTAGTAAGGTAGCCTTGCACGTGTAGTAAGTTACTTGTAAGGACTTGTCGAACACGTCAAGGTAATTGTTAGCGTCAGATTCCAGACTCCCTTGTTTTTTTTTTTTTTTTTTCTTCTTCGGTATGACGGTGATGTGACACTTCATTTGTAGTTGCAGTTATAATATAATATAATTAAAGGCTGCCGCTCAACGATTTAAATCATAACCTTAGAATCGAGTGTCAACTCCAGTACAACCGAGAAAAAAACAATGGAGTCTGGAACGACTGACGCTAACCATTACCTTGGTGTTTCGACTTATGAGTACCTTAAAGTAATTTTGCAAGTGTGCAACGTTGGCATATCGTGCGTACAACTTATTCCCATCGCATGCGACGTGTGGTCATACGGCAAGTACGTCATAAAATGTTTAAACGTTTTAATTACAAGACGTAACCCACTTACTACGACGTATGATAGCGTACTTTAGTGTCTATTCACGCATACCAAACTTACCCATACCGTATTCGACGTGTCGCCAGCGTTTTCAGACGCATTTTTCAGAGGTCGGCATACGCTGGCAAGATCGCCAAGGTGTGACTGCGATGTTGACACTTCCATTTCTCCGGCGTTATGATTTGAATCTGTGTGGCAGCCTTTTATGGCTACGCCACGTCATCGTCGGCGATACGTGCAGCGCGCTATGCATAAGTTGACTATCAGTTGGGCATAGGTTGTGAAGGCCGAAACAGGCTAGCATTCGTTGGTATAAGTTATCTATAAGACAACGAAACGTTCTGTGTCGTTACTAATATGTTATGCATTCGACCACAGTTATGATACGTCCGAATCTTTAAAAAACACTCAAAAATTTCAACGTAGCCAGCGTTTTACATACATTTTGATACGTTGCCATGTGGCTAAACGTCAAGGTGTGACTGGGCCTTATATTGATGCACCTGAGCCTCATTTGGGTGTCATAGCAAAGGGTTGAATACTTGTTGATGACAGACATTTCAGATTTTCTTCTTTCATTAATTTGTAAATATTTCTAAAAACATGTTTTCACTTTGTCATGTATCCAATATCTGGGGGTTTTGTATAGATCGGTGACAAAAAATATTAAATTTAATCCATTTTAAATTCAGGCTGCAACAAACAAAATGTGAAAAGTCGGGAGTGAATACCTTCTGAAGGCACTGTCCTGTACATTGTCTTTTTCCCTCCTCCCCATTATTTACGGAAACCATCTCCAGAATCTGAAAGGACACAAACCAATTTCCGGAGTCTGTTTTTGCATGTCTGCTGACTCGTGTCTCGTTCTCTGCTAAATTGTTTTCAATCACACAGAGATCAAGGTTCATGAAGAGCAAGAGGGAGGAGGGCGAGATGAACACATTGGATACGGGGTGGAGAGCCACAAGTGTAGCTGGTGTACAAGGGCACAGATAAATAACAGAAAGTGGGGGAAATAAGGTGAGGCAAAAAGATACAATTAATTCATCCATTTCACTTCAAACAGGAATACTAAATACCAGCAGCAGCACAGCGCATAACCCTGACATTACACTGTGATGTTACTTCTTACACATTTTAATCGTTTACCATTCCTACAATGTAAGATAACGCATGCGTTGCGATAAAGATGTTATGTGCCAGGCCCAGGGTGTTGACACAGAATGGTTTAATGATAACAGGGTTGAGCAACAAGCAGATAGAATCAAACTCAAGCGTTTGACCGGAGGATTTAATGAACGTTAAAGCAGGCAATCAAAGCAAATAATGCCTGATTTGAAATCTCAGAAACTCTTCAGAGCAACTTGAATACGACTATGCATGTGTAGAGTTTTCACTGGACATAGCAACACGTAAAACTTCACAAATCACATCTATAGTCTCCCCAACCTACCCCCTTCAACCCTCTCCCATTAGATTACTATCCATGGCTGTTAAGTACCACCTCAGGTCATCCCCCCTACTCATTACATTTTATACCATCTTTAACACTTCAACAAGCCACCCTTCTTCTATAGGTTATTATCCCCCTTTTCCCTCTTCCTTTTTTTGTTCCATTTCTGTTCATCCTCGGTCTTCTCTTCCTCGTCTTGCTGTTTTGACCTTGTATCCAGCTTGTTTACCCCAAATGTTCCCCTCCCTTTCATCTCGTTCTTCGTCATACCCATTGTTCCTTCAACGATCCCTTGTTGTGTCCCTCCACCTTGCTCTTGATGTGTTTCCCCCTTTCTAGTTCTTTTCTTAGTTACATTATATTCTTGTCCATTCTGCATAAATATGGAGAGAGCTGGTTCATATGCGAATGTCTGTTGAGATTTTATAGAAACTGAGACATTAGTAGAAATTCAGATGAGATTTGAACTTGGTATTAAGCGTAACAGTTGAGACACTGAACATAAAATGCACACTACTCTATAACTAATTTATATATGGGTCCAAAAGTGAATACACTAATAAATTAGTGTGCAGAGCAGTATAAGCAGAAAATATAAGTAACAATGAATACTATAAACAATAAAACAAGGCCACAGGCAACATCCAAAGGGATTGGTGCAGAGGGTCCACACTTCCCTTTGGGCTGTCATATGTCTGGGTTCGATTTCATTCACTATAAAGTTAAACTGACGCGTTGGTGTTTTTTACTCCAACAGTGTGCCGTCCTGGAATGGACGTTAAGCGGCTGTCCCATCAACAAGCTTTAGATGCGTGGAGTGTTAACGATCCCCGGCATCTTTGACGCGAGTATGAGTTGCGCCGACACCCTGGCAAATTCCAAACAGATTCCGCCCAAAACTACAGGGGAAAATGGATCAGACAAGCTGACCGGCAATGATGTGATCGGCCAGCATCAATATGCTGACATGAGAGAATAACACGACACAAACAAATACAAACACCCATAGAGTAAACATCAAAGTTGGTGCAAAGGTTGGAATCGTAGCACAACATGGGTATCATTAATCCAGTATGAACACTGTTAATAATTTGCCAAATATCACACTGGATGCCCAACTGGTCAAAACAAGATTTCAAAATTTTGTTTAATACATCACAATCTTTTCAACTCCAATAGTTCATCCCTGCTCAATTTCCAAATATGCTGAAGGTTTGGTGAGATTGGGAGAGGTGGGGAGGGAGGGAAGGGACCTCCATTGGACATACTCTGTGCGGTATTGGTGCTGCCTAAGCAGTCTCCTTGGCTATTGGACACATCCTGGACGGGTCGCCACTCCGCACAGGATACAGGCAAGCTAGCACTCATTTGCCGACTCGGAGTGCAGGCAGAGTCAACCTCACCCTAGTATTAATTCAGCAGCCAGCGGGATTTGATTCGGGTCTGGGATGCCAAGCCAACACCTTACCATTAAGCCGCACAGGCACGGGAGGGGATGCAGGGCAATAGAGTTAAGGGACGAGGTGGGACATTAGTGGGCAAAGGTGGGGAGGGGGAGTGGTTGGAAGAGAAGTGAGGGAGAGGGAGGTGGGGAGTGAGTCGAGTATTCATGTAACATCTACACAGCCGTACTGACTTGCTTGCGGGCGGCATCTTTGGCCTGCGAAGGACTTTCGCACCATCAAAGTGTTGTACGCAGATCCCATGCTCCTCCATCAACGTTTGCTGTTGTACTCGGCAGATTGAGACACCGCACTGGCGGCGGCGGTTAAAACAAAAAAGGGGGGACATTATATCTAACCATTTTGTCTTACAACCATCACTGACTGATAATATTAATGTTTGATTACTTTCTGCGGTAACATTAAAGCTGAATTTTGCATGCAGACACACAATACCAATTCACCAGGAGGAATAATCACAGAACATCAGAAAGGCATCACTGAATGAAATCTATGAAAATAAGTGCAGCTTGTTGTGCTCACTGCGGTGAATGACCGAGACAATGGGAGCAGGGTTCGTTTATGCTTACATTGTGTAAGCATACCCGTCGTTTATACACAATCACAGTGCAGGGAAACGGACTCGTTCGTCAATTCCAGGGTTTCATATTGAGCAGTCAATTCATTTTTACGCAGAAACATGTTTATAATTTTTTTTGCCAGGCCATGTTATTCATTGTACAAGGTCCAGACAGTTCTTGCCTGCCTTTGCACAGAGAGAATGGAAACCAGTGGGGAGTTGCCAGTGTTGATAAAATGTTGTGTTGGGAGTCTCAAGCACTCATTCACTGGATACTCAGCAAACAGCTTTTTGCCGATTCAGGTAAAACTAACAGAAAATAGGAAGCAAAGGGGTGGCATTATAAGGGAGCTCACAAATCATGATGAAAGCAATATACAACTTTTTTTTTAATCGCTTTTATCTTTGTATGATCAAGGTTGTTCTTACAAGGTAAAGGATGATTTATCGTCAATTGGATGCAATGTTTATGTTACAACTTGAGAAGTTGTTCAATTGCTCATTAAACAGAGCTACACCAGCGCATTGATGAAATTGCAGATCCTGAAGGAAGTGTTGGAAGTCTGACAAAATGGAACAGGGTAGCATGCTATGCTGGTGTTTGCTTAATGGCGGGTGGTGGGCCTGGATCCAAGGATCCTGAGTTAAAATCTTGCTCAGCTGTTGTTAATTTACCAGGTGGGTTTGACTCGGCCTGTTATACCAGAAATTAATACCAGTCCGGATAGGTTAGGATACGGACCATGCTGGATCAATGAAAGGCAAAAGCAAAACGGTGGAACATTTCTCAAGGATTTATTATACAGAGGCGAGGAAGATAGTATGGCACTGTGATATAGTTTTTTATTGCTGTCAGTTAGCAGGATAGGAAGAATGAGAGTGCGCACTACCAAGTTACTTACAAGCAGCCACGAACTGAGTATCCATATAATTTTGTATACTCTTACTTAACGAGGACAATCGCCAGACACGGCCGCACACACACCCGATGAAGAAGGTTGATTGAAAAAGGGAGAGGAGATGGGACTACCGGTCTTCAATACTTGACCGATTGCCCGATCACACCCCATATGTTTTTTTGGGGGGGGGGTGCTCTGCTGGGCAATACCTCCCTGACAGCTGGCGCGTCGTCTCTTGCTTGGTGGCACTTGGTGCAGCATGTTTATCAATGTGGGTACCATCATTAATGCTCCATCAGGCTGCAGATGACAGCTTTTTATGAGTCTTTTTAGGCTCAGGTTGCACACAGAAGGACTTTGCGACGGGAGGATGCCCAGTCGGCGACTGGCTTTGGAGGCCAGCTTGGAAATGTGGCTTTCAGAAAGATTCTGGAGTTGTGACCGAAGCTTGAATGAAAGGACTCTTCAGAGGATTGTTGAGAAAGTAGATGGAGGTTTTCCAGACGGTCCTTTCGGAGACATTGTGAGGAGTGTGAGTTTGTCAGCATTGATAGATGTTCCAAGTGTTGGACCAGCTTGTGATGTTATCCGTTGCCAAGAGTGAAGGGCTGCTTCTTGCCGATCTGAGGAATGACCGATGGTACAGCACAGAGGGTGGTCATCAGCAGAGAGAGAGATTTTCCAGAGTCAGAGAGATCATGATGCCAGGAAAAGACAGGACCCAGAAACTGCCTTGAGGAACGCCAGCCTGGACAGGAAGGGTTAGAGTACATGAAAAGCCACCCGTTGACTACGACAGGAGAGAAAGTCTGTGAGCCATGGTGGAGATGGCCTGGAACACATAGGAGAGCGTTTGGTGAGCAGGGCGGTGCCAGACCATATCAAAAGCATGCAATATGTCTAGGGAGATGGCTCTGATCTCATATTGGCATTGAGGACCTCCATCCATTGTTGGGAAAGCAGAAGCGCTGTCCGATTAGAGTGATTTGGTCTGGATCAAATTGATGATCGGAATCAAGCAGTTTGGAGGAGAAGGTTAATGTCGGAAGCATGAATGATACCATGCCTTGCTGATATTGGGAGCGGCTGATTGGTCTGTAGTTGCACGGATTGTTTTTGCACCTTTTTATGCAGCGGTAATGTTTGACTGATTTCCAAGCAGATGGCAGATGCCTTGAGTAAATGAGAGGGTGAATATAGAGAGAGAGGGTGAGCAGCAGCAGCGAACAGGTTTTTAGGACACGTGGGCTGATGCCGTCTCGACCAGTTGTAGATCGAAGTCAGGTTTGACAGCAAACTCTCCTGTCGGAGAAAGACATTGGTCGGGCCAGCTGGGTGGTGACTGGGTAAGGTGGGACAGAAAGTGATGGGTTTGGGACACGATTTAGATGCAAACACGAGTTTAGGGATTCAGCCTTTTCAGTGCTATTGTCAGCTGTGCGGCATTGAGGTTGAGGGAGGGATTGAGGGGGAACTACACCAGAACACGACTTAACGAGAGGCCACCAGGATTTGGAGGAGGGAGAGGTTTGAGAGTTCACTCTGTTCAGATATGTTTCCATGACAAACATATTTTTGCGAACACTTTCTTTTACTAATTACAGTAAAGACCAGAAGATACATTTACTCATCTGCCACTACTGAAACTGTATAAAGTTTTCTCACCTCTGATTTTATTTGAGAAAGATTTGCAGAAGAAATAATTGCTGATCACGAACACACATTGATTATTCGGAGTTTACTACCTATCACGTGTGAAAGAGGTATAAACTTCACATTCTGCCATCTCCCATCCAGAGGCAATGATTGAATTGAAGATTTAATAAGGTATTACATGAAGCTGCCAACTGACATTATTACACACCGCACAGTTGTTAACTCTGTATGCAATTTCTTTAGTGTGTTGTGATGTACGATCCACATGCTCTACTGGTGTTGAACCGTCTGTCTTGCCTCAACACGTCACATGACGACCTAGTTCGATATTGCTCGAAACAACGAGATTCCGACTTCGCAGATTGGGGATGGCACAATGGAGTTTTAAAAAAAACGAATTCTAGCAAAGCTTATGTCGATAGCTAGAGGTGTGAGTATACCTGTTCAAGCAGGTGGTGTTGTAAGGTATTAAAAATTAATTAAATTAATAAATAAATAAACAGGACATGTTTTGAAGGCGAAAGCAAATTCGCAGCTGTGTTTGAGTAAGTGTGTGAAGTAGGTCTTGAACACTTATGCACTGAAGATGATAAACCCGACTGCACATATGCCGAAATGAAACGAACATGTGGCCGAACGAATGAAAAGAATGGAACGAATGTGGCACCGTCTTACAGCAGTCTGGACACATCAATCGCAAGTACACTAATCAACTGAGTTTTGTACGGATCTTGCAAATTGACTGTGTGTGCCAACTACAAACCGTTACAATGTGTCACATTGTACACACTGGAGTACCAACAGTCGTCTGTACAGGTACACATACACGATCATGCACTGTACACACCGTGAGCACTGCATAGTACCGCTGTACACACCATGAACCTTACATAGTACCAGCACTGCTGGACACCATGGAGACCCATAAACATAGTACACCTGTACACCTGAGACGCACATAGTAACCAGCCTGTACACACCATACACACACTCGTAACAGCACTGTACACCCATAGCACACCATGTAACCAGCACTGTAACACCCGATGAGCACCGCTCTAGTAACCAGCGCATGTACACCATGGCCACCGCATAGTAACAGCACTGTACACCATGACACCCGAACCATGTCACCGAGCACTGTAACCATAATGAGACACCGCACATAGTAACCGGCACTGTACACCCATGAGCACCGACCTAGTGCACCGCACTGACACACCATGTAGCACGCAATAGTAACCAGGCCGTGTACACACCATGGCACGCACATAGTAACCGCACTGTGAACAACCACTGAGCACCGCACATAGTAACACGCGCACTGTACACACCATTCGAGCCGGACATAGTCACCCGGCACTGTACACACCATTGGAGCCACCGCAACATAGTACCGGCCTGTACCCCATGGCCCGCATAGTAACGGCACTGTACACACATGAGCACCGCACATAGTAACCAGGCAATGTACCCCATGAGCACCGCTATAGTAACCGGCACTGTACACACCATGAGCACCATACATTAGTAACCAGCAGTCTACACACCTGAGCACCACCATTGTAACCAGCACTGTACACACCATGAGCACTACTAGTAAACCAGCCTGTACACACCATGAGCCCTACATGACCGCACTGTCCACATGGCACCGCATATAGTAAACCGGCACTGTACACCGAGCACTGTATACAGTAACCGGCACTGTACACCAGAGCTGACAGTCACCAGCATGTTACACCATGAGCACCCACATAGTAACCGCACTGTACACACATGAGCACCACACAAGTAACCAGCATTACACACCATGAGCACTGCACATAGTAACCGGCCAGTAACCATGGCAACATAGTTACGCACTGTACACCCATGAGCACCAACATAGTAACCGGCACTGTCCACACCAGAGCACCGACACATAGTAACCGGCACTGTTACAACACATGAGCAGCCTCAGCACACATAGTAACCGCATGTAACACCATGAGCCATACATAGTAACCGGCACTGTACACACCTGAGCACCGCCCATAGTAACCGGCACTGTACACACCTGATGCAGTCCATACCATTAGTAACCAGCACTGTACCACCACATGTAGCCCATAATAGTAACCAGCACTGTACACACCATTGGAGCACACCCATCTTAGTAACCCAGCACTGTACAACCATGAGCCATACATAGTAACCAGCACTGTTAACCCCATAGCAACCTACGTACCAGCACTGTACACCAATGAGCACCTACATAGTAACCAGGCACTGTACACACCATGAGCACCGACCATAGTAACGGCACTGTCCACACCCTACTAGTTACCGGCACTGTACACCCATGAGCACCGCACATAGTAACGCACTGTACACCCATAGCATACATAGTAACCAGCACTGTACACCACTACACACATAGTAACCAGCCACTGTAACCACAGTTACATTAGTAACCAGCACTGTAACACCTGAGCACCCCATAGTAACAGCACTGTACACACCTTACATTGTAACGGCCTGTACACACCTACATAGTAACCAGCATGTACACCCATGGTGCAGCGTCCATAGTACACTGTAACCAGCATGCTAGTAACCGGCACTGTATACTAGTAACAGCCTGTACACCTGAGCACCGCACATAGTAACCAGCTGTACACACACATGTAGCTGTACCACTTACATAGTACAGCACTGTACACCACATATACATAGTAACCACGGCACTGTACACCATACTAGTCACCAAGGGCCCCCCCCACTGTAAACCACAGTATACTGTAACCGGCACTGTACACTAATACATTAGTTACCAGACTGTAACCACATAGTACACAGCACTGGATACCAACATATACAGTACCAGCACTGTACACACTATAATAGTAACGGCACTGTACACACACCATACATAGTAACCGGCACTGTACACACATACATTAGTAACCGGCACTGTACGGCACCGGACACATACATAGTAAACCAGCACTGTACACTAACATATAGTAACCAGCCTTGTCACACTATACTGTACCGGCACTGTAACACACATAGTAACAGCACTGTACACCAACATAGTAACCGGCACTGTACACCCATACATCGTAACCAGCACTGTACACACTATACATAGTAACCAGCACTGTACACCCATGAGCACCGGCACATGTAACAGCACTGTACACCATACATAGTAACCGGCAGTGTACACACATGACACTGTATACAGTTAACCGGCACTGTACACACTACTGTACCACTTCATCATTACGCGGACACGTGTTACACACTGTACACGTTGTTACACACATGTACGTATTTGACGTGCGTGGTGAGGGAAGACAAAGAGATGGTTACACGACTAGAGACAATGATGACACGTGGGTTTACACAGTTCCTGACCCGCTTCACCGCCAACAACCATCGACCAGCTCCACAAACAGCCGACGCAAGCCATGTTGTGACGTCACACGAGAGCCCCGCCCCCACGGCTTCAAGGACGTGATTTGAAAGTTTCGTTCTTGTGATTAAAACAAACAAACGAAAAACCAACGACTCGAAACAAAAATTCGTTCATCCGCCGCAAGGTTACGTTTACAGAGTTTGACAAACCATTTTTTTTTTTTTTTTATTAACAACTTTCAAAGCCTTTTCGAACAAAAAATATGAAGAACAGGTGTGTAATGATGCGTGCACCTCCAAAAAAGTTGAACATGTTTCGATGTCATTGTTCTTTAGTTCTTTTTCTTTCGATGTTCAGAGCGTTGGTTGCCTTGCCTAGCAGTCTCCTTGGCTATTGGGCACAATCTGGGAAAGGTCGCCACTCCGACACAGGACACCAGATACCAGCAGCTGGCACTCATTTTGCCGACCTCGGAAAGGTCAGTCAGGTCAGGTCAGGTCAGGGTCAGGTCAGGTCAGGTCAGGTCAGGTCGATTAGATCTGTGACCTTCTACAGGTACCATGTAACCTGTACTAACCTGTTCCATGGTCGGCGTTGTCGGCCCGTAACTAAAACCGTCTCCTCCCACCAGGTTTTCTGGTGAGCGAGGGTGTTTGGATATGCGACACCCAGACCCGAATTAAAAACAAAACCTGTCCAAAGGGCGGGAGGCAGCTCCTTGTGAGCCACGGCCATCCATATCTTAGTGCCCAACTGTGTCTGCGGACGTCCTCCTGCAGTTGGGTTACTTTTTTATTAGGAGGTTGGTGGCAGGATTTGCACTCCGGCACGTAAAACCCTCCATTTCCACAAAACACAAAAAACGCAAAAAATCTGAACCCACTCCGTGGGAGTACCTCCTGTGCAGCTTCCTTCGCAGGGCAGCTCACCGGATGCGGGATTGGGGCAAAGCCTCCGGGCCCCAATCTTTGATGATAGGAGGGAAACCGTCGGGGGTAACATCCCTGGGTCAGACTGCGGGGAGTGTTGTCGGTGTGGTGCTGGGTGTCGTTCCACCAGACGGCGTGTTCCTTGGGTTATACTCGAGCTGTCCTTCGGGTGGGTGCTGGATGTCCATCCCTTAGAGAGGATGTCACCTGTCTCTGTTATCTCTGAGCTCAAGCGTCTTGGACATTGTATTGCAGCCTTCTCTGAGGTTCGGAGCGACGGATTGCGGCGAGTAATGGTTGGGTGGTTACACCTACTATCTATGGTCTGGTCGCTCTGATGGTTACTACCCAAGGAGTTGCTGCTGCTGTGCCCATAAGCTGACTCCCATGATAATTGAGCTACACTGGTCACAAGCGTTTATGAGACTAGGATTCGTCACTCCATTAGGTGTCACTTTCCCTGCGTCTCTGGTTTTGCTCCAACTGGGCGAATGACCTCACCGTGTGAGGGCCACATCTTACGCCACGTCGGTTTTGGGTTGATCTGTGCCCAGATCTTCTTTCACCTCCCTGACCAAGGCCATTCTTGGCAAGTTGCTCAGATTAGTCGGACGGCCAGCTCTAGAAAGAGTCTGGGTAGTTTCATCTTCTTTCAATTTCCTAATGATGGAGCTCACTGTGCTCGTGGGAACTTTCAACACTCCAGAAATTCTTTTATGTCCTTCCCCAGATCTATGCCTCCTCACAATTCTATCTTGGAGTTCTACGGACAGTTCTTTGTACTTCATGGTAGAGTATCTGCTCTGACATGCACTGTCAACTGTGGGACTATAAAAAGGTGTGTTTCTTTCTCAATCATGTCCGATCAATTGAATTGGCCACAGGTGGTCTTCAATAAAGTGTAGAGACATCTCAAAGATGATCAAGGTAAAGGCCCAGTCACACCTTGACGTTTTAGCCAGCCTATGCCGATTTTTGGAAAATTTGTGTAAAACGCTGGTACATGTCGAATACGTTATGGGTAAGTTTTGATAACATTGAGAGCACGCTGAACACTGCCATACGTCGTAGTACGCTGGCTTTAACGTTTGTACTTTTCGGTTGTCCTCAATTTTTCATGCTTGAAATTTTAAGACTTATGCCAGCGTATGACTCACAGTTCCGCATAACGCTGGCCATAAGTTGTAGGCACGTTACGCGATCGTTGACACACGTTACTTGTAAGTTACTCATAAGGAACACAGTAATGTTTACGTACGACTGTATCTCCTAGACTGTTGTACGACGATGCGAGTTGAACGTCGACACACGTACTTGTAAGGTACTCATAAGCCGAAACACGTCGAGGTAATTTAGCGTACCGAAACTTATTTCTAACCTATGAGTAACGTGTTGTACGCACGATATGCCACGTTGTCACACGTCGACAAAAGTTACTTGTAAGGTACTCATAAGTCGAAACACGTCAAGGTAATGGTTAGCGTCAGTATTCCAGACTCCTTGTTTTTTTTTTGTTTTTTTTTTTTCTTCGGTAGACGGTGATGTGACACTTCATTTGTAGTGCAGTTATAATATAATATATTAAAAGGCTGCCGCTCAACGATTTAAATCATAACCACATAGAAATCGAGTGTAACATCACGTCATACCGAAGAAAAAAAAAACAATGGAGTCTGGAACCTGACGCTAACCATTACCTTGAGTGTTTCGACTTATGAGTACCTTACAAGTAACTTTTGTCACGTGTGACAACGTTGGCATATCGTGCGTACAACTTATTCCCATCGCATGCAGAAGTGTGGCATACGGCAAGTACGTGTAAAATGTTTAACACGTTTATAATTACAAGACGTACCCACTTACTACGACTATGATAGCGTACTTTAGTGTTCTATTCACGATACCAAACTTACCCATACCGTATTCGACGTGGCCAGCGTTTTGACGCATTTTTCAGAGGTCGGCATACGCTGGCAAGATCGCCAAGGTGTGACTGCGATGTTGACACTTCCATTTCTCCGGCGTTATGATTTGAATCTGTGTGGCAGCCTTTTAATAGGCTACGCACGTATCGTCGGCGATACGTGCAGCGCGCTATGCATAAGTTAGACTATCTTGGGCATAGGTGAAGGCCGACAACAGGCAGCATTCGTTGGTATAAGTTATCTATAAGACAACGGAACGTTCTGTGTCCGTTACTAATATGTTATGCATCGACCAACACGTTATGAATACGTCCGAATCTTTAAAAAAAACATCAAAATTCAACGTAAGCCAGCCTGTTTTACATACATTTTGATACGTTGCCATTGCTGGCTAAAACGTCAAGGTGTGACTGGGCCTTAATTGGATGCACCTGAGCTCAATTTGGAGTGTCATAGCAAAGGGGTTGAATACTTGTTGATGCAAGACATTTCAGATTTTCTTCTTTCATTAATTTGTAAATATTTCTAAAAACATGTTTTCACTTTGTCATTATATCCAATATCTGGGGGTACTTTGTATAGATCGGTGACAAAAAAATTTAAATTTAATCCATTTTAAATTCAGGCTGCAACACAACAAAATGTGAAAAGTCGAAGGATGTGAATACCTTCTGAAGGCACTGTCCTGTACATTGTCTTTTCCCCTCCTCCCCATTATTTACGGAAACCATCTCCAAGAATCTGAAAGGAACACAAACCAATTTCACGGAGTCCTGTATTTTCCATGTCTGCTGATCTCGTGTCTCGTTCTCTGCTAAAATTGTTTTCAATCAACAGAGATCAAGGTTCATGGAAGAGCAAGAGGGAGGAGGGCGAGATGAACACATTGGTACGGGGTGGAGAGCCACAAGTGTACTTGTGTACAAAGGGCACAGATAAATAACAGAAAGTGGGGGAAAAAAATTAAGGTAGAGCAAAAAGATACAAATTAATCTCTCCATTTCACTTCAAACAGGAATACTAAAATACCAGCAGCAGCAACAGCAGCATAACCCTGACATTACACTGTGATGTTACATTCTTAACACATTTTAAATCGTTTAACCATTCCTACAATGTAAGATAACGCATGCGTGCGATAAAGATGTTATGTAGTCCAGGCCCCATGGGTGTTGACACAAGAATGGTTTAATGATAACAGGGTTGAGCAACACAAGCAGATAGAATCAAACTCAAGCGTTTGACCGGAGGATTAATGAACGTTAAAGCAGCAATCAAAGCAAAATAATGCCTGATTTGAAATCTCAGAAACTCTTCAGAGCAACTTGAATACGACTATAGCATGTGTAGGAGTTTTCACTCGGACAATAGCAACACGTAAAACTTCCACAAATCACATCTATAGTCTCCCCCACCACCTACCCACCCCTTCAACCCCACTCTCCCATTAGATTACTACTCCATGGCTGTTAAGTACCACCTCAGGTCATCCCACCCCTACTCATTACATTTTATACCATCATTAACACTCAACAAGCCCACCACTTCCTTTATAGGTTATTATCCCCCCTTTTCCCTCTTCCTTTTTTGTTCCATTTCTGTTTCATCCTCGGTCTTCTCTTCCTCGTCTTGCTGTGTTTGACCTTGTATCCAGCTTGTTTACCCCAAATGTTCCCCTCCCTTTCATCTCGTTCTTCGTCATACCCATTGTTCCTTCAACGATCCCTTTGTTGTGTCCCTCCACCTTGCTCTTGATGTGTTTCCCCCTTTCTATGTTCTTCTTCTTAGTTACATTATATTCTTGTCCATTCTGCATAATATGGAAGAGCTGGTTCATATGCGACATGTCTGTGAGATTTTATAAGAAACTGAGACATTAAGTAGAAAATTCAGATGAGATTTGAACTTGGTATTCAACGTAAACAGATGAGAACACTGAACAATAAAATGCACACTACTCTATAAACAATAATTATATATGGGTCCAAAAGTGATACACTAATAAATTAAGTGTGCAGAGCAAGTATAAGCAGAAAAACTAATAAGTAAACAATGAATACAATTAAACAATAAAACAAGGCCACAGAGCAAACATCCTAAAAGGGATGGTGCAGAGGGTCCACACTTCCCTTTGGGCTGTCCAATGTCTGGGTTCGATTTTCAATCTCACTATAAAGTATAAACTGACGCGTTGGTGTTTTATACATCACAAAGTGTGCCGTCCTAGGAATGGACGTTAAGCCGGCTGTCCCATCAACAAGCTTTAGATGGTGGATGTTAACGATCCCACGGCATCCTTTGACGCAGAGTAGATGAGTTAGCGCCGACACCCTGGCCAAATTCCAAACAGAATTCCTGCCCAAAACTACAGGGGAAAATGGATCAGACACACAGCTGCCGAGCAATGATGTGACCGGCCAGCATCAATATGCTGCACATGAGAGAATAACACAGAACAAACAAAATACAAAACACACCATAGAGTAAACATCAAGTTGGTGCAAAGGTTGGGAATCGTAGCACAACATGGTATCATTAATCCAGTTATGAACATGTTAATACTAATTTGCCAAAAATATCACACTGGATGCCCAACTGGTCAAAACAAGATTTCAAAAATATTTGTTTAATACATCACAATCTTTCAACTCCAAATTAGTTCATCCCTGCATCCAATTTCAAACAAATATGCTGAAGGTTTGGTGAGATTGAGGAGAGGTGGGGAAAGGGAGGGAAGGGACCATCCATTGGGACCATACTCTGTGCAGAGTATTGGTGCTGCCTAAGCAGTCTCCTTGGCTATTGGACACAATCCTGGACGGGTCGCCACTCCGACACAGGATACCAGCAAGCTAGCACTCATTTTGCCGACCTCGGAAGGATGACAGGCAGAGTCAACCTCACCTAGTATTAATTCAGCAGCCAAGCGGGATTTGAATTCAGGATCCTGGGATGCCAAGCCAACCAACCTTACCATTAAGCCAGCACCAGGCACAGGGAAGGGATAGCAGGGCAATAGAAGTTAAAGGGACAGGTGGGACAAATTAAGTTGGCAAAGGTGGGGAGGGGGAGGTGGTTGGACAGAGAAGTGGAGGGAGAGGGAGGTGGGGAGTGAGTCGAGTATTCATGTAACATCTACAAAGCGGTACTGACTTAGCTTGCGGGCGGCATCTTTGGCCTGCGAAGGACTTTCGGCAACATCAAAGCGTTGTACGCAGATCCCATGCTCCTCCATCAACCGTTTGCTGTTGTACTCGTGCAGATTGAGACATCGCACTGGAGGCCGGCAGGTCTAACAAAACAAAAAAAAGGGGGGACAATTATATCTAACCATTTAGCTCATTACAACCACTCACTGACTGAATAATATTAATGTTTGATACTTTCTGGGTAACATAAAAGCTGAAATTTTGCATGCAGACACACCGATACCAATTCACCAGGAGGAAAAAAATAATCACAGAACCATCAGAAAGGCATCACTGAATGAAAATATATGAAAATAAGTGCAGCCTTGTTGTGCTCACTGCAGGTGAGTGACCCGAGACAATGGGGAAGCACGGTTCGTTATTGCTTACAATGTGTAAGCATACCCCGCTCGTTTATACAACAATCACAGTGCAGGGAAACGGACTCCGTTCGTCCAATACCCAGGGTTTCATATTGAGCAGTCAACTTCATTTTTAACAGAAACATGTTTATAATTTTTTTGACCAGGCCATGTTATTCAATTGTACAAGGTCCAGACAGTTCTGCCTGCCCTTTGGCACAGAGAGAATGGAAAACACAGTGGGGAGTTGCCAGTGTTGATAAAATGTTGTGTTGGGAGTCTCAAAGCACTCATTCACTGGATACTCAGCAAACAGCTTTTTGCCGATTCAGGTAAAACTAACACAAGAAATAGCAAAGCAAAGGGGTGGCATTATTAAAGGAAGAGCTCACAAATCATGATGAAAAAGCAATATACAACACTTTTTTTTTTAATCCGATTTTAATCTTCTGTAATGATCAAGGTTGTTCTACAAGGTAAAAGGATGATTAAATCGTCAATTGGATGCAATGTTTATGATACAACTTGAAAGTTGTTCAATTGCTCATTAAACAGAGCTAACCACAGCAATTGATGAAATTGCAGATCCTGAAGGAAGTGTTGGAAGTCTGACAAAATGGAACAGGGGTAGCATGCTATGCCTGGTGTTTGCTTAATGGTCCGGGTGGTGGGCCTGGGATCCAAGGATCCTGAGTTAAAATCTTGCTCAGCTGTTGAATTAATACCAGGTAGGGTTGACTCGGCCTGTTATACCAGAAATTAATACCAGTCCCGGATAGGTTAGGATACGGACCATGCTGGATCAATGAAAGAAAAGACAAAAACGAGCTGGGAACATTTCTACAAAGGATTTATTAATAAGCAGGCGAGGAAAGATATATGGCACTGTGATATAGTTTTTATTGCTGTCAGTAGCAGGAATAGGAAGAAATGAGAGAGGTGCGGCAATACACAAGTAACTTACAAAAGCAGACACAGAACAGAGTTATCCCAATATAATTATTGTATACTCTTAACTTAAACGAGGACAATCGCCAAGACACGCACGCACACACACACCCCGATGAAGAAGAGTTGATGAAAAAAAAAAAAGGAGAGGAGATGAGACTAACGGTCTCTCAATACCTTGCACGATTGCCCGATCACACCACCAATATGTTTTTTTTGGGGGGGGGGTGCTCTGCTGGGCAATACCTCCCTGACAGCTGGCGCGTCGTCTCTTGCTTCGTGGCACTTGGTGCAGCATGTTATCAATGATGGGTACCATCATTAATGCTCCATCAGGCTGCAGATGACAGCTTTGTATGGAGTCAGGAGCTCAGGTGTGCCACAGAAGGACTTTGCACGATGGAGGATGCCCAGTCGGCGACTGGCTTTGGAGGCCAGCTTGGAAATGTGGCTTTCCCAGGAAAGATCATGGCAGATAGTGTGACCCAGAAGCTTGAATGAAAGGACTTCTTCAAGAGGATTGTTGAGAAAGTAGATGGAGGGATTTTCCAGACGGTCCTTTCGGAGAGACATTGTGAGAGTGTGAGATTTGTCAGCATTGATAGACATGTTCCAAGTGTTGGACCAGCTTGTGATGTTATCCAGATCTGCAAAGAGTGAAGAGGCTGCTTCTTGCCGATCTGAGGAATGACCGATGGTACAGCAGAGGGTGGAGTCATCAGCAAAGAGAGAAAGAGGATTTTCCAGAGAATCAGAGAGATCATTGATGAAAACCAGAAAAAGAACAGGACCCAGAAAACTGCCTTGAGGAACGCCAGCCTGGACAGGAAGAGGGTATAAGAGAATTACATGAAAAGCCACACGTTGACTACGACAGGAGAGAAAGTCTGTGAGCCATGAGTGGAGATGGCCTTGGATACAATAGGAAGAGAGTTTGGTGAGCAGGGCAGGGTGCCAGACCATATCAAAAGCATGCAATATGTCTAGGGAGATGGCTCTGATCTCATATCTGGCATTGAGGACCTCCATCCATTGTTGGGAAAGCAGAAGCAGCATGTCCAGGATAGAGTGATTTGGTCTGGATCCAAATTGATGATCGGAAATCAAGCAGTTGGAGAAGAAGGATTAAATGTCGGAAGCAATGATGAATACCATGCCCTTGCTGATGATTGGGAGCAGGCTGATTGGTCTGTAGTTGCAGGGATCTGTTTTTGCACCTTTTTATGCAGAGCGGTAATGTTTGCTGATTTCCAAGCAGATGGCAGATGACCTTGAGTAAATGAGAGGGTGAATATAACAGAGAGAGGGTGAGCAAGAGCAGCAGAACAGGTTTTTAGGACACGTGGGCTGATGCCGTCTCGACCAGTTGTAGAATCTGAGTCAAGGTTTGACAGCAAACTCTCCACCTTGTCAGGAGAAAAGAACATAGAGTCGAGGACCAGCTGGGTGTGACTGGGTAAGGTGGGGACAGAAAGTGATGGGTTTGGGACACAGGATTTAGATGCAAACACAGAGTTTAGGCATTCAGCCTTTTCACGTGCATTGTCAGCTGTGCGGCCATTTGAGGTGAGGGAGGGGATTGAGGGGGAACATACACCAGAAACAGACTTAACGAGAGGCCACCAGGATTTGGAGGAGGGAGACAAGTTTGAGAGTTCACACTTGTTCAGATATGTTTCCCATGACAACATATTTGCGAACACTCTTCTTTACTAAATTACAGTAAAGGACCAGAAGATACATTTATCAATCTGCCACGACTGAAACTGTCATAAAGTTTCTCACCTCTGATTTTATTTGAGAAAGATTTCCAGAAGAAATAATTGCTGATCACGAACCACAATTGGATTATTCGGAGTTTACTACCTATCACGCTGAAAGAGGTATAAAACATTCACATTCTGCCATCTACCATCCAGAAGGCAATGATGAAATTGAAAGATTTAATAAGGTATTACATGAAGCTGCCCAACCTGACATTATTACACACCGCACAGTCGTTAACTCTGTATGCAATTTCTTAGCTGTGTGTAGATGTAACGATCCACATAGCTCTACTGGTGTTGAACCGTCTGTCTTGCCTCAACAACGTCACATGAAGACCTAGTTAGATATTGCTGGAACAACGAAGATTCCGACTTTCGCAGATTGGAGATGGCACAAAATGGAGTTAAAAAAAAACGAAATTCTAGCAAAGCTTATGTCGATAAGCATAGAGGTGTGGAGTATACCATGTTCAAGCCAGGTGGTGTTGTAAGAGTATTAAAAAAAATTAATTAAATTAATAAATAAATAAAAACAGGACATGTTCTGAAAGGCGAAAGCAAATTCGCAAGCTGTGTTTGAGTAAGTGTGTGAGTAGGTTTGAACACTTATGCAACTGAAGATGAATAAACCACGACTGCACATATGCACGAACATGAAAAAAAACGAACATGTGAGCACGAACGAAATGAAAAACGAACATGGAAAACGAACATGTGAGCACCGTCTTACCAAGCAGTACTGGACACATCAATCAGCACAGTACACTAGATACCAACATGTAGGTTTTGTACCGGATCTTGCAAATTGGACATGTGTGTGCCAAACATACAAACCGTTACAATGTGTCACATTGTACACAGCGAGTACCAAACAGTACAGTACTGTACAGGTACACACTACAAGATCAAATAAGCACTGTACACACCGTGAGCACTGCACATAGTAACCAGCACTGTACACACCATAACACCATACATAGTACCAGCACTGTACACACCATAACACCATAAATAGTAACAGCACTGTACACACCATGAGCACCGCACATAGTAACCGCACTGTACACACCATAACACCATACATAGTAACCAGCACTGTACACACCATGAGCACCGCACATAGTAACCGGCACTGTACACACCATGAGCACCGCACATAGTAACCGGCACTGTAACACCCATGAGCACCGCACATAGTAACCAGCACTGTAACACCATGAGCACCGACATAGTAACCAGCATGTACACACCACATGAGCACCGCACATAGTAACCGGCACTGTACACACCATGAGCACCGCACATAGTAACCGCACTGTACACCCATGAGCACCGCACATAGTAACCGGCACTGTACACACCATGAGCACCGCACATAGTAACCGGCACTGTACACCCATGAGCACCGCACAATAGTACCGCACGTACACCCATGAGCACCGCACATAGTAACGCGCACTGTACACACCATGAGCACGCATACATAGTAACCAGCACTGTACACACCATAAGCACCACAATAGTAACCAGCACTGTACACACCATGAGCACTGCACATAGTAACCAGCACTGTACACACCATGAGCACCATACATAGTGACCAGCACTGTACACACAATGAGCACCGCACATAGTAACCAGCACTGTACACACCATGAGCACTGTATACAGTAACCGGCACTGTACACACCATGAGCACTGTATACAGTAACCAGCACTGTACACCCATGAGCACCACACATAGTAACCAGCACTGTACACCTCCATGGCACCGCACATCAGTAAACATCCACCTGTTACACACCATGACCACCGCACCATATAACCCCCGCCACTTACACACCCCCTACCAAACTGCAATCCAGAACCGCACTGTACCCGAACACCGTCATGGACACCCGCATCCATCAAGTAAACCCAGCACTCGTACACACCATGGCACCGTCAACCATAATGTAACCGCCATCTTGTACAACCACCCATGAGCACTGTCACACTATCATCGAAACACTCAGCACCATACCACACTCCAAATCGCGAGCACCCCACATTTATTAACCAGCACCTGTAATCACCACCATAAACGCGACATATAACCCGCACTGCCTTGCTACACACCTATGAGGCACCGCCACCATAGTTTGCAACCGCACTGTACACCACTCATGATCCACCGCCACCTATAGTAACACCTGGCACTTACACACCGATGAGCACCTGCACTCATATAACCAGCCCAACTCTATCGTGTTACCCCCACACACCCCAATAAAAACCCCACTACACACTGAGCACCCATTACCATACAACCACACTACACACCCCATTTGACACCCACACATTATTAACCACCACTTACAACCACCCAAGCCTCACCAATATAAACCACCAAACTGAACAACACCATGACAACTCAAACATTAATACACCAGCAACTCCTACACACAATGAGCACCCCACCACTTCAAACCACGCACTGCTTACACACAAATGATCACTGTATACTAAACCTTCCCGACTACACACCCTTGACTCACTGATCCACATAACCCAGCAAATTCAACCATAGCACCACACAATATAACCATGCACTGACACTAACCACCTATGAGCACACAAACCACATAGTAACGCAGCACATGTAACTACCAATGAGCACTGCACATAGTAAACCTCGGCAATGTACCCCGATGAACGCAACTTGTATACGTAAACCCGGCTGCAACCTGCTACACCCATGAGCTACCTTATATCATATGTAATTCCCCTACGTCCACTTCACACCACACTCACATTCGAGACACCATCACCCAACTAGTAACCCGGCACTGTTCACACACCATGAGCATCCTCTCGCACACATCCTTAATCCAGTAACTGTTACACCCCATGTAGCACCAAAATAATCGATCATTCAACCGGCACCTGTACACACACCTATGAGCACCGCACATAGTAAACCTGGCACTGTACCACACACCATGAATGCATACCGCACATATGTAACCCGCACTGTAACACCACTATAGCACCGCAACATAGTAAACCAGCACTGTAACAACCATGATGCACCCTGACATAGTAACCAGCACTGGTACCACACCCATGAGCACCCACACTAGTAACCGGCACTAGGTCACACCCATGAGCAACCACCATAGTAACACGGCACTGTTACACCGCATGAGCACGCACATATTAACCGGCACTGTACACCACCTATGAGGCACCGCACATAGTAACCCGGCACTTGTACACCGCATACACCGCCAATACTGCACTAACATGAGCACGTAGTACAACGCGCATGTACACACCTGCAGATACAAGAACAACAGCACTGTCACATAACCACATAGTAACATGACTGTAACACCAGAGCACTGAACCTTCAGCACGTACACACATACATGTGAACCCAGCACTGTTACACACATGACCCAACATAGTAACCCACCACTGTACACCCCATGCACCCACGATCAAGTAACCGGCACTGTACAACCAACATTGAAACGCACTGTCACACCTACATAAATACCAGCCATTACACCTCATGCAGCACCACACATAGTAACCACACTGTACACACATAGCATACCATAGTAACCGCACTTGTACATCACTAGACTCACATAGTAACCACCAGACGTGTACACACCATGAGCACCCGCTATAGAGTAAAGCCGGCACTATCACACCACATGCTAAAACCCGCACCCTTACACCATATACACTCGCACGTACACCATGCAGTCACCAGCACATAGTAACCGGCACTGTACACACCTGACTAATACATAGTACCAGCACTGTACTACACTTCACTACATAGTAACGAGCATCTGACACATGGCACTCACATAGTAACCCATGCACTGTACTACATCACATCCTACATCCATTAGTAACCAGCACTATACACCCTCATACATAGTATACCCAGCCACGTACACACTCACTACATTTCTTATACACCTGCCCACTTGTACCACACCAATACTATAACCAGCACCTGTACACACTTACATAGTAACCTGCAACTTGTACACCACCATACATTTACGCAGCACTGTCACACACTCTACATGTCAATCCAGCCACTGTACACATGACAGCGCACATAGTAACCGAGCTGTACACACCAATACATATTAACCGGCACTCTACACACCAATCTCATCAGTAACCGCACTGATGCAGCACAGTAGTACAGCCAACACAGTACATTATGTAACGCGGCACTGTACACTCACTATACATACATCCAAGCCGTGTACACCCATGCATGCACCGCACCTAAGAACCAGCAGTCACACACCATACATTGTAATACTCGGCCTACTATAACTACACCTTAACACTGTATACAGTAACCGGCACTGTACACACTACATGTACCACTTCATCATTACGGGACACGTGTTACACACTGCACGTTGTACACACCATGTACGTATTTACGTGCAGTGAGTGAGGGAAGACAAAGAGATGCGTTACACGACTAGAGACAATGAATGACACGTGGGGTTACACAGTTCCTGACCCGCTTCACCGCCAACAACCATCGACCAGCTCCACAAACAGCCGACGCAGCCATGTTGTGACGTCACACAGAGAGCCCCGCCCCCACGGTTCAAGGACGTGATTTGAAGTTTTCGTTCTTGTGATTAAAAACAAACAAACGAACCAACGACTCGAAACAAAAATTCACGTTCATCCGCCGCAAGGTTACAAGTTTACAGAGTTTGACAAACCATTTTTTTTTTTTTTT